>JANBXA010000741.1:43472500-43832500 GCA_030556225.1 Cricetiscus sungorus
ACTTAGCAGATTAATGCAATTCAATCAAACGTTTCTAACTGTCCTTACAATGGACAAAAAGAAATAATATAAAATGTGAGTTTGAGTCCATGAATAGCAACATGAGGAGTCTAAGGAAGTGAATATTTAAAGTCCCAGAGGATACTACCAGAAACTGAAAGCAAGATGAGGCAGTGAACACAAAGCCTCATGGGAAAGCAAAGGTGTAAATAATTCAGGAGACTGACTTCTGTACAGTAGCTGTACAGATTCCCAATTTCTTTCCTCTTCACATTAAAAAAAAATGTTTACCTATGTTTCAATTTTAAGTGATATATATCTGTGCATATTTAAGGGTTATAGTATGATGATTCAATAAATACAACATTTAGTTGTATCAGTGTAAATAACATTTTTATACATTCAAGTGGTTATTATTTCCATGTAATGGAATTTTTCCTTTCCTTCTTCCTAATTACTTTGATGCATGCACTGCACTACATTGTTATAGGCTGTAGATGCCTCTGTGCTGTAGAACTGAAAAATGACTCCCGTCATCTAACTTTCTTTTAGCACTTATTAACAAAACCCTTTTTATCCCATTTTCTTCCATGTGTACTTCCTAATGTTCACACTATAAAATTCTATGAAGTCAACTATATTAACTTCCATAATTAGTAGGAACATGCGGTGTTTGACATTGATGGGCTGGCTTGTTTCACACAACACAATGTTTAGCTCTACCACTGCTCCTGCAAATGGCAGGATGTCGTTCTTTTGCATGGATTTAATACGGTTTCATTCTTACACATTCAACCAAAAATGAATACCTTGACTCAACACACATTCAACCAAAAATGAATACCTTGACTCAACATCTTGGCTTTTATGAATATCGCTACAATTTTAGCAAAAAGAAATGAAAATGTTTGAGTCTTTCTGAGTATACTTGGGGTCCTCTTAGTGTTTCACATAGGTGTCTTTTACTACAAAGTGTTCTCATTTTAGTCTTTATAATGTAGACTCATGCTGCAAAGGGGAATGGTTATGACTTAGGAGGTCAAAGCTCTTGACTCAATTGGCCATTCAAGCAAAATCTAATTGGGACAATAGTATTCCCTTGGTATAAACATCAGGCACTCAGTTTCCTCTCGAAGGAATTGCCATTTCAATCCATTTCTAAGTCTACAAATGAGGAGCGAAAGTTGGATGGATTCTTGGAAATAGCACGTAATTTAAATCTCTCACAGACATATTTCTTATTACGAAATGACATTATATAAATGTATCTTGTCCACTGTAATAGCTAGAAAAACATTAATTCAAAAGTCATATGTCTGAGCCATGCATAGTGGTTCATGCCTGCATTCCCATCATTAAAGAGATCATGGTAATTTCCCTGGTCTGAATTCAAGGCCAGAGCTCAAGGACAGAGCATGGAAGTCTGGTTTTAAAAGGAGAATGCTGCTTTCTGGGTTATCAACTGGGTGCAAAGAAGATACAATAAACTACGTACCAAAGGATGGGAAGCCAAGGTAGAGAAATAAGGAGTCTGTCATAGATGGGAGGTATGGTAGAGACACACCTCCCCAGCAAGTGAGAAGATAGGTTAAAATATCAGTGTGGGTCAGGGTCATGAAAATGAGAAAGGGCTAGCTTCCATGGCATACAATGCTGAGGGATTGCATATCCATAGACAAAAGAATAAACTTGTTACTATTATACAACATACACACAATCAGCCAATCAACTCAGAATGGGTTAAAAAGACTCAAATATTACACCTTAAATCACAGGACTCTCCTACAATAAAATAAAGAGAACATATTTGTAACTTTAGTCAGCACAATGATTCCATGAACCTTAACCTAAAATTATAGGCAGCAATAGCAAAAAAATAACAAATTGGGTTACATGAAACTGAGAAGCTGTTATGGAGAAAAGGAGACAATGGCAGAATGAATATTCGCTAAGGGGTGAACCTATGAAATATCTAAAAAATTCTATCACTCAATGGCACAATAACTAACAACCCAGTGTTAAATGGGCTAAACACTTAATGAGCATTTAAAAACATAAAAAACATGTCTAATATCTATAATAATGTAAACAAAAACAATAAATAGACTTGCTATATATTTTAACTGTATTTAACAATTAAATTCTATACACTTAAAAACAGAAAACAATGGGTCAAAGAAATAAATTAGAATATGAAAAAATGTTGGACCTGATGGTGGCTGCATGCCTTTAATACCAGTACTCAGGAAATGGAAATAGTAAGGTCAGAAGTTCAAAGTCATCCTCTGACTATATAGCACATTCAAGTTTGAAGGTAGCCAGGGCTATATGAAGCACATTCTCAAGTAAAATAAGAAGCAAAATATAATATATAATATAAAAATATAAAAACAAAATATATATAATATAATATAAAAATAGACTTTTGTAATATATTATATTCTCCAAATTTTTCCATAAAACAAGGACCAGAAAATGGAATTCATAAGAGAGACTATTCAGTGTCCCCTTTCTACTTTAATCAATAACAATATCAAAAAATACTCAATCCTCCAGTGTCAAGAAACATAGGTGCTATGGATTCTTCCAACTAAAGAAACATTCAGTCAAATTTCATCTTTGCCCCAACTCAATTTCAATTCAATTATTGAATAAATTTGAATGGTCACTAGATTCAAAAAATGAAAGAAAATGATAGAAAAATAATAGTAAAAATGATACTTATTTCTCTTAATTTTTATGCAAAGACTAATCAAAATGTAACCATAGACAAAAGAATATTGTAAAAAATAGTAACACCTTTTTCCACAGCATGGACAAATCTTTGATAACAGGATAAAGTGTAAGTCTAAAGAGCAACTGGAGATGGGAGATGTGTATTTAATAAGGGGGACTAATAAGAAAGTCAGGGATAGTAAGGGCAAGAAGACAAGGAGTTGGTTGTAAAAGTGAAAATCCCAATCTAATATTTCTTAAATAAATTCAGAATATACATGCAACTCTTCAGAAAAGGGAAGACAATGGAAAAATATTAAGGAAACCACAGTATAAAAATGTTGAAATTAAAGAAAGGTAATCCTGAGTGAATCCTGAGAAAAGCAAATGTGAAGGAATTTGCACCAAAACTCATCATATATCAAGTTTTTGAGCACCGGTGGAATAAAACACCTGGGGAAATATTTATGATTTTTGAGCTAAACAGAGAATTGTCTAAGTCAGAACAACCCATAAGGATAGCAACCCATAAGGAAAACAAAATAGAGTGCAAAGTATAAATGTTTCCTATTCAAAAAATGTTAAGCTGAAAGGTGAGCCTTTACTGTGAGATATTCTCAACACACAAACTTGACACAGGGATTGTATTTAAGGCATGTAAAACTCTCTTATAAATCAGTCAGTGGTGACCTGATTTAAAAATAGCATAAGACTTGAATCTGCAACAAAGAATATGCATGAATGTACAATAAGCATATAAAAAAGATGCTCGGTGTCATTAGTCACTAAAGAAATGAAGGTTAAAATCATGCAGAAACCCTTTGGAAACTGGTTGAAAAGACTGACAGAAATACAATGCAGAAGAAAGTCTCATTCCCTACCTTGGAAATAAGTTCAGCAGTATCTTAAAGGGGAAACACACACCAACATTATATATAAAACCCAGCAGTTCCACTATCAATTAGCAAAATACATATAAAGTGGACATTTTATCAACAACAAAATACATAGAACATTGACAGTGATTTTATTTGCAATCGCTAAAACTGAAAATAATCCAAATGTGCATCAGTAGCATTAAAAATAAGCAAAACAGAATAAAATAATCTGCAGCAATGAAAGAGATTATACACAAAACATGGCTCTATCTCTCTATTATAACGTTATAGCAAGAAGCCAAATGTTGAGTTTGTATTGGTAAATGACATTTATCAGAAATTTAAGGACAGGAAAAGCAAACCAACAGTTATGGAAATAAAACAGTCCTTAGTCTGTGGAAGTGGGGGCATGGCTTGGATTAACTGCAAAAGGAGGAAAAGGGACTTTTGCACTGGTGATGTTATGCTTTTATAGCTGGCTCAAATACTGGTTACACAGAGGTATGCATTCACCAAGTGGATTGAACTTGGGATATGTGCATTTTATTGTTTATAAAATAACATCGATTTTAAATCTGCCTGATGCATATCATTGGCAGTGCTGGGGCTGGCAGGTTAGCTATGATGTGGATTTATAAGTCAGAACATTAAATTTCAGTGGGATATGACTTGATAGAGTCTCTTGCTTACCTGTGGGTGTTCGGCCACTATTTTGTTTTTCTTTGTACTGCATTCCCTTTCCCCAACATCAAACAGAGCTTGTCCACAAGCATTGACACAGAAAAGAGTTAATGGATTCACAGTGTTGAGAAGAGGGTTTCTGCTGGGTTAGCACAATTCCAATACTAAATATAAGCTTTGCATACCAACTATATTCTTTTGTCTCCTGACCACTGTGCTAGAAACTAGGGAAGCATGCCAAAGTGTGAACTGGAGAAGACCACAGGGAAAGGGGCTGTGGTTGCTAAGGTAGCAGCCTTTCTTTTTGGCTTGGAGAAGCTCTTCCCTGTTCAGAACCATGGGGAAAAGAAAAACAATTATGACCAGTACTGAAAGACTGGAGGGAAATTTGAGAGTCCTTCATCAGAGCCAGCCTGGAGAGAGGTAGGTGGAAGGGAGGCCCCAGTGGGAGGCATGGATCAGACCAGCCAGTGGGGTTGTTGATTTATAAAGCTTGTGTGTCTGAAAGAAAACAAAAGGGTTAGACTTGAGATGACAGACTAGTTACCAGAGGTGAGCATAGAGTTTATTCAGGCTTTCAGCCAGCCCTGAATACCAATATCCATTCTGGGTCCTCTGGCTGACCTCCATTCCCTTGCTATATTTTTATAGCTAAGAGAATAATTTATTTCTTACAGCTAACACACACACATACACACACACACACACAAGCAGTGCAGCTAATGTGTGTGTGTGTGTGTGTGTGTGTGTGTGTGTGTGAGAATGCACTGCAGCTAATATATTATTACATTAATTATATAATATTAAATAAATTGATCAGACAGTAGAACAAGCTGAATTTTCCTGAATAAGAAAGATAGTAATTAAAGAAGCAGAAAAGGAAGCATCTTTATGATACTCAATTACAATTAGATTAATTTGAACTGGTGTAGCAAACTGCAAATTGTTCATCCATGCTCTATTCGTTTTTTCTCAATAATATCCACCTTGGAACTTACTGGAAGAAATATATGTTTATTTGGGGCAAGAAAAGTTGTGAAGGCAGGTGGTTCCTGTAAACAGTAAAGTATGAACATGAATCCTATCAGTGGTTTTTCATGATGGATGCACACTAGCGTCATAGGTGAGTTTTCTTTGAAATGTAATGTGGTGGTTAGAAAGAAAGTTCCAGAGTAACTGCAGTGACCATGGTGTCTCCTTACAACAATAAAAAACTCTTAGCTAAAACAGAGTTGATGCCAAGGACTGGGGTGTTGTTGTGATAGGCCATACCTTGAATCTATCTAGAGGAATTTGGACTTTGGTACTTTGGGTTTGAATTGCAGTGAGATGTGTTAAGCACTGCTTAATGAGCAATACAAGAAGGAACATGGAGAATGGCAGACTAAGAGTTATTTCAAATATGGGGGGCTAACTCAAGAGGTTTAGCTAAGTATGTTGTGATATTTTGGTAAAGAAAAAATTTGCCTTTGTTTAAAGAGTGTACCTGAGTCTAAAGTGGAGAGTTTTGGATTAATACCATTGACAGAAGATCCCAAAGCAATGTAGTATAGACTCTGTCATGTAGGTATTAGTGGTAACTCTAATCAAGCTATAGAATGAAAAATATGTGAGGAGAAAAGGATTATCAGAAAATGGATTGGAGCTAAGTACTGTGTTCATGGAGATAAATGGATTAAGAAATGGAATAAATGATGCTTCCCAGTTCTGGTTATTGCAAATAATGCTGCCATGAAGATAGTTGGACACATGTTCTTGTGATATGAATGTGTATCTTTTGGCTATATGCCTAATAGTGGAATTGCTAGATCTTGAGGTAGACGGATTCCCAGTTTACTGAAGAATCAGTGTACTGGTTTCCAAAGTGGTTGTACAATTTTGCATTCCCACCAGTAATAGAAGAATGTTTACCTTTCTCCACATCCTCTCCAGCACATAAAACTGTCATTGGTGTTTTCTAATTTAGCCATTCTGACAGATGTAAGATGGTATCTCACAGTTGTTTTGATTTGCGTTTCCCTGATGGCTAAGGATATTGAGCACTTTCTTAAGTGCCTTTAAGTCATTTGAGATTCATTTGTTTCAAATTCTCTATTTAGTTCTGTACCCTACATTTTAATTGGAGTATTCAGTGTTTTGGTGACTACCTTGTTTGGTTCTTTGTATATTTTGGAGATTAGCCCTCTGTCAGATGTGGGGTTGGTGAGGATATTTTTCCATTCTGGGCGGTGAAAATTCTACCACTAAAACACCAATGCCTCACATTATTTTCCCATTCTATAGGGAGCTGTTTTATCTTGTTGACTGTGTCCTTAGTCTTACAGAAGCTTCTCAGTTTCAGGGGGTCCCATTTACTGATTGTTTATCTCAGTGTCTGTGCTACTGGTATTATGTTCATGAAATGATCTGTTGTGCCAATTTGTTCAAGTGTACTTCTCACTTTTTCTTCTAAGAGGTTCAGTGTGACTGGATTTATGTTGAGATCTTTGATCCATTTGGACTTAAATTTTGACCACTGCAGATATGGATCTATCTGCAGTTTTTAGAAGTCAGCATCCAGTTATGCCAGCACCATTTGTTGAAGATGCTTTCATTTTTTCATTGTATAATTTTAGCTTCATTGTCAAAAATCAGGTAATCATAAGTATGTGGATTAATATCAGGGTCTTTAATTATATTCCATTGGTCAACCTGTCTGTTTTTGTGCCAATACCAAGCTATTTTCAATACTATAGCTCTATAGTAGAACTTGAAGTGAGGGATGGTGATGGATCCAGAAGTTTCTTTAATGTGCACGGTTGTTTGGGCTATCCTGGGTGTTTTGATTTTCTTGAAAAACCAACTCTTGGTTTCATTGATTCTTTGTATTTTTTCTTAGTTTCTACTTTATTGATTTCAGCCTTCAATTTGACTATTTCCTAGCATTAACTCCTCCTGGGTGAGTTTGCTTCATTTTGTTCTAGAGCTTCCAGTTGTGCTGTTAAGTTTCTAATATGACTAGTCTCCAGTTTCTTTTAGTGCTATGAACTTTCCTCTTAGCATTGTTTTCAAAATGTCCCATAAGTTTGGGCATGTTGTGCTTTCATTTTCATTGAGTTCTAAGAAGTCTTTCATTTCTTTTGTTTTTTTCTTCCTTGACCCCAGGAGTGATGCAATTGATCATTGGTCAATTTCCATAAGTTTGTAGGCTTTCTGCAGTTTGTGTTGTTGAATTCTAACTTTAAACTCTGGTGATATGATAAGATAAAGGGGGTTATTACATTGTCTTCTTTTATTTGTTGAGGTTTGCTTTGTTGCTGATTATGTGGTCAATTATAGAGAAGGTTCCATGTGGAGCTGATAAGAAGGTATATTCTTTTGTGTTCGGATGGAATGTTCTATAGATATCTGTTAAACCCAATTGAGTCATAACTTCTGCTAGTTCCTTTATTTCTTTGTTAAGTTGCTGTCTGATGGTCCTGTCCAGTGGTGAGAATGGGGTGTTGAAGTCTCCAGTATAAGTGTGTGGGGTTTTATGTGAGATTTGAGTTTTAGTAATTTTTTTAATGAATATGGGTGCCTTTATATTTGTTGCGTAGATATTCAAAATTGAGACTTCATCATGATAGATTTTTCCAGTGATGACTATGAAATGTCCTTCTTCATCTCTTTTGATAAATTTTAGTTTGAAGTCTAATTTGTTAGGATAACTATACCAGCTTGTTTCTTAGGTACATTTGATTGCAAAATCATCTCCCAACCTTTACTCTGAGGTCTGTAATTAACCATAGAGGTCTGGAGGTCTATCTAGACAGGAGACGGGAAGTGATAAGGCTGGGCAGATACAGGAAGTGATAATGAGGGACACAGACAGGATCTTGGTACTTTTGGTCTGAGGAGTCAGTTGGAGAGGTTGGAGATGTCTGTGACTGCCCCTTTGTTTCTCTGACTTTTGCTTTTATACGGATATCTGACTATGGGTTTTTATTACTAAGACTAACTGGGATCACACTTATGTTCTTATTGAAACAATATTTGCATTGAAAATATTTTACATGGAAATTTGAATAGGTAAATGACACCAGAGGGAGAGCACTTTTTCACCCTAATGACACAGCTACTCATAGAGGCCATGAAAAGTCTCTACAACATCCCTGAACACCGATGTTACAATGTGTTCCCTATCATGTCCTCAGTTCTAGACATACGGAATTTCCCCCTAATACTTAACATATTAAATGAATACAGATAACAAATGGAAGTATGAATAATTGATGTCCCATCAACTTGTTTATAGGGCATACATATTTATGAAATAGCAGTTAGCACAGAGGATAGTGTTTAAGACTCTAGGGTCCAGAGGAAGGGGATTTGAAATCTCACTGCTCTGGCTGGATAGCATGCATCCCCACTGACCCTTGCTAAAGTCCTACAAACTCACAGGAGACTCAGGCCTCTCTAAGTTTGAGTTATGAAGAGTCGACTTTCCAAAAATGATACTTCAGAGGAAAGATAGAATTATTTACATTTAAAAACAAACTTTGCTTTCTGTTGTCTGTAGCTTAAGTAATGAAATTCAAGAAAAATAAAACCTCAATTTTCCATTTTTCCAAGGGACTGAAATTAAAGTCACCAGTAGAACAACCTGCAAGTTCAATCTTTGTGTCTCTTCTTGAACCCGTCTCTATCCCTCTTCTTTTACATCCTCTACCTAATTAAAGACTGCGTGGTGTTTCCATAATTTAGTCCTGTGTAACCAACTACACTGAAACCTCCCGTGCATTAACAGTGTTTCCCAATCACATGGGGCAGAAATCCAGATGCTGTTAGTTGTGTTTCTCTTTGGTTTCTGTGTCCTCAAAGTGATGATTTCTGAGAGGCAATTCAAGGTGGAGTTTTCTATGAAAGCAAAGCAAAGTGAGAGTGCACTCCAGAGATTTTGCAACAGGCTGACCCAAAGAGTGGGTTAACAGGCTACTGCATTCTGCAATGCTTTGCAAGCATACAGTGGGGGAAAACAGAAGGTGCTTTCCTCATGGAATCTCAGTGTGAACTTGTGCTGCCACCCATAAAGTCTACTATGGGCTGCAGCTCTTCTTAGGGATACAAAAGCTGTAGGGGGGAAAAAAACTGCAAAATTTGCTGCATGGTCAAAGGAGCCAGAAATACACTGGGTAAGAAATTACAATAGATTCACACGAAAAGACATTCCCAAGAAAACCAGCCATTAAATAATCATATGATGCTGATTTGTATGTACTTCTTGATAAGTAGGAAAAGACATGCCTCATCGAACACAGAAAAGGGAGCCCATAAGGATGTAGATGTTGCTAGGGAACATGTTTCTCCAGGGACCTAACTACAAAAAAAAAAAAAAAAGAAAAGAAAAAGAAAAAAGAAAGAAAGAAACTAACTTAACTCTTCCATGCATCAAAATGTGAGAGGGGGTAGGCTGTAGGTGGGCACAAAATATCCTAAGTACCAGTCAGAAGAACTGACTCTGTACTGAACTGAAGGTCACAACAGAATGCATAATTAGACCCAAGAAGTTTTAAACTGCAGTCCCTAACAGTCTGAAGGGTCTTTTCCACAGGATAGACACCCTGCTTCACACAGGAAAGTCAGGCGGTTGGATGGCCTCATTTTATAAGTGAATGAAATCTCACGGCCATCTCATGGTGTCAGCTGTCATCTAAGCTATCACATTCTGCCTGGCAGGCTGGGAAATGAGGTGCAGAACAACATATTCTGCTTTTTCTGAAGAACACCGGCTCTGGGGCTCATCAGTCAGCCCTGGTACACTGCAAAGTGCTCCCAGAGGGCTTTCCAGCTAGAAATTGATTCTCTGAAAGCAGATTCTGTACAAATTGTGGAGAAAGTGTCTTGCTTTATTTGGGCCCAATACCTTCCTTAAGATCATCTGAGTTGTCTATATTGCTAACAAGCCCTGTCTCCTGTAAGACTATCTACTGAAACACATCCTCAGCTGCCTGATTGTACAACCTCTAAAGAGCAAATTAACCTTAGCTTTAACCTGTGGTAAATTAACCAAGACTAAAGTTACATATATGAAAGCAAAATAGGGAGGAAGGCATTAAATTAAACTTTGAAAGCCGGGCTGTGACCCAAGACGTACTATATAGCACTGCTTCAAATATGTATGAGTATAATAATATTGATCAGGTACATCCAGGGTGGTGCAGCCATAGGCTCTAGTGCACATGTGGGTGGGTTGTCCATAGGCTCAAGTGCATTCATTAGTGGTACTGGCATAGGTCTGAGTGTATGTATCAGTGGTACAGGCATAGGTCTAAGAGTTGTACAGGTATAAGTCTGAGTGCACATAAGGGTGGTGCATACATAGGCTTTAGTGCATATATTGGTGGTGCAGCCATAGATCTGAGTGCATATGTAGATGGTACAATCATAGAACTGAGTGTGCATATAGATGGTACAGCCATAGGCCTGAGTGCACAAATTAGGAGAACAGCCATAGGTCTGAGTGCATATATTAATGACACAGCCATAGACCTGAGTACACATATGGATGGTGCAGCTATAGGTCTGAGCATACATAGGAGAGAAAAAGATGATTAGGACTCAGTTTCTACTGCTATTATCATTAGGATCTGGCTTTGGAGAAGGATGTTTTACATGAATTTGGAGCATTCTAGGGATACGACTAGTAAATGAACAAAACATATCCAAAGACAAAATATTTACTGAATTAACTATCCTTCAAGAATAGCCGCACATAAGAGCCTTGCTTCAATTGCTTAATGAGATTTATCAGTAGTGAATGGCTGACAGGCAGTAAACTTTATCTGATTCAGAGAAGGGTCTCCTTGTGACTTGAAGGTACTAAAATGAATAAAAGAAGCAGAGAAATGTGCTAGTAGTTGAGCAATACATGTATACAGAAAGTCTAAAACCACTGTTATTGAGGAAGAGTCAGAAGGAAAAGGCCAGCCAACTCAGAAAGTCTAACAGTCAAGGCAAGGTCCAATATTGATGTCAGCCAGGCCTCCCCTCCCCAGGACTGGAGTTCCCTCCACTATGAAGAAGAACCTTGCAGAGGCAACATTACCCATCAGCCCTTTCTCCTGAGGAGCCCAAGATGTGATAGGTTTTGTGATTCATCACCCTCTCTGGCTTTTGTCACTTGAAGGGTTTGACGTTCCTATCCTCTGTAAGGTGTGTGTCTGCTTTTGAAGTGAAGTCAGAGAACAGCATGCTTGTATTGATAAAATGTGTCCAGCAGGAGAAAATTAGCTCAGACTTAGTCCTTTACTCATTGGTGAAGTGCGCAGGAAATGTCTCAGTGAAGACAGTGCTGTGACACAGGCCTGAGCACTGGAAATCATATCTTCAGAACCTGCCTTAGAAAAAAACTACTCCGGCAGTTTTCCACGTGTGATCCAAATGTAATGCAAAACATAGCTAGATGAGGGACAGCGTGTCTATCCCAGCAGTGGGCCCTTGGGACCTTCTTGGAGACCAGCAGAGGAAAAATATGGTCAAAGCTGTTAGTGGATCACCCATGCAGAAATAAACACAAACAAGCAGCTATTGCTTGAAGCAAATTTAGTTTTGCTTTTTTTTCCCCCCAAGAGGTAGAAAGTAGAGTACTAATTCACATCGTTTCTTTTATGCATTCATTTGAAATAGGAAATAAAACAAGTAGCAGAAAATCCTTTCTGTGGTGAAATCTGTTCGCGTATTTCCACTACGCTGATTTTCTTCATCTTCGGAGCCTAACAAAGTGTCTTCCTTTGCTATCACATCCTGTGTGTTTCCAGAAATGCTCTCTCTGTACACAGACCAATATTGGAATATGTGCATATGTTCATAGCACTTTGCGTTGTTTTAACCTTTCATTGTATCTTGGAGTTGACTTTATATCAGTGCATGATTTGTTTTAAGTTTCTGCGCAGAAATTAAAGCTTCATTTCTAGTTTCCTTCCTGTCTTCTTCTGCTTTCCCAGCCCTTTAATTCTGTTGCACTGACATGTGACTGATGCCTGTGTCTCTAGACTAGCAGCCATTGCTAAGCGGCAGTGACTGTTTCAGAGTGTGAAAGTGTCCTGTGCTAGTTTAAAGTGAATCTTCTCTTCTGATGAATCAGAAACTTGCTCCCCTCTCTGTGCGATGGAGAAACACAGGGCATTGTATGATGACAAATGGAACCAGATCTGTTTGTAACAGGCACTGAGGAAAGCATAGTGGAGTAACTAGGTCCCCGAGGACAGTGACAGCCCAGGGATTAAAGCCAACTTCTTGTCAGTTCTACCACTCGACTTACAAATTACCAATGTGTTTCCTTGTAGTGTAAGCCACAATAAGTTAGACTTGTGATTTTCAGTACAACGAGCACTAATTGAACTAGTAACCTCTGGTAATGCTCTGACCACTATCACCTCCCACTTTGTAGATCGTTCATACAAGCTACTGCTGTTACACAAGCATTATGGTCATGGATGTTTATGTATACATAATGTAGAGAATAAGTATCAATACATCTGGAGACATCAGTCCTTGAAGCAAAATTGTTATTCAATAGAAAGAATTTAAATTGTTGTAGTGTGTTGTGGGAGCTCAATCCATTTATTCAACGACATTTGAGTTGACTAGCCTAAGGCATGGTTTCAGATAGTTATGGTTAGTGATCGTCTTGTATCTTAGCTAAGGAAATATTAGATACAAGACTTAGACCCTTCAGGATGGGACTGATATTGAAGTATTACCTATGGCCTGGAATTGTAGATTGTGTTTCTTGTTTGATATTCTTATTGGTTGTAGTTCCATTTTAGTTTGTGTTATTGCCTTTTCTTTCTTATGGGCATTACTTGATAGTTTTTAATTTTATATAATTTATGTTAGGATTAGAATCTTCTTAATTAGAAAAAAAAGGGAAATGTCGTGGGAGTTCAAATTGACTACCCAATGACATTTGGAGGTGACTTGCCCTATGGGCATGGTTTTCTCTGAGAATGAAACTGAGGAGGGGTCATACACACTCTCTCTTGTTGTGTCCAGAGCTGGAGCAAGCAGAGAAGAAGCAGCTTGTGGCTGGTGTTCTTGACCCAGGCAGAACAGCTGGACATAAAATCAGCTGGATCACAGGTGGCATCTGCTTTGTTCTGTGTTCTGAGTTTGTCTTTTCATTGCACTCCTTAATAAATTAGTAAGTAGACTTTTGTGGGTTCTCGCTTCAGTAGTGCTTTCCAAATTTCACTGCATGGACTCTGTAGCACTTTTACACATTAATACATTAACAAACTATGCAAATGTCCATTTCCCAAACAATCATTAACACAGTATTAGCAAAGCTCCTGCTCATCAAAAAAAAAAAAAAATGTGTTTCTAGCAGCATTTAATGCTGGTAAAGGCACAGTAGATGAGACTTACCGTGTAATTTCATTAGGAGGTTCAGGCTGCCTATAACCTTTCTGGAAAGTAATCAGGCAACATGAACCAGGATATTTAACAAGTTAATTCTCTCTGAATGAATAGTTTCAGGGAAACATGAAATTTCAGCGATTTGGACAATGATGTATACATGAAAGACTAAAAAGTTATTGTTTAAAAGAAAACACTGCATTTAAGAGAAAATGATCAAACAAATTATGCCATATCTATAAAGTTATTTAGTCATTAAATACATTTGGAAAATATTTAATAAAAGCAAACTATGCTCTTACATAAGATTATATCAGAAATAATCATTCACATCAAATAATGAATTTGAAAATTTGAGAGTGAGTGTACATACATATGCACATGTATATTGACATGAATGTAATATTATTTACTTTCATATATATGCATATACTCATCACAAGATTTTGTACAATAAGACTCATTCTACTTTTTCTTTTCTTGGTATATTGAGGAGTGGTGAGTCTTGATTTATTCATAATAATTTTTGACATTTGCAAAATTCCAAGTAATTAACATGTGTTATTTTATAATCAAGAAAATGTTACCTTCCTTTGCTATCTTTGCCTTTAGCTTGACAAGGCATTTGAACCCCTAATCAATCAGAAGAAAAGAAAATGGTTTCTGGTTCATGAAACATTCAACTTCAATGAAAAATGAGTATTTTCCATAGTATTCCAGAAATGCTGATCTTTCTACTTTAGACCCTCATTAAGTTGTATTGTTTGAAAATATTCATTGTTACATCAAATTCCCCTGTCTAATGTTCATTTATTTTTTTCTAAAATAATTTAAACTTATCACACAAAATTTCTAGACAAGATATGTACACGAGGGAAGCTGACATGTAAATATTTAGTTGATCTTACTGTTTCCTTTACTTATTATGTAGGGAAAAACCCTTGTGAACCTCCCCCTGTTCAGCTCAGTGATGTATAATCCTTATTCAGCTCATTTCACATCCTCTTTTCTTAACAAAATATTTGAAAATGTACTTAGCATGCCCCAGAGGCCTGAGATGAGAATACATATATCTTTTCTAGCAACAATAGAACATCTGGAACCACAACAGTAATCAGAGTTACTGTGTGGCTGAATTTGTAATGATCAGACCTTAAAGGAGCTAGATTGATGAATATAAAGCAGATAAGGAAATGAGAGGGATGGATGACGTAACTTTGCCATATTCTTCCAGGACTCTTTGCCTAGAATTCACTCACAAGTATAGGCTATTTAAGAGAACGTCTGTTTTGTTGTTGTTGTTGTTGTTGGTGGTGGTGGTGGTGGTGGTGGTGGTGGTGGTGGTGTGTGTGTGTGTGTGTGTGTGTATCTGAAAGGATGATAACCAAGTGAATGGTTTGTTCCAACCACAAAGTAGGTCCACCCTGATTTTATTTTCAAGAAATGATTAGTGAACAGACCCATGGTTCAGCAACCTCGTTAGCAACATCCATTTTTCATTAGAACTTCAAATTTTCACAAGCTGTCACACAATCAAGGAGCTATTACAAGTGTCAAAGTCAACCCTTCCCCCTTGTCCTATAGTCCTTGAAATGTCAAGAAGCCTCTTTTTGTCCTGTGGATATCAACTCAGAAATTGTATAGTGTTTTATGGAGGATGTTGACCTTTTGGGGCAACAACTGGAAAGTTAATGACAGTATATGACTGTGAGTTGCTGTGACTTCCTAGGAACAGGCCTCTTTTTAGTCACTTGGTTACAGAGCTAAAATCTGACTCCAGTCCAGGAACTGAGCAAGGAATTGTGACTTTTTACCACACTGATTGGTAAAGGTAGAACCTCCTTCCACTCCTCTGTGAGTTCTGACATTAAACCATATATCATCTATTTTACTCCAGGACTATGAGACAACACTCTCTATGCATTCTCTATTTCTTTGTAGAAAGCTCTTAAAGTTTCTTAACACATTAAATCTACCTTACCTCCTATTGTACTCTTAGATATTTACTCAAGAGAAATGGGAGAATATTTTCATACTAAACTAGTATATAATGTAGCTTTATTTGACATAGCCAAAATCTGAAGCAACCAAATGTTCACCAATTTGTGAATGATAAGCAAGTTGTGCATGGTGAATATAATGTCCTCATTTAACAAGAATGCAAATATTAATACATCAACATAATTGAAAGAAGATGCTCCATGGGAAAAAATATTTAAAAACATTATGCACAGTGAAAGTAATTGAATAAAAGGAGAACAAGTGTTGTAATTTTGTTGACATAAATTCAGAAAAGGTAAAACTATAATTCAAGGTATAACTTATTTTATTCAAGGCTGAGTTCTTCCTCCAACAGCTGATGGGAGCAGATGCAGAGACCCATAGGCAGTCAGAGAGAGAGAGAGAGAGAGAGAGAGCAAATTAGAGATTTCCACTGGGTCCCTCCCCTTGGAGCTTAGGGAACCTTGTGGAAGAAGGGAAGAAAGAATTGTAGGAGCCAGAGGAGTCAAGGATACCAGGAGAACATGGCCCATAGAATCAACTAAATAGGCTTCACAGGGGCTCATAGAGACTGAAGCTGCAATTATAGAGCTTACATGGGTCAGTGATAGGTCCTCTGCATATATGGTTGTTGGCTTAGTATTTTTATGGGACTCCTAACAATGGGAGTGGGGATATCTCTGACTCTTTTGCCTGCTTTCGGGACTCTCTCCCCTCTGCTTGGTTCCCTTGGTCAACCTTGAGACGAGGATTTGTGACTAGTCTTATCTTGTTATGCCATGTTATAGGTTGATATCCCTGAGAGGTCTGCTCTTTTCTAAAGGGAAACCAATGAGGAGTGGGTCTGGGGGGAGAGCAGAGGTGGGAAGGGGACCTTGGAGGAGTGGAATGAGAGCAAACTGCAGTCAAGGTATATTATGAGGAAGATTTTTAAGTGTATTAAAAAATATTTCACAGTCATAGAAACATACTGTGTCTTGAATGTTATGTGATAATTGTACACAACTAGCAAAACTCACTATCAATAAAATGTGTATCTTTGGGTGTAAATTAAGCTTTATAGAGAAGCATAATAAAATGTGCCTTGTTAAACACAAGAAGGTTCAAAGGTATCTCTCTACTAGATATCTGATTTAGCAACCGAGAGAAAAGCGCACAGCATGTACTTAATAAGTACATAACGCGAGGCACACCATGAAGTCAATGCAAAACATCAAGAATTTGCACGAGAAGTGACACTTTCATTTGAGACTCTCTGACAGAGCCACTTGGAGAAGTATTGCTTGAACTAAGTGTTGAGGGACGAAACAGGTGGCTATGGGAACAAGGGTTCTAGAACTGGTGGGATATTCATGTATTTTTATTTCCTTGTACAATTGCATATATATATAACAACCGAAGGTGTATATTGTGAAATATTTACTGAAGTGTGAGGCAAAAAAGTCAGTGATAGTCAATGCACTGAATGCCAGTAGAAGGAACGGAAACAACAGAACAGTACTGTGCTTCCCATACAGAACGCACCGTGAAGGACATGCTACACAAGTGCACAATAGATTGATGAGAGGTGACTGGAAAGAGTGCTAGAACATATAAAATACAGAGAACAGTCAGTGAAGCCAGTCCAGCAAAAGAGGTAGGGTGTGACCACTAACAATGAGAAGGACAACAGCCTTCTGTCTTCATTAAAGGAACTAAGAAGTTACAGAGGAAAAGAATGAGACATGTAACAATATAAAGAAAACACATATGGGGAAATTCCTAGGGGAATAGGGTTGGAAAATGAGCTATGTAATTCTCCAGGCAGCATGACTAATTCTGGGAAAGGCAGAAGAAAGTTTCTATGGGTTTCCAAGTCTGAAGACAGAAACAGGTTGGAATGGTGACTACAAAAAAGAAATGTTGACAAACCATATCAGTTAGCTAAGGGGATTTTCTGAGCATCCACCAAACACCGTGATCCATGACGTTTTGGAATGCCTAACCAGCAAGGCATTCCCCAGCAGTATGAACATGGTGAAATACTTAACTATCAACTAGCAAAAATGTTTTTGGAAAGTCCAGGTTTCTATGAATTCTACAGTTTTGAAGTTGGGTGAGAGAGTCAAAGACAGAAAATAAAAGACAAAAGTTAAAACCTGAGAGGAAAACTCATGGAAAGTGCATGAGGAAGGGACAAGATAGTGCAGAAGACAATTGGGAAGGCGGCCAAGGGGAAAGGAGGGAAGAGGTCAGAACCAGGGGCATAGAGACGTGACAAGGTATTACTTTAATTAAAAGTACTGTGCTTGCTAAGAGTTTGTAAAAATACTTCTCAAATTTCAATCTACTGCTTATTTGCAGAACTCTCTGTGAAATTCTAAGGTGATAATTAAAGCCTTTATAATCATTTGCACACAGCAATTTCCCTGCTCTTTGAAGAAATATGTGGAAATACATTGTCTTTCAAACACTGCTTTCAAGCTATTGTTATCAATGTGCAATCATAAAAACAAAACTTTAGATGTCTTCCCTGCGCTACTGGCAACAGAATCTTTTTCAATACAAAAAGATGGTGTGGCTGGATTACAAAACACAAAATTCCTAAATTACCTCACATATTTATGATGATTGAATCAAATTTCTTTACCTCTAGGGTTTAGTGATCAGCTTGGAGAACAAATGAAAAAGACCTAAGGAAATAAAAAAGAATATTTTCTCTTAATGCTCTGCTTCTCAGTAATGAAAATGAATTTTTAAGAGCTCCATTATTTTGACTGGGAGAAACAAAACCCTAGCAAGGCAGCAGGTGGTTATCATAAATAAACACTTTCAAGTTCAAATCATTCCTTCAAGTCTAGTCCCACTGAGTGCCAATATCCCTTGAGTATTGATGCATATTGGGAACCCTGAAATGCAAATGTGATGACTGACTTCATCACTTGAAACCACAGACTCAATGTTGTAGATACAGGATAAAGAAACAAAGCATGTTGTCATCTGGTTCCCAGAGAAGCATGCACTTGGAGAAGAAGCAATGGAAGATGCTAACAGTTGCAGCACGGGATTGCTCAGTTAGTTATATATGCCTTCTAAGGTCAGTTTACATTGCATGCATACCATGGACCAACAGCCTCCCTGGGATAACATCAGTTTCCTGTGATCTCCGTAGACAAATGAGCTGTTTCTTTCATTTTTGTCTACAGTGGATTTCTCCTTTTTCTGGCATTAAGAGGAGAAATTCTTATTCCTCCAAAAAATGTGTGGGTGTGAGTATGTTTCAGAGGTCCATCCCCAGGCTCTTCCTCTATTGCTCTCCACCTAGTGTTTTGAGAGAGAATCTCTCCACTTTTGTTTTTATTATTTTTTACATTCCAATCCCAGTTCCTCCTGCTCCACCCACTCCCACGTGCCTTCATGGAGATGATAAGACCTCCCCTAGGAAGTCTACTACATCTGCCCCATCATCTCATTGAGGCAGGATCAAGGCGCCACTAGACCCCAACACACCTGTGTCTAGGTTGGGCAAAGTATCTGTACATACAGAATGGGATCCATTAAGTCAGTTTGTGTATTAGTGTTAGATTTGCCAGTGGCCTCATATATTGTCCCAGTCACATTATTGTCACCTACATTAAGGGAGTCTAGTTCAGTCTTATGCATATTGTCCATTTGTAAGACCTCAGTCAGTGGTCTCTCACTAGCTCGGGTCAGCTGATACTTTGGGTTTCCCCATCATGGCCTTGACTCCTTTGTTCATATATTGCTCCCCCCCCCCTACTTAGATTGTACTCCAGGAGGTTGGTCCATTGATAAATTATGGATCTTTGCATCTGCTTCCATGTGTTTCTGGGAGAGGGTTCTAGCTTCTCTGGGATAGTCGATTGTAGGATGGGTATCTTTTGCTTTATGTCTGGTATTCACTTATAAGTGAGTACATACTATATTTGTCTTTCTGGTTACCTCATTTAGGATGGTTTTTTTCTAGTTCTGTCCATTTGCCTGTAAATTTAGCACATTTTCTTTATCCATTCTTCATTTGAGGGGCATCTAGGCTGTTTCCATGATCTGGCTATTGCAAATAATGTTGCTGTGAACATAGTTAAGCAGATGTGTGAATGTGCCTCCTTTGGGTATATGCCCGACAACAGTATTGCATAGTCATGGTCTTGAGGTAGATTCATCCCTAATTTTCTGAGAAATCACCGTACTGATTTCCATAGCAGCTGTACACATTTGCACTCCCACCAACAATGGAGGAGTGTTCCCCTTTCTCCACATCTGAAAGAAGATCTCTCATTGAACCTGGAGCTCACAGACTGGCTAAGAGCTCTTGGCATCCTCCTGGTCTCCCCCTTCCTAGAGCTGAGTGTGTACCACCATGCTTGGGTTTCACATGGGGGCTGGGGATCTAAATTCCAGTGCTTATGCTAGCTAACACAGCAAGCAATCTACCCACCAATCCGTCTCTCCATCTAATCCTCAGGTTTCCCCTTGCAATGCCAATATAAAGTTTGATAGCCTGACTTGATAGGCATAAAGTGGAAGCAGACTGATCAAGGCCTCAGAATTACCAAACACCAGGAGCATCATTCTCGCAGAACAGTTTTGTGCCTCTAAGGCATCATTCTTGCAGAACACAGTGTTGCATAACAAGTTAAAATGTGGCCATTTATACCATATTCCAACTTGTGGGACATAGAATGGCAGGTAAGTGTGTTCAATCCAGCATTTGAACTGAGAAACAGGTACTCTTATTGTGTAACTAACACTCACAACTAATATAGTGTGTTGACCTCTCCCAACTATTAATTTAACCTATGGAAAAGGTATCATTATTTCACTTTTCACTTTGCACATGAAGAAACTGGCACAAAGATTGATTGTATAACTCATCCATGATCATAAAGCTCTCAAATATGGAATTCTCTGCTTATTAAATAATGACCTTGCCAGGCCCTGGTGGCACATGCCTTTAATCCCAGCATTTGGGAGGCAGAGGCAGGCAGATCTCTGTGAGTTTGAGTCCACCCTGGTCTACAGAGCTTGTTCCTGGACAGGATCCAAAGCAATACAGAGAAACCCTGTCTCAAAAAAAACAAAAAAGGAAAGAAACAAAGAAACAAAATAAAAGAAAAGAAACTGTTTTATTTTTTCTCAAGTAAGAGGAAAATAAGAAAAATATTTCAAAACATTGGTGCAGTAATTGATCTGTAGAGCAGGTTTAGTTTTATAAAAGTAAACACTGGATATATTTCTATTGGTGTTAAAAGACAAAATGAATTAACAATGGCTTCTGAGATAGGAAATTGAATTATAAAGCAATTATGCCTTTTCTTAATTGGATAATAACACAGATGTACAGAATATAAAGAAACTACGACTAAAGGTTCTTTGGTTAAAAATTAGTAGTTTTTATTAGTACTTCCTTTTAGTCTATATTAATTATGCTGAATAATGGGTTTGATTATGACATTTTCATACATGGGGCTAATGCATATTGATACATTAATATACTCCCATCAACTTCTGTAACACAAACAATACTACAATTTACAACATGAATAATAAATATCCAGAGACAGATATTGGGATTCAAGCTTCAATCTAAAGATCAGAAAAGCAAAGCAGCTGGCCACTAGCTCTTACCTCTACCTCAGACCAAAAGGGATGATCCTAGCTCCACAAATTCTCACAGGGCAATGAAAACTGCACTGCTGTCCACCAAGCCTCAGACAGCAATCCTAGACTGACTCTGCTTCTTCCTTATATACCTCCCTACTTCTAGGATTAAAGGTGTGTGATCCCAAGTGCTGAGATCACCTTTGTGTGAGCTATTTCTCTTTTAGACTGGATCAATTTCCTGTAGCTCAGTGTGGCCTTGAACTAGCAGAGATCTGTGTGCCTCTGTCTCCCGAGTCCTGGGATTAAATATGTGTACCACTACCACCTCACCTCTACGGCTAGCTAGTGTGGCTGCTGGGACTAAAGGTGTGTATCACCACTGCTTGTCTCTATGGCTGTGGCTAGCTTTGCAGTTTGATATCCAGTGGCTTTATTAAGTCATAACTAATACATTACTACATACTTCTGTTGTCCTAAAGAATGCTTCTTTGTAGATAATTATTTGTTTTCTATTTCTTCCCTTAAATGAAAGCTAGCGAAAAAATAAATGTAAGGGCATCCTTCTAAGTAGGACTCTTGACCTTTATTACAAGGATGACTTTTCAGAAAATAAACCATCACACAATAGCATGAAATTATATTATTACAAATGCTAAGCTAAATACCTCAAGGTAAAACACCCACCTACATACTTATTTGCCTATTGATTTTTTTTGAGTGTTTTCTGGTTGTCCCACCTTATTTTTCTTAATAGGGGTGAATCCATTTAAATTTTTCAAATACAAAACCTGGATTACCTATGCTAATACCCCAGACAAATGCATAATATAGTTAGTTCCCCAAAATGTGTCTAACTGTTTGACAACATTCATGTATCACTCTCTGGTGCTGACAGGTGATGTAATTGTGAAAATTTCATAGCTGAGCTGGTAAGGCATGTCAAGGTTCACATAGAAGAAATTTTGGAGATTCGAAAAAAGCGCCAATACCCTTCACTTGAAATAGCTATTGCTTTATATTGGCAGATAAAGGTATTTGGAAGGAACTCACTTAGAAAATTCAACAGGAATAAAACATACTTTAGAATTCAGATTAACCTTGCTAATTCAAAAAGTCACAAGCAAGAATAAGACATTATCTTCCTAAATAAATAATTAAAAATCCCCATCCTGGAGGCTTTTTAAAATAAAAATATTCCTACTATCTGTATCTAAATTTTGAAGTACCCAAAAGCAAACACATTAAAGAAAATAAAAATCATTTCTAATCTCTGCGATTTTTTTCTAGATGTTAGCACAGAAAATGTTCATTGAAGTGACTATTAAAAGCCACCTCGTTGGAATCCTGGAACCCCATGATTGTTGCTGTTGGTCATAAATAAAATTTCTGGATCCTGAGATTTGCTTTGCTGCCTCAAAGAATATTGCTCAAGTCTGCTAAAAAAAAAAAAAAACATTATTGTTGTCATTAATATTTAACTAAGTAAGCTCCATGCAGATACTTAGGCGAATGGCACCAGTCTCCAACAGTAGAGAGGTGTGCACACCCTGAGCCTGAAGCTACTTTCCTACCCTGAATACCAAGTACACACCTGAAATAGCTTCTCACATAAAAAGCAAGTGCATGTTAGGGAATGTTTGGAAAGGTATAAGCTTTGGCATTTTCTTCCATTTGCATTGTTTGACTTCACATATACTTCATATTGTACAAATAATGTGCATTATAAGGAAAATTTTAGGGCCAGGGAGATGATTACTGAGTTCAAACGGCAAGCATCTGTTACGGCAGGATTGGCGCCTGCCGTACATAATCTGTAGCTTGTATGCTTCCGCCAGCCCACCAGCCCACCAGTCTGGCGTGCCGGCCCCAAATAACACTCAGAGACTCTGTATTTGATACAATCCTGTTGGCCAGTTACCATTATTGTTTATGGGCTAGCTCTGCCTTAATTATTAACCCATTTCTACTTATCTAAGTATTTCCACGTGGTCGTCTTATCGGGGAGCCACGGAAGGCATCCTGCTTCTTCCCTGGGCTACATCTCGACTCCTCCTTCCCACTTCCTCTTTCCTCCTTGTCTCCTAGCCCCGCCTATCTTGCTATCTCATTGGCCACAGAGCTTTATTAACCAGTATGAGAAACATATATACAGAATAACATCTCCCATCAAGCATCCACATAAAAAGCCATGCATGGGCACAGTGTTAGAGAGGAGACAAGGAGAGCAATGAGGCTTGCTAAGCCTAGCTCCAGGTTCAGTGAGAGTCTCTGTGTTAAGAGAATAAGATAGAAAGTGGTAGACCAGTATGCCCAATGCCCTTCTCTGGCCTCTGTAAGTGCACAAGCATGCACACTTATAAGAGTATGTACACACACACACACACACACACACACACACACACACACACACACACTGCATTCATACACACACCAAGAAGAGGAAAAGAAGGGGAGATTTTAGTTAAGACCAGAAAGAAAATTTGCAAAAAGATAAACACAAGAGAGTTGAGAGAGAGAGAGAGAGAGAGAGAGAGAGAGAGAGAGAGAGAGAGAGAGAGAGAGAGAGAAAGATTACTCTACTTGTCTTTCTATTGGTCTTTCTAAACCCAAGAGAGTGAGAGGTGCATAGCTTAGGAAAGGAGTATAATACCAATAAAAAATTTCCCTACTCTTTACTCTAAGTGGATTTGAAGGTCACTGATATTTTACTTTGAAATGTTGTCTATGAAAATCTGTGAGAGAAAACAAAGAATAATAATAAGGCACAAAGCATAATGGAAATAAAGGAGTCAGAAATGAATGCTCCTTGCTTGCTCCTTCCTCCAACCTCAACTTCCTACCTGAACCTAGCTCCTTCACTCTAGAAGACCAAAAACATAGTGTTATATGTTTTTCTTGTATTTTTTAAGCAGCATAAGGTCGCTTGGGTTATTCCATCATGTGGAAAAAAAGAAAGTTATAAAAAAGGATGCTCTCCTGCAGAGCTGAAGCCGCTATCTTTCTGGCCACCTCTGTTGCTATCTAAACCTCTTGTATACTCCTTCACAATCTCATCCAATGCATGATTAGTTGCCATACTCCTAGTCTATAACATCCTTTCATAAGATGAATTCTGATTTTCTTTTTAATTCTGAATCTGAAGTTAGGGGATGCAATTGACCACATTCAGTCTTTTGTGTTCTGTGTAGATTGATAAATATTTAATTATTATTAATGATTGAATTGTTTACTTCAAAAAGACATGGTGCTGTATTAATCCACAATATCTGAATATAGCAATTCTGTAAATGGGATCTTTTCAGATGCATTCACATTAAGATGAGAGAATCGTAGAGATAATCACAGGGGGCAGTTGACAGGGTGCTAGCACTAACAGACACTGCAATGGAAACACAAGTCTCTATTGTCTCCTGTGGTAAGGCCAAGGAACTTCATGGTGGAAGGTTCCTGCCAGAAAAAATAAGCTATTTCTTCCAACTATGCTTCACCTCCCAAATTTCTACCAATTCCTAACAATGCTGTCAAATTATTACTTTATTTGTGACTGTGACTTTGGCTCAGTTGATACCTGTTTGCCAACAAAGTATGAGTCTGGGGATCTGAATTAAATGCCCACGTAAGAGCTGGTTACAGTTGCATATGCCAATAATCCCATTACCGGGAAGACAGATAGGAAGATCCCTTGGGATTTTGGGCCAGACAGTCCAGTTAATTGATGAATTACAGGTTCAGTGAGAGACTTCCTCAAAAATCAAAGTATTGACATGGACCTCTGCCCTACACCACACACACGTGTGTGTGTGTGTGTGTGTGTGTGTGTGTGTGTGTGTGTGTGTGTGTGTATGACTCAGTACATCTTGTCACTGGCCCCATACCTCATGATGACACCTTGGCATGTCTTCAGAAACACTCAGATAATGAGATGATGAACAAAAACTGCAGTGATCTTGCTCTAACCAACACTCAATGTCAGGAGATGGTATCATACAATTTCCTGCATTCCTAATGACTTAATACTGACCAAAGCTTATAGACTTTAGTTTACTAATTGGGCAAAGGCTTGGAGATTTAAAGACAAGGCAGAGGATCATTCATGCAACAGCAATGCTAGAATGCTAAATTTCCTTTATTGAGGGGAAGGAGCAGGCTTTTATACTGACTCACAGCACAGTGGAAAACAATCAAGGGTCAAGCGTGCAAGTTCTCAGGCTTAGTTCCTCCCCAACAGATGTGTGTTAGCAAATCAAGAAGAGAATCAAGAACTACTCTGGTGCCAGATGTTCCAGCCAACAGCTTCAAGCTTGCTCAGGGTGCCTTGGGGGTCCATGCAGGGCCCTACACTAAGCCATTTTCATTTGCATCAAAGAAATCCAGCATGAAATAAAGCCAAAAGCACATTATGGCTTCAACCTTGCCAGTAATCTACTAAATACAGTTTGTATCAGTTTGCCTGAATCAAATGTTAAATCTGTAGAAATTCTATGAAACATTTGACATGGCATTGTTATCTTAAAATCTGTCATATTGGGAATAGTAGCAAATAAATAAATAAACACATCAGAAAATGCTACCAAAAAAAAGTTTGTATGTTTTTGTTTTTCTCAAGAGAGCTGGCTGCTAAATATTCATCAGGGTGTCTCCAACCTCTACTGTACTAGTAACAATGCCCATGTACTTAAAAACAAAGATATTTCACTTATATAACTGTCCAGTACTTGATCATCACATTTCAGCTTCCAGATGTTGCCATTTCAGAATATACAAGTTTATCAACTCACTCCATTATGGCACACAAAGAAAGAAAGAAAGAGACAAAGCCCTGTTTTGCACCTCTCAACAACACATCTGGTCCACATGTAACAGAGACTATATCTTGTTTGTTCATGGCTATCGCATGACATTTTGAAACCTAACTGTATCTTCTATAGATGTTCCAAGGAGAGTGATGTAAGGTTTTCAACAAGCAGAGTAGATTTAAAAATGAATATCTGAAAATGTTTAGTAATAAATACTTTAATTCAAGACTAATTCCAAAGGAGTAAATCTTCCCGTAGGAAATGCAGAATAATACTGATTACTCAGACAGGCAGCTTCTGTGGTGGAGAATAAAGAGCAGATGTGGATATTGGCTTCCATCCAGTTTGATAGACTAGGGACAGGCTGCTGCTGTTCATAGAAATCTTAGCATTCGTTCACACTTCCACTGTAAGATCTATCATGAGGGAAGTTTATCTTTTATGGTTTTCAATTGATTTCTCTCCAAAGGAAAGAAAAATAAATTTTACTCTATATTTAAATTCCTCCCAGGATGCAAGATAAGATAGTTATAGTATTTCTGCCCTCCTTTGTGTGTGTGTGTGTGTGTGTGGTTGTTAAGTCAGAAAGAATTCCCATGGTCCCCACACACCTTTATCCATGGATTCATTTTCTGTGGTTTTAGTTACCCACAGTAAAACATTACTTGAAAATGTTAAGTGAAAAAATTCCAGAAATAAACAAAATGTTAAAATGACTTTAACAACATCATATTATTATCATTGTTCCATTTTATTATTAATAATTGTAGTTAACTTCTGACTGTGCCTTTTTATAAACTCCACTATGGGTTTGCAGTTATAGAAAACAAACATGGAATATTTTTAATAATGTCATCCTACTGGTGTGAAGTGTTATCTTACTATAATTTCAATTTGTATTTCTCTAATGATCAGTGACATTGAACAGCCTCTCATATACCTGTGGCTATATGTGTGCTTTCTTCTGAAGAAAAAAAGTCTATTTGGCTCCTTTTGCCTACCTACTATTAATTCTCATTATTGAATTGTTTGAATTCCTTGTGTATTTTGGATATTAACCTTCTCTCAGATATATGCTTTACAAGAGCCAAGGGTATATGTCAGATGATAATGCATACTTAACATATTGAAGGCCCTGGATTTAATTACTAACTTATACAAAGAAAATAATGACATATATGATCCATTGTGGATCTCCAAAAATGTCAACAACAGACAGGGAGGATACTATAGTTCCTGAAAAAGGCATATAAAATACTATTCTGATTGAAAAAAACAGTTTTCATAAATCTGCTGTTGTAGAAATGTCTACCACTAAAGCTTCATTCCTTTGGCTTATGAAAATATTCACGTACTATGTAGTTAAATTGTCATGATGCCAATGTGTCTTGAACTATCTGTGTTTGTACCCAAAGAGAGCTGCTACTCTAGCCTTGATCTCTGTAAAGAGAATGATGGTGAAGACGGAGGTTCGTGGTTGCTCAAAGTGCAGAGGGTAAGAAACAATTGCATGCACAGTTGTAAACAAGACTTTTAGGCCACCCCTGTTGCAGGACACTGACTCACACTGTGAACCCTGAGATTGGGTTATTTACTGGAAAACCTGTTTCTAGTGTGGTGTGGCTCAGCTGTAGCACACACCTTTACTCTAAGAACTTTCTGCTTGAATACTGTAAACAGGATTAAATAAAGTCAACCATAGGTCAAGATGGGAAGAAGGCAACCAGCTGATAGGAAGTGAACACACAAAGAAACATAGAGTAAGAGGGATTTAGGAGGATGGATAGAAAGCAGAAGGGAGGAATATTCCATTTGAGGAGGTTGGTGAGATTTTTGAGGAGGAAGGTCAGCTCTGCCTCTCTGAGAAAACAGGATGTCTTTTACCCTAGCATTTGGCTCCCTACTCTTTATTTGTAAATATAACTTGATATTTTTGTTAAAAACAGCATACCATCTCTAAGGCTTAGATGACATCATGGAAGAGAAACCAGAAAGACTGTAAGAGCCAGAAGACGGACAGAACGGCTGTAAAATGCCATCTTGTATGCATGACTCAGCCAAGGTGGTCATGACCTCAAAGTAGCTGTGACTGACAACACTGGGCCTATAGAAGAATGAACCTGTCAACACTCAACTGGGCCCTACCTTGCCCTACCAATACCCTGACTACTAATAGATTCTAGAAAAAGGGCAACCATTGTCTTCAGTTTTATCATCACTGAGGAGCCCTCCAGGCTTCAGTGGCTAATTCCAAACCCCTGGTCACACTGAAGGCCATAGTTAAATTTTGTGGGCCCTAAAACAAAATAAAATTAAATAAATGTGGGGAAGGAACTTATGGAGGAACAAAAGGGGTAGGAGGGAGATAAAGTGAGTTCATGATCATAGTAATCAGAATATAATGCATGTATATATAATATTATGAAAGAAAAATTCAATAAAAATTATTTTTAAAAATATGACCTAAGACCATTAATATTCCAATAAGAATCAAACTTTTTGCTGTATAATTTTTAGTAAGTTTTTAAAATTCCAGAGGCCCTGGGCTACATTAAAGGGATCCATATGTGAAGCTTGGATTTGCCTCAAAGAGATGTGCATTGAAGACACAGCTCTTTCTAAAGTATCTCTCAGATGGAACTAGACCAATTTTGTCTCCACGTTTCAGAGACCACACAGCTGGTCAATTGTAGAACTCAGTGAAGTTGAGACATAATTTCAAACTTAGTCTTTCCCCTATATTATATTCTTTGGGGGGAATAAAATGAATAGATGAATATCCACTAATATTCAACAACCCCTAGGATCTGTGAATGCTCTTTGAATGATACCAAGTATAGAACATTACACATTTTATGGCTTGTTATGCCACACTGGGACAATGCCTGCTTAGCAGATGGGAGTGCCTGGGTTTGGTCCTGAGCATGAGAAGACAAACAATAATAACAACAACAAAAAGCATTACCTGGTGAGGTGGTTAGAACATGAATGGCTCCCAGAGGTTCATATTTTCAAATGCTTGTTCCCAAGTTTGGGAAGAATTAAGAGGTGTGGCCTTGTTGGAACAGGTGTGTCACTTGGGATGAGCTTTGAGGTTTCAAAACCTCCTACCATTCACAGTTTGCTTTATCTCTGTCTCCTACTTGTAGATAAGAATGTGAGCTCTCAACTACTGGTTTAGTGCCATGCCTGTCTTCTTCACATCATGCTTCCCATCATGACAGTCATGGACTTACCCTCTGAAACAGTAAACATCCAGTAAACTCTTCATTTTATAAGTTGCCTTTGTTACTGTTTCTTATCATAGATGTAGAGATGTAACTAAGACACCTGATGTTTTGGGGAAAGGTCTTTGGCCAGATAAAACATGACATAAGAATTCTTCTTTTGCAGGTTTGGTCACATATACCTTCAATCCAACAACTTAGGAGGCATTCAGGAAGCAGAAGCAAGTGGAAATCTATAAGTCTGGGGACAGCCTGTTATACATAATGAGTTACAGGCCAGCTAAGGCTAGACTGAGACCCTATCTCAAAAACAAAAATCTTCTTCCTGTTTTCACAAAGTCTTGTAGGGAAAATGATAATGATAGCTTTCATCCAACACTATTCCAATTCATTTCTGAAAGCCTCTAAAACAGATCATCACAAACTGAGCAGCATGAAGCAACAGAAATGTCTTTCCCTTGCAACTATGGAAATGAATTGTCAAGATCAAGAGGGCAACAAAGCCCTACTTACTCTGGGTACTCTTCGAAACCTTTTCCTTGACCCTTGTCACACCTCTGTTCCCATCTTCATACCGCCACCTACTGTGCCTCTCTCATTTTAAAGTATTTATATTGGCATTTAGGATTCAGCCACATAATTTAGGGTAACTGCTTTGCCTCAAAATCCTTAACCACACTTCCAAAGACTCTTTTTCTAAAGTATCATTTACAAAATCCAAGGATATGTATTTCATAACTTCAGATAGTCCCTGTCCAACCAATTACAGTATGTTATGTAATGAAGTACATTTTTCATTTACATATAGGAGAATATGTACTGGTAGATTACTATTCTGTCTTTTTTTCCTTAGAAAAATAAGAAGTGGTACAGGCCTTTGACCCTTTTCCACCACAGACCCATTTCTTTGTGTCTACCATGTCACCCACCCCCAAGCTGGGTCATGTCTGGAGGGAAGGCAGACTTTCTCCCGATGGTTGCATACACTGTTTTACTGCTTCCATAAGCTGTAAGTTGAACATGTGGTTGAAACACAGAATGTGAACAGTGCTGTCCTTGGACTCAGGATACGAGAGTCCTCAGCATGAGTTCTACAGCTTTGAGACCCTGCTCTGTCCAGACTATTGCCATGTCCCTCTCCTCAAGGCAAACTACATATGACAAAAAAAAAAAAAAAAAAAAAAAAGGAAAGAAAACCTGGAGCTCAACGCCCCCATTTCTAGGTTATATTTCATGATCATGACATCTTGAAATTTTCTTCTCAAGAGACCTTTTCTTTTAAAGTGAACTATTCTTCCAGTGTGGACTCTTTGAGTGCTGAGGGACACAGAAGTTAAGACTAGGTGAATTGTAGAGCAAACTTGCCCATGAGGACAGGGATAGAGGCAAAGCCAAGCATTAATGTGTTTGCCTTGGTTTCTCCAAGATATGGTAGACGATGAGAGAGTAGTAGATAATTGGAAAAAGTTATCAACTACCCTTATGAGTTAGAGTTAATTTCTAAAAATGCCAAAAACCATATAACATAATCTTTAATCTATATATATTAATGACTTTATCACTTATAATTTTGGTTGAATTTTCTCTTTCCCTGAATTTTATCCTTGAAAACATTATAAAATGTAAGAGAATTGTTTTCATTTCCAAGTTGCTTTTTTTCTTTTAAGAAATGAAAAGAGAAATGTCCCAAATGCCCAGTAATAGACAAATAGCTAAATAAGCAGCAGCAGCATACCAAAATCAATATAATGGAGCTTATAAAATAATGTTTATAAATTGTTTTAATAATATGGAAAAACCCTTTAAAATTGAATAAAAACAAAGCAATTAGGCATAAAATTTTAAGTCCAATATGGTTCCAACTATGTGAAAATAAATTTTAGGGGGAAATGACTTCAAGAAAATAACCAAAATGTTAATTGTTCATAGAAAGTGAACATCTGGTTTATTTTTATTGTAATTTATAATTTAATTAACAAATTATCTACAGCAACATGTATTACTTTTGTGATCAGATTTAAAAAAAAAAAAACACTTTAGAAGAAAAACTCTGAGACCAGTTGCAGAGGGCAGAGTGAGCACATATGTTTATTTGCTCCTTACCTGAACCACACTAGATGACAATAGAGGTCTGTTTGTTTGTTTGTTTGTTTTATCAGAAGCATACATCTGCAAAGAAAAAGTGATAGTAAAGAAAACAACAGCAAAACTACTTTGGAAATCAGAAGGCTGATGACAAATGAAACAGGCCTATAAAAAGTGATTTTCAGGAACTAGCCTGATCATAGAAAAGCTGGGATTAGAGGCTCGCTAGTATGTAACAATAGAAGATCAAATGTGCTATAAAAACAAAGAGAGCAATGAAAAATCTGAACAAAATGCATTCAGCATCCCAGCAGAGTTTTCTTCCCAAAGAGATTAAAGTAGATCCAGTTATCCACCCACAACCTCTACAAGATTGGTCCTGGCAACATTTTATCATTGGTGGGGTGGGGTTCATGAGTCCCCACCCTTTTCCCTCTTTGAGAAAATATTGGCAGCTAATAGTTGTTGAAAGATCAGATGTCATTTTCATAAGTGGTACAGATGTTGAACAGTAACCCAGTACAAACCCTCCCACCATGATCATGTGGGGGAAAAAAAGCTACACTCAATGGGTCACACACAAAAGAAGACACAGTAGTAGAAGGGGGACTTCTAAACAAAGAAAGTTTTCAGTAGAGGAGCGAAGAGCAGAAAGGTGGTAGGATGACTACAATTTGGCATGAACCTATTCAAAGAATAAAAAAGACAATGTATGAAAATAAATTAGGGAATATATTCTAACCTAGTACAATAGGCAGAGCTGAGGACTGATGCATAATACTGAAAACACAAGCATTGTGCAAATGGTGAGATTCCTACTCTTTTCACCTAGAATGCTGGTGTGATGATTCAAGCCAAAATCTGATCATGTAAAGAGAAAAGATGCATTCTGGCCACTGGTGGCTTGATGCACAAGTTATTCATTATATTTTTCATGTGTTTTACACAGTGACTAAACAGCCTTTGTCTGTCTCATTCTTAAAAGGCAGTGGAAGCCAAGAATTGTGAATCACTTGAGAAAAGACTTTATTGTGAAAGGGAGACTCTAAGAGCTCCCTGTTGTGATATATTATTTATGATTTAATAAAGCTTTCCTGATGGCTCAGAATGCAAAGATAGCCACAAGCCATAGAGGTCAGGCAGTGATGATACACACATTTAATCTCAGGTCTCAGGAGACAGAGACAGGTGGATCTGTTAGTTCAAGGTCATATTGAGCTACACAAATTTGCTCCAGTCTGAAAGAGAAACAGCTCACCCATAGGTGATCTCAGCACTTGGGATCACACACCTTTAATTCCAGCACTTGGGAGGCAGAGTCAGATGGCTCTCTATAGTCCAAGACCATCCTGAGCTACACAAGAATGAATCAGGGGTCACTCTTTAAAACCAGGATTTGAGAGGTATATAAGGAAGAATAAAAGTCAGTCTTAGGTAATTAGTCTCAGAGATTTATTCTCCAGCCATGCGGAAGACAAGGTAGTTCGTTCAGCCTGAGGTAGATAGAGGTAAGAGCCAGTGGCCAGCTGCTTTTCTTCTCTGATCTTCAACTTGAACCTCAATACTATCAAGTTATATTTCTTGCAATGGCCTGGAGAGATGGCTTAGCAGTTAAGACACTGGCTGCTCTTCCAGAGGTCCTGTATTCAATTCCCAGCAACCACATGGTGAGGAACAATAGTCCATAATGAGATCTGGTGCCTTCGGCCAGCAGACATACCTGCAGACAGAACACTGACTACGTAATACACAAAGAAATAAATAAATCTTAAAAAGAAACATTTCCCACTTCAGTAGTAGGAGTTTTCATTTAGACTACCACATCTAGTCCCTGGCCCCCATAGGCTTGTATTTAGTTCAACTTCAAACTCCCCGAAGCCTATCACTGTCTCAGCACTGTTTAAAAGTCCAAAGTCTCCCCTGAGACTCATGCAATCTCTTAACTGAAATCACCTGTAAAATCAAAATGAAAGAAAAAGCAGATCACAGGCTTCCAGCATATGATGACACAGGATATACCCTGCCATCCTGAAAGGGAGGAAAGGGAACGTAATGAAAATAGTGGACCAAAGCAAGCCTGAAAACTCTGCATCTCCATGTCTGATGTCACAGTTCTCTCTAGATCTCCAACTCCTTCCATCTTTGTTCACTGAAGCACACTGCTCTCTCTTGGGCTGGTTCCACTCCCTGTTGGCAGCTCTCCTTGGCAGGTATAACATGGCTCTGGCACCCCCAGCATTTGGCGGTCTCCCTGGTAATCCAGGCTCCACCTTCAGAGCTTCACACAACATCCTCTCTACAGTTCAGGCCTACATACAGTAACACACCTGCCCCATGCCTGGCCTCATCAACTGTTCTTAGCCATGGGGAGAGATTCTGTAACACCTTGCTTCTATTCAGCAGAATCAAATGGCAGCTTTATGTTTTGGATGGTTTTCTTCACTTCCTAAACTTAGCTATTCTGGAACTTGCTCTGTAGGCAAGGTTGGCCTTAAACTTAGGGATTTGCCAGTCTCTGCCTTCTGAGTGCTGGGATTAAAGGAGTGTACCACCACACCTGGTACTAAACTTTTCTTTAATTTATTTCCACAAAATGGAAGCTTACTTGGGTGGAGTCTTTCTCTGAGGTCACTATTTCCTTTATTTCACTTAGCATCAAGCTTTTCTCTAATGTTTATACCTCCAGGTGCCCATTTGCTATGCAAATTATACATTCATGCTTTCCTCACTCAGTTTCCTTCTTTTCATTATATATCTGCATAAAAGTGAACACTAATCACCACACAACAGAGGCAATACTAGGCTGTTTTGAGATTTTGTCTGCTAAAGCAATTAATTCAAAATTTTTCAATTCATCTCACTCTTACTTATTGAATAAGAGCAGCAAGCATGCATATTATTCACTAAAATATCACAAGAATAGTCTTGTAATATCACAAGCAAATATTCTTCTCCTCTGAAACCTCTTGAGCTAGGCCCCCACAGTTCAAATCACCCTTAGTACTCCCATCTTCCACATTCCTACTAAGATGGTCCACAAAAGCATGGTTAGACTTACCACAACACTACCCCACTCCTGCCACCAACTTCTGTCTTAGAAGAGACTATTACTGTGATAGAGACCATGACCAAAAGCAACTTGGTCATGGTCACTATCAAGCAATAGAAACCCAACTAAAACAAAGGCCAAGGTATTGAGAGAAAAAAAAAAGAATCCTTGAAATTTAAAAATAATGTAACTAAAATTCCCAAGAGTTTTTAAGCAAGAAGAAGAAGAAGAAGAAGAAGAAGAAGAAGAAGAAGAAGAAGAAGAAGAAGAAGAAGAAGAAGAAGAAGAAGAAAGAAAGAAAGAAAGAGGAAAGAAAGAAAAAGAAAACAAAAACAACACAACTTTCCTGATGAGAGGTGAGGCTGACATGAAAACACACTTTTAAACTCAAGAGCCACCCATAATTCACCCCTTGCCATTCATCAACACTCACGCCCTGTGCTAATGGATGTTGATTACAGTTGGAAGAAGTCATTTGCAGCATTCTATCCTCCTCTTAGAACTGCTACACCAAAAAAAAAAACTGACTTCCTGAGCAATGAAGTTTTATTGACAGTTTCTGCCATTCATCTGAAACTGAAGAATTGGCTTCACTGGCCCTCCATTCTTAAATGTAATCTGTCTGATAATTTCCTAATACAAATCAACCACTGGTTCCCTTTATTCTTCTAGGCAGGTGCACACAAAACTGACTCCCCTTTTGCCACCTTTGGAAACAGCAACTCAAATTAAAAGCAAGCACCAACATGCTCCCATAGTCCCTTCTGCTAACAACAGCCAGCTCCATGCATACATACAGCCACCCCTCCATCCCAGGAACCATCCTGTGCTTAGAGTTCCCATCTACCCATGGCCATCAATTGGCCACCTCTTCAGCAGGTGCTAACAACAAGGGAGGGCCTGTCTCCATTTGTGTGACTGTTTGATGTTTTCACCACAGCCAAAGTTCAGATTTAATCCTTTGTCTCTAGTTCACTTCACATCCGGTAAGCACGTTTCGGTACAGTATGAAAGATCTGAGACTATGATAAAACTGTTGTTGAATGGTGCCATTCTCATAGTCAGGAGGCTAGCTTTGTAAGAAGCTAAAGATTTGTTTTAAAAAAAAAAAAAAAACAACTTTCAGACTTTCAATTTGTCTGTGATGAAATCATTAACTTGATTTTGTTGTTGTTTTCTGAGGCAAACTGGGATTTTGAAAAGAGCAAATACTTCACTGAATCAGAATTATCGTGTCTTACACTCGTTCATCAAAACATGCTTTTAAAAGGCAGGGAGCACGTATCAAGAAAGTTCAACATGAATCTATAAAGCAAGAATGCTGGAAGAAGCTGTCCACACTAAGATGTCTCGTCAGAATTAATTTTACAAACAAAGTCCATTAGTTCACCTAATCCAAAAATATACTTGGCAGTTTAAGAGTCACAGGTTCTTAAATTTACTTTTGTGTGAGGTTCAACACTGATGGAGGTCACAAGACAATGTTGCATGTATTGCCTCATCTGGTTCCATTTATAGATCTGTGATATTTGCAAAAGTGGCTGCTTTCTCCACTTTGTAGATGGTGAGTCATTAATCAGAATGGAAGAAATGGATACCCTCCCAATGAATACCCATTTCTTACATCTACCAATGCTTTTAGCAGTGCCAAGAAGCAACAGGTGTGTGCCATGTTGAAAACCTGAGAGCCATTCAATAGAAACTTCTGGGAAAGTAATAAAAACACAAAGAAAATGGTCATTTTCAAAAGAATACCTTCTCAAAGTGTCTCAAGAAAGAAAAAAAGTGATGGACTGCTTTTCTTAGCCATACTAAACACCTGAGTCACACTCCAGACCTAAGTCATCCCTCTCAGGGAACGTCAGCCTGGCTTTCTCAATCCTTTGTAATGTCCCTAACCTAGAATTCAACAACGTTGGTGAAATAGGTGAAAACTAACCACTTTAGTCTACTAAATGGATCTCCAGCTTGACAGAATCTGGAGTATTAGAAGCTACAAAAGGAAATGTCTGCCATTTTGAATTATACAAAGGCACTCAGGATTGCCATCAAAATGACCTTAGTGCAGAAATAAGCAAAATTTAGTTAGCAAATGAAATCTTTCTTTTAATGGCTGGTTTTGTGAACATACTTTTGCGACAACGGTGGCCCATTTCTGTTTCCAACCCCTACTCCCAGCATAGAGTCTGGATGGTATTCATCTTTACACTGACACGGCCTGTCTGGTTCTTGTATTGTGGAGATTTGATAAATGTTTAATGAATAAGTTAATTAGTGGCTCAATGAACTGCTTCAGAATTGGTCCTAGATGCCTCTTGGCAGAGAAAAAAATACAAGCTGTAGAATCAGAAACACTTGGGCATACTTTCCGGCTCCCACAGGCAACAGCTGATTATCAGCCTCTCCGTACCATGGCATATCAACTGTAAAGGGGGTCCTTGTGAGTGACAATGCCAGCCTCATGCAGTTACTCTGACAAAAGAATGAGAGAATACATATAAAATAACCCAGTCATTCCATTAATGCATGTAAGCATAATGGCTGCTTTCCCTGGCACTTTGTAAATACTATAAATATACTTTAGCAACAAAAGAAATCCTTACCAAGCAAAGTAAATTTCAAATCTCCAAATAACACAGCTTTGAATTATCAGATCCTGAAATAATAGAGTTTAACCAAATTCAAATTCACTGTCTTCTTTCAATAGGCAAATACACTTACAAAAAGAATGATAAGCTGGGTTTGGTAGCGTAGAACGAGCCACTCAGAAGGCATGGGCAGGAGAACTGCAAATTCAGCTCAAAGTTAGTTCAAGGCCATCCTGGATGACTGAGTGAGACTACGATGGTTGATCTTGGTTGTCAACTTGACTACAACATGAATTGTCTAAAACCTGAGCAGACAGGTACATCTGTGAAGGAATTTCTTTATCGGGATGGGAAAAGTTACCTTAAATTTGGGGCACACCTTCTTGTAGCAGCCCACATAAAGGGACAGGAAAGAAGGTTTTGCTTTGTGCCTGTTGGCTCCCACTTTCACTGCAAGGTCATATATTTAGTTGCTGATACGTTCTTTAGCTAATATTAGAACTACTTCTTGATATTCCAACATAGAATGAAGATTAGCATCTCTATGGGATGACTCTGGAACACTACACTAGATTAGGACTGCTGAGACATTCGGTCCCAGAAACTGAACAAGCCAGTTCCTTGGCCTGTCACTCAGAGACAGCCACTGTTGGGCTACATGGACTATAGCCTGTAAGTCACTCTAATAAATTATATGTATACACACACAGAGATATATATGTTTATGTGTATGTGTGAACACACATAACATATCTAACTATATTTATATAATGATTTGTATGTAATCAAAATGTTTTAATAATAGAAATACTTTCTGTTCATATACTTATATAATTACATAATTATATTTACATAAATATTATATATACATATATGTTCTATGAGTCCCATTTCTCTAGATAGCCCAGACCAATATGGATACTGTTTCAAAACAAACAGTAAAAATAAGGCCTAGTTTCAATCCACTACTGCTCCCACCTAAAAACAAAGGTAAATTGGGAATATATATTAGCTACCATTAATTAAAAGAAACAAAAGTTTGTCTGTACAGTGCTAATTGTTCAAGCATACAGATCTGAGTTCAATCCTAAGAATGTAGGTGAAAATAAAACATGATAGAATTTGTTTGCAGTCCATCTCTGCATCATTGTGGAGATAGAGGAGGGCCTGATGATCCAGCCACTGACCCATGATGTTGAGTCCCAGGTCCTAGTGAATGAACCTGTCTCAAAACCAAAGGTTAACAACACCTAAGATAAACTTCATTTCTCCATATGGGCACTCGTATGAGCATGCACACACACACACACACACACACACACACACACAGAGAGAGAGAGAGAGAGAGAGAGAGAGAGAGAGAGAGAGAGAGAGAGGGGGGGGGAGGGAGGGAGGGAGACAGAGACAGAGAGAGAATTTTTTAACACTAGAGAAATGTCCAAAGATATACAAGGATGACCCCAACTAAGAATCTAAGCAATAGTGGAGAGACTGCCTTGAATGCCCTTCTCCTGTAATGAGATTGATGACTACCTTATATGCCATCCTAGAGCCTTCATCCAGTAACTGATGGAAGCAGAAACAGACACCCACAGCTAAGCACTGAGCCAGATTCCTGGAATCCAGTTACAGAGAGGAAGGAGTGATGAGCAAAGGGGTCAAGACCAGGCTGGGGAAACCCACAGAAACAGCTGGCCTGAACAAGGGTGAGCTCATGGATCCCAGACTGACAGCTCAAAAGGCAGCACAAGATGGAACCAGGTCCCCTAAACATGGGTGTCAGTTAGGAGGCCTGGGCAGTCTGTAGGGCCTCTGGTAGTGGAACAGCATTTATCCCTAGTGTACGAATGGACATTAGGAGCCCATTCCCCATAGAGGGATGCTCCATTAGCCTAGACACAAGCCGGAGGGCCTAGGCCCTGCCCCAAATGATATGACAGACTTTGACGATCACCCATTGAAGGTTTCACACTTTCTATGGAGCAGAAGAGGAATGGGATGGGGAGCATGGGAGGATGGGAGGGAAAGGGAACTGTGATTGATATATAAAATAAGATTGTTCCTAATTTAAGTTTTTAAAAAGGAAAAAAATAAATTAAAACATAAAAAAGAACAAAAAATCAAAATAGCTAAAAGAAAATATCTGAGTAGGGCTTTGCTTTGAGTTTAATTGTTGATTTTTGAGAGTGACTTTTCTTTTTAAATCTTTAAAATTAATCATTTCATCCCAGCAATTTGTCAAAATTTGAACTATGAGGTAGTTAATGACAGCAAGCACTACATCAGGAAAACAAAGCTTATAGAATAGCTTGAAATTCGTGTTTAAAGCCCTAAATAACTGAAAGAAAATTAAATGTGTACCAAACCTTGGGAATTCCCTATTTTCATCGCTGCAGAGGATGAAAACCGGGCTTGGTGTGGTTTCTTGTTCCCTGCAAGTCCTTCCACAATGCAAATGTCAGGTTGAAAAATTTGGCAGTTACTTTATGGAAAGGTAAGTTGCCCAGATCTCAGGAAAATGTTTTGACATTTTGGTGACCCCTCCATTCTGTTTTACAATAGAAGCTCCAATTAATCTCAGAGCTTTCATCCTATTTACTACAGTGGCCCTGGAAACGAAGGCTGGCAAGCCCAGTTTTACTCTGAGAGCAGGGCCAAATATTCTTCAAGAAGGAGCAGGGACTCTCCACCACCTCCTGGAAGAGGGAATTAAAAAGACGTGCTGCTCATGAGGCTTACAGCCTCCCCACAACACAGCTCTTTGTTTTCCTCCTTTCTTTTCTTTCTTTTAACTTGGATGAAGCCCAACACAGATGTTCACTCTGGATATCCGTACACATGGAAGGCTGAATACAGGGATGCGCTGGTCCTTTGCTATTGACTTAGATGCAAAGAAGCCTCTTTATCCGTCAGAACCTGCTTTCCCTATTGAGGGGCCAAAGTTAATGGTGTCCAGGGTCTCTTCTCCCTTCAGTATTTTGTGTTTGGAGGTAAGGAAGCAGAAAGCACAGTGCCTGTTTAATGTGTGATCTCTGCAGTGCAGCTGAGTGTCTTCTCTTTCCAGTGGAACGTCTTAGAACAAAAGCAATGGAATTGCATTCTGAGGCTTGGCTGGCGGACTCCAGCTCCTCAGTAGCAGAGCCCTCCGCAGGATCTGGTGTCCTAGTGACCTGGGTGATGTTTTGTTTACAGACTCACTTGAAATAATACGGAACACAGACACTTCTACCCTCCGCTTATAAGTGAGTCAGGACTTTTGCCTTGTGCTACCAGTGATCGCTAAGGTAGCTTAAGGGAAAGTGGCAATATGGTCAAACAAGCCATGTGATCTTGCAAAGTCCACAAGGACCTAAGGAGTCATTTTGTCTCTGCTTTTTTCTACACATGTACTTTGTCCTATATCTTCTAATCGTCTCAACCTCTCTTGTATAGTTTTCCTTCTCTCCTCCCCTTTCCTCTTTACCCCCTCTTTCAGGCCACCCCCTCTTCTTCTCTCCGGCCCTCTCTCCTCCCAAGGAGGCTTTCTTTATTCTTATCCTCTGTCCCATAAAGACAAATACAGACCTCAATGAATCTCATCTTCACATTTAACAGGTCCACCCACATGGAGAGAAAAACTAATTGTCCTGAGTCCACTTAAATTCTGGTTTCCAAAACAGATTGCTGATTGGAGCTCAAGGCACACATCTGTAGAAGAAGCAAAAAGCCTCTTGAGCAGGTAAAGGGATGAGACATCAAAATCTTCAAGTGAAAGTTTTAATCTTATTATACTCTCTTCAGGAAGAAACCACACTGTAATACTTCAGAAATCCATCTGCCCAATTGAAAGGGATTATGAAATATTCAAGCTCACTAAACTTACTAATGTTGTTAGTAGCATAAAGATGTTTTTTAGAAGTATTTTTTTATGCTGGGGAGTAGTGGCATGCACCTTTAATCCCAGCAATTGGGAGTAGAGGCAGGGGGATCTTTATGATTTCAAGACCAGCCTAATCTACAAAGACAGTCAAGGCTACACAGATAATTGCTGTTTGAAAGACCCATATATGTTATTTTATTTAAAGCAGGTATTATTTAATGACTGTTAGTTAAGTATCATTGCATTTGACATGAAAGATTTTTACATACTTTTCTAGGTTTACCCCCTTTAGTTGCTTTCATTTGGTAACCATTAATGAGAATATTGGGCTCAAGATATGAGCTCTACCGGAATCTCCACTTGAAACAGTTCATTCTGAGTCACTATGAATTATCCTATGCTTGAGCTCCAATGTAAGTCACATTTACAGCTTGTCCTCTGTAAGAATACAGATACTAAGGGTAGCTTGAGGGCATGCTCCAAAGGAAAAAGAAATGGCCACAGGTATTTCCACAGACCAAATAAACATCATTAGATCATGCCAGATACAGATACAATCCTTTCTTACCTACTTATTAGATCGGTTTATATTGATTTCATTCTTTTATTCAGTCAAGTACTTGCATGCTGTCCATTTCAGAAAAAAAAATAAACGCTATCATTTTCTTCTTCTTTATGAGTATTGAATTGATTATTTGTGATGAAAGATCATGTTCCACCATGCTCAGGTAAGAGTCTCTTGAAGTCATTAAGCATCTTCTGTAAATACATTTTCAGAAGTTTATTTTGGACTGCAAACTTACAATTAAACATTGTAAAAAGAATTCAAGTGGTAGAGAAACACATACAGCAGAACATGGAAACCTCCTGGTATTAGTTTGCTTGTAATTTCTACTAAGTGTTTTCTATGCATTTTCTAAGATAAAATATACATGTACATGATTTCAAATACAGAAATGCACATGAGGTGCATGCACATATTTTATGATAAAATCAGTGAATACATACTGCTTGGCAGCAAGCTTTTGCTGTTTATTAATGTGTTAAAATTTTCTCTCCCTCAGCCTTTTAAAAGGCATCAAAGTAGTCTGTTATTTGGATACAGAAAGTGCCCTTCAATCAACCAATGAATACTCAAGATTTTACCTTTTATACACAAATATGCTACCGTGAAAGCTCCTAAATGTGTACCTTTGTCCATGGGAGTCAGAAGAATGAAGCTCTACAAATGGAATTGCTAAATCAAAGGACACATACAGTTATAATTTAAGTAATAGCTGTCAAACTGCTCTTCAGAAAGCTTTTACCAAGTTACACCCCACATAGACTTCATGGTGATGTGGGCACCTACAGTCTGATCAGCACAATCTAATAAGAGATTGCTACTTGATTAGATTCCTTTTTTTTTCATTACTGCTTTTATTTTCTGAGATTATGATTACATCATTTCTTCTCCTCCATCCAAACACTCCCATATATCCTTCTAGTCTCTTTCTAGTTCATGGCCTTCCTTTTCATTAATTGCTGTTACATGCACATATGTTCATGTATATATGAGGGAAATAATGTCTGGTACCATTAATATATAGACACAACCTGCTCAGTCAGCATGTTATTCATATGTACATTTTCAGGTCTGACCATTTGGTATTGGATAAACAATTGGTGTGCTGTTCCCTGGGGAGGACTATTTCTCCCTCTCTCAGCATTTCTTAGTTGCTTATCGTTCTTTGTGTAGGGCTAAAGCTTCATGGATTTCTCTCATTCACCTTAGCATGTCCACTGGTATTGCCCTTATTCAGTTCGTGTTTAGGCTTTCATGTTGTGAGATTTTATGGACATAGCTTGTGGCATTCCTAGAAAAGACAGTCTCACAACAAACTTCTGACCCTCTGATTTTTTACAATTTTTCCTCACCCTTTTCCATAATGTTACCTGAACCTTAGGTTTGGGATTTGTTTTATAGATACATCGCAAGTTTCCAAAGTATGAAAAATATCAATCACCCTACCCAGATCTATGAACCACAGCAATAACAGGCATGTCAGGATAGCCCAAAGGGTGCAATAATGGCATGTATACCTTGTCAGTAACCAACAACTCTCTAATTGGATTTAAGACTTACTTAATAAGAAGAAAGTCATGTCTGGTACTGTTAAGTTGGCCAACTACCCAGTACTAAAGAAGTTATAGATCTTGAAAGAAAGCCTTACTAAATTAGCAGAATCCCTAACTGCTTTCTAAATATTTGCCATATACCTGCAAAAAAAATTAATCCTTAACTCTCATAAAAGAAATTTCTCTTTGGAATAAACAGAAACTATTATAGAAAACCACATGCAATTCAAATAAAGAATGTGAGGTCCAGATTGTTTTTTAAAGGGGTTTCAATGCTTCAATGCTTTATATTTTTTTAAAATTGTTTTCTGAGACAGGGTTTTTCTGTGTACCTTTGGAGCCTATCCTGGCACTCGCTCTGTCGACCAGGCTGGCCTTGTACTCACAAAGATCTACCTGTCTCTGCCTCCTGAGTGCTGGGATTAAAGATGTATACTAGCATTACTGGGCAAGTTTGCAATGTTTAGCAACACATATTGATGTATATTTAGATGTCTTGTGACACTGACAATTGGTTATTATGATTACTTTCAATTTTATTGGCATTGTGCTATTTTAATGTTCTTCATACATCATTGTTATTAATTCCTTGCTGTTTACATGGATACTGGATTTCATATAACCTTTTGTGGCTTTCACTGTCTTTCAGCAGCCTTATGATTTGGAAGTCACATCAAAAACAGTAGAACTTCAATATAACATAAAATATCCAGTGTCCCTGTTTTCTGCTTTCCACGCTCTCTCATATTTATGGTTTATGATGCTGTAACAAATTACTGCACATCTCACTACTTAAAGCAACAGAAATGTATTTCTGTTGGAAGATTTGGAAGATCAGAATTCTCAGAAGCAATGGCTAGATGGCATGCTTTCTGGAGGCTCTAGGAATAAGCCATTGTATTAGAGGTCACCTCAATTGTTTCCCTCATAGTTATTATTTTATTGTCACTCCACTGATACACATTCTATTTCTCTTTTAGACACCCTCCCCTGACATTTACCTCTCTTACCTCTACTTCTATTGCCACATGTCCCCCTCTCTGACTCTAATCTTTCTGTTTACATTTTATGAAGACTTTTGTAAGGAAGGAATGTAGCTCAGTTAGTAAAGTGCTTGCTTAGCAGGTAGAGAGCCTTGGAATTGATCCCTAGCTTTGCATACAACTATACATGATTATACACACCTATGATTTCAGGACTTGTGAGACAGAGAGGATAGGATCAGAAGTTCAAAGTCATCTCTAACTACTTAGTGTGCATGAAACAAGCCTAGGCTATAGCAGATCATGTTTCTAAAATAAATGGATCAATTGCCCTTGTGATCATACTATACTTGTGATAAATATACAACCTTGTGATTATACTCAGTCCAGAACAATCACCCTATCTGTTGTATTTTCATTTCTGTGATAAAAAGATCCTGGTGTGGTAGTTTGAAAGAAAATGTTCCCCAAAGAGAGTTGCACTATTATGAGATGTGGCCTTGTTGGAAGAAGTGTTTCATTGTAGAGGGAGGGTTTTGGGGTCTCTTGCTCAAGCTTCCCTCAGTGGGATTTTCAGTCAACTTCCTGCTGCATTCCAGTCAGCATAGCCAGCACCATGTCATCGTATACACTGCCATGCTCTCTGTTGTGATGGTAATGGACTGAACTTCTGAAATAATGAGTCACCCCAATTAAGTGTTTTCTTTATAAGAGTTGATATAGTCATGATATCTCTTCACATAAATAAAAACCATAACTAAGACAGAGGTTGATTGCAAGGACTGGGATATTGTTGTGATAGGCCTGACCATGTTTTTGTTTGGAGTAATGTGGAAATTGGGACTGTGGACTAGAAAGGCAGTTGAATATTTTAAGTTCTTCTTAGTGGGCCATACTATTAGTAGCTTGAAAGACAGTGGTACTGAATGTAATTTGATGAACTGTTGGATGATTACTCAAGATGTTTCAGAGGAGAAGAATTGTAGTATGTTGCCTAGAGGTCATTCTTGTGATATTTTAGTAAAGAAGGCAGTTGCTTTTGCCCTTCTCCGAAAAGACTGCCAGAGGCTAAAGGGAAGAGTTTTAGATTAATGTCATTGTCAGATGAAATCTCAAAACAGCCTAGTATAGACTCACACCCTCATACAGTTTTTAGTAGTGACTCTAATGAAAATTTATAATGAAAAGGAGCAAGCTGAACAAGGTAAATTATAAGATGAAAATTTTGAGGAGAAAAGAAGCACCAGGAAGTGAAATGGAGCTAAATCCTGTGTTCAAGGAGATAAATGGATTAAGAAATGGAATAAAGGGAATGGTGACATCAGGGCAAGATCTCACCCAGCTAAGTTTAAAAGGAACCAAAGTAAAGCTTAGAGGAAGGTGTGGTGGGACACACCTTTAATCCCAGCACTGGGAAGGCAGAGGCTGGGGAATTTTTGAGTTTGAAGCTAGCCTGGTGTACAGGAGTTTCAGGATAGCCAAGCTTAAGCAGTGAAAGACCGAAAGCTGGTGAAGATGTAATTGAATGATGGGGCCAGGTTCCAGCCTCAGTAAGCAGCAGAACTTGGTAACTTCAAACAACCCCAGTTAAATGTTTTCTTTAAAAGAGTTGATGTAATCATGGTGTCTTTTCACAGTAATAAAAACCCTATCTAAAGACACCTGGTAAAAATAACTTTCCTGGAAAAGGATTTATTTGGCTACAACTCCAGGTTAGTTACAGTCTATCATTCTGATGAAGACCAAGAACTTTATGTACTTAGCCACATCCACAGTCAAGGGCAGCAAAAAGTTAATCTGTGCATGCATCTTGGACTTACACCACTTTCCCCACTCTTATAAATTCAAAGACCAGAACTAAGGGTTTTTCCCACAGTAGGCCCGTCTGGTCGCATCAATTAGTGTAATCAGAACAATTATCCACTGATACACCTATTCACCCCTCTGATCTAGACGGTCCTTCACGAAGACTCTTTTTGCCACGTGATTCTATGTTGTGCCATGTTGACAAAATTAGCCATCATGCTATTTCATCATATTTAACTTATTTGTATCTACAAAATGCCTTGCATAGATCAGGTAGTATATAAGAGGCTTTGGCACATAGAACATGTACATCTCTGAGCGGCCATTAGGCAGGTGGGCACATTTCTTCATCAAAATATTATCAAGTCATCTGCATTGTCTCTCAATATTTTGTGGTTTAAATTTCTGTAATATTAAAGAATACATACCTTATTTCAATATAATAATACTTTACTTAATCTCCATACTATAAATTTTATTTATTGATTTATCATATTTCTTGTTACTTTATTTGAGAGTCAATCAAAATGAACATACAGCTGGAGAGATGCAAAATACTTGCTGAGCAGATGATTTCTCAAGATAAATTGCTTTTTACTTTTTTCTTCCAACTAATTCCTCTTCCATGGGCACATGGAGAGGAAATGCCTACTCTGCATATATAGTTGAGCATTTATTAAATTGTTAGAAAAGTTGGAGGATAGGGAGTCAATGGATCCCTTGTGGCAACTGGGTTCCAAAATAATCTTCCATAACCATCATAAACTCTGATAGCAACATAACTGCTGCCACCACAACTTTTCTGAATCTATCTCAGTGCAGGTGATGGAGAACTTGATTCAGCTTCTCTAAACTCCTCTCACAGTTGTAGTTTTGACCCTTTATTGCCAGCTTGAGATACTGGAACATTCCATGTGTCTCATCTCTGCTCTCAAATTTCACACAAAGACACCTATTTGGAAGAACATGTTGTATTCTGAATCCAGGATAACTGCAAGGAAGTGTGGAAGTGTGGTAAGCTTAATTGTTTTCTTCCATGGCTTTTCACAACACAAGCAATAATATAGGACTAGGGAAAAGGCAACACAGAAATGGATACAAATGAATGTTTGCAGTTGAGACTTGACATAAGATTTTCTCTATTTTTGAAACTCATAAAGTTGACATTGTTCCACACACATCAATCCCAGGTCTTGGAGTACTTTATTTCAGTCATTCATTGTTTGCCTCCTACATGCAAGATTCTGAGGTCCTTTAGAATGGGGACTGTGTCACATCACGTTTGTCGCTGTCTCACAGGGCTTGCCTGTGAGCGAGCCAGGAACCCACCGATAACTTTGTAAAACAGTGGGGCCATCTGGTATACCATGGACACTTGGCACAGCAGGCTCTTTTCATTCACTACGCACCTCTCCCCACGTGGACTGCGTAAAATGCATTCCCTAAGCAAGAGAAAAATCAAACCCAGATGGGCTTTTTGTTTTGTTTTGGTTTTGTTTGGTTTCATAATTTTTGTTTTATTGGTTGTTTGTTTGTTTGATTGATTGATTGATTGATTTCCTTTTTAAATTCTTATTTGTTTCTATGTTTGGAAAATGGTTGAGAGAGAACAAGAAGGTGAATGGGTAGAAGGGATCTTGGGGTAGTTGGGGGAAGGAAAAAAGGTAAACACCATGACCAAAATGCATTTTATGAAGATATTTATCTAAATTAAAGAATGAATAGGAAATAAAAAATTGCCAAAAACAGAGAACACATTGGAGGTTGAAAGGTCTACTTTTAAATGTTGCTTCTCTAGAAGCTTGAGAATGGTATGCTTTCTGGTCCTTATCACCCCCCCTTTTTTTCTTTAAAAAAGCTGATTAGAAATATTTACTAAGGCAATGCATGAAAACACACAGCAGATGTTGAACAAAGTCTAGGCAATGGACCTGTTAATGTTACCCTATGTCTTAAACCATTTCCTGCCTCTGCAGCAAAGAGGATAAATGTTAAGAATAACGTGACATGAAAGATAACACACAGAATATTGATTTACTTTTTCTGTCGTAAGTGGTAATCTTAACCTCTTTGTACTATTGGAATCTTTTATTAGAGTATTTCAAAGGACTATGTAAACAAGAATCATGACACATAAATGTTAACAACAGCAGACAGGCTCTGAAGCTCAGGGTTTGAATGATTTGTCAATTTTCTTGTGATCTACATAAAGCCAGAACCCTATCAAGTTTGTTTTGGTTTATTTGGCTACCTGCTACTGTTTTACTTCTTTTAATTGTTGCTGTTTGAGAGTCAATTATGGGCAAAGGACCTTGAAATTTTGGTTGTTATCAAAGGATCTGAGCTAAACTATGTGTTTGAACGCAGAGAAGGGTAAGAACTAAGGAGACACATTATCAAAAAAAAATTATCTGCTTCTAAACTGGTCAGTTCAGGGGCTATTATTGCATTTATTCTGAAGTCCATTTTTTGTTTTCTCACATTTGTTAGGCTTCCATCTGCCATTAACTAGCCAGTGTTGAGATTGGGTTGAGTGAGACTGAATGTCTGGGTTTTGATGTTGCATCTCCAAAGTGAACTGGGAAGCCATTATTCCCCGTTCAGTGGCTCTGAAGATTTGTAGAGTTAGTTTTAGGATCCTAAAGACTCTGATACCCAAAGCACCTTTTCATCATTAGCACACAAGGAGCTAAAATGACAGTCTCTTAAAGTCTTTTTCCTAGTGGAAGCTGCAGTGGGTACTAACAGTGGGAAATTGTTGCCTGTCCTTGCCAGGACTTGGGCAAGGAAGTGAAAGGAATGAGGCTTGAGTGGCAGGCAGAGGCCAAACAGGACTCAGAAAAAGTTGAAAAGGAGCCGAGGTACTCAAGGTAGCCTGCACACTCTGTAATTACCAGGCACCAAGTCTACGCACCTGACCTGCTGATAGCTCTGTTGACTATGCCATTCTTTGCCTCAATAAAATGTCAACCAATTGGGCAGTGTCCTTTTTGAAAAAATTTTCTGTATAATGGCTTGACTCTTTCTAGGGCTACAATTCAACAATGAAGCCATGTAATAAGAGAAAAGAGAAAAAAAGGGAGGGGGAAGAAATGATTGAGAATAATAGCTAATAGCACTGAGAAAGCCAATGGGGAAGAGTGGCTAATAAAGATTTCACTGTCCCTTTTTTCTCAAGGTCATTAAGTTTACACAATATCTGAGTTAACAAAAGTCATTTGATTCCTAGACTAAAGCACATCAAAGTTTGTATCCTATCTGTGTATGTCTTTATGAATCATACTTGGCTATTTCTGAGCTCCTGCATGCAGGCCGGACTTAAGTTGTCCTTGTCCCTTTGTTTTGAACTTGTTCTAAAAGATCCATGCTGGAGGCTCCAGAAGTTTCAGAGACTTCTGTGTATAAGGCCATTGGTCCCTTTTTCTTCTTTGGTCTTTTGGCCACAGCCTTCCACAAAGGCTTCCTGCCTTTCAGGTTCTTCCCATGCATCCCTAACTCCACAGAAGAGTGAACTGGATAACTGACATCTTATTCACAAACTTTTAGAACTGAAAACTCCAGACGCTTTTCCACAGCAGGTGTTTATTTCTCAGTCAAGGTCTTACCACTCAGTTTGGATTCTGCCTGGTTTGATCCAACTATCTTCTCTTGATGCTCTGTCTAAAATGTAGTCCACATCTAGACATCCATTCTGTTCACCTGACTGACAATGAAAGGAACAGGCTAAACCAAACCACGTAATATATTTAACCTGCTGTTTTAAAGGACACAAGTCATGCTCACCTACACTCTAATAAAAAAGTTACATGGTCCTTGTTGATTATGAGGTAACGTAATTTCAATAATTAGTTTTTATAGATACCTAGATTGGTCTAATGGATATTTAAATACCAGGGAAAGAATTAATATTTATGTATAGGGGTATGCACTTTAGTCCTGAAGAATATCTGTCTCACTATCTTTCTCACTGATTTAGGCATAGATCATAGAGCATTAAATCTTTTGGGGACCAAGATAGAGCAAAAACAATAATAGGGCTCTCTATCTATCTATCTACCTACCTACCTACATATCTATAGCTACATCTATATCTATCTATCCTCCTCCCTCTACCTTCTTCTCCTCTTGCTACTCTTAGTCTTCATAGACTTGGATCTCAGGAGCTAGGCTCTACAACTCACCTTATCCCTGTCCCTTTACAATTCCCAAGCCTCAGGCTCTGGAATGAACTGAACCGCTTCTGTTCTAGGTTTTCAGGCGTCAGTTCTTATAAAAAATTACATCGCCATTTGTGCTTGGGAAAACCAGTGAAAGAGTAGCAACAAAATGAAAATCTTCAAAGGCCTGTGAGGAGGACTACAAGTTTCATTATCACCAAAAAGGACAAGCGTTAGAGTTGGGAGAAATGCTGTTTGTATGAAGACATCACCTAGCATTATATGTTCAGAGTTGTTGGACATTCTTGTGCAGTTTCTTTCATTTCTTGTAGTCACTTTTGCCAGTACTTGAAGGAAACACAAAAGGGACATCTAGGAGAGCAGTTATAGCCTCAGAAGTGCCCCCTAGTTCAGGCACAGGGGTCGAAAGAGGATTATTGGTATCAAAAGCAGCCATGCCTACAATAGGAGGCACCGGAAGCTGGAAAGGGATCGACAGCTCTTCCCTCATGAGAGGAGGAGCTGTGGCATTGGAAAATGAAGGAAATGCTGATGCTCTTTTTGATGTCCTTGTCCTTGTATCTCTTTGCTCCACACAATGGTACCATGTGTGAGTGCAAAGCAGAACAAAGTAGGGAAGACCCTATTTCTAGTTCAAAAGTTGAAAACAATAGTCTCCAGGAACTGGAAAACAGCAGAACACTTTAAATGGGGTGTCCAAGAAATTGATGCACAGTATTACCTATTATTGCTGAAGTTCATCCCTGCAAGCACTTCTGTGGGCCTTATACTTAGTATCACAGAATATTAAGGTTAAGATCTGAGCAAAATAAAGAGTTCCACACACATTACTGAAAGGGTTTTGAGGGCAGGCAGGTACTGAAGACTTTGCATGGAGTGTTAGCCAAATGTATGACCTGAACCCATCTGAAAAATGAAAGCAGCAACATCCTCCATTGTATTCAAACACAATGAAGAGCTTTGTAATATTAAATACCAGATTACAAAATTTACTCACATAAAAAAATAACTAGGGAAATCTCAACTCTTATGGACAAAGAAAATGAGTATCTCTCACGGCCAAGATCATTCTAATATGGAAAGTGTCTCACTTTGGATCAGGGCATGTAGGCCATTGTTGAGTTGCTAATTAAACATTAATCTAATTAATCTCAATCAATAAAATTCCAGAGTCAGATATCAGGGTAATAACCCGAAAGATCAGGGAAACAGAGGAGCAGCTACCAGTGACTTCTTCCCTCTCCAGTTCTTGCCACACCTCACCTTATCATTTCCTGTCTTGACCTCCTGAGTGCTGGGATTAAAGGCATAAGCCACCACCACCCTATGGTTAACTAGTGGCTACTCCAGCCCTCTGACTACTTGGCAAGGCTTATTTGTTAGAACATAAAATATCACACAACATGTTATCTGAATCACAAGGCCCTGAATTTAATTCATGGCACCTCAAAAACAAAGAGCAGCTATCCTGAAAAATTTATGAATAAGTAATGAGGAACTAGAATGTTACAACAGAAAAAAAAAAAAAGTAGAAAGCTGAGCTATCATGGTGATACACATCTAAAATAGCAGCACCTGGAAGGCAGAGACAGGAGGAATGTTACCAGAACTGCACAGTGAGACAGGGCCTCACACACATGTGCGTACATGTACACACACACACACACACACACACACACACACACACACACACACACACACACAAAATGACCAAGCTTCAAGCTTATGCTACAGAGGGATTCTGGTCATCCGGGGATACTTACAGAGGCCTTGTTTAGAATAAAGACAAAGAAAAAGAAATGAATGTAGCCTTAACTATACTGGTAAGTTGTGGCTGTCAACTGACTGAATCTGGAGTCTACTCCTGTGAGAGATTCTCTGAATCAGATCATGTGAAGTGGGCAGACCTGCTCTAAACATGAGCAGCAACTGCCAGGAGCAGCAACTGCCAGGGGCCGCCCACATGAAGACGAAAGCAGTAAGCTTCTGGGTTTTGCCAGATTGCCCTCACTCTGCTGTCAAGTTCTGCCCTTTTGCTACCATTGTTGTTTGTACTCCCTCACTGACTACTGGAACTCAGCTTCCGGTTTCCAGTCGCCCATCAGCCTCCCACATCAGATTGGGACAGCTGAGGCATCCAGTCTTGTGGACTGAGAAACTCCCTAGTTCTTGGTCTCTTAGGCGTGAAGCAGCCATGTCTGGATTACCTAAAGAGTATTGTGGGAGTCAATGTATTGAATCCCCATTTAATATGTGTTAATTATATAGATTCTCTTCTTCCAAAGAATTGAAACTATTCAAAATAGCTAATGTTTTTATTACTAGGCCAGGAGAAGAGAAGAAAGAAAAATGAAGAAAAACAGTGGATGAAAACAACTTAAATTTGATAAAATACATAAAGTACAGTGAACCTCAAATAAAAACAAAAAAAAAAAAAAAAAACTAATGAAACATGCCCATGCCCATGCACTGAAACTGTTAGAAAGGAAATACTCTACCAGACAGCATCAGGGCATAAATATTTTCTTACATCAAAGGTATGCCAAAATAGATTACATGCTAGGACATTCAACTTTTCTCAATAAATTTTTAAAAATGAAGAGGAACTTTAATAACCAGAGTAAAATTAAACTAGAAATAAACAATGCTTATATTTATATCAGACTAACTTAAAGTAAATTTTTTTTTCCTTTTCTTCTTTCTTTTTTATTTTGTGTGTGCATGTTTGTGTATGTTTGTATAAGAGTGTGTAGTGTTATGTATGTGGTAAATGGTACAGGTGTGTACTTGCACACTTGACTGAGGGAGACCAGAGGAGGTCAGATGTTCTGGTCTATCAGAAGTAGGATCTCCCACTGAATATGAATAGTTAACAGAGGGAAATTTGCTATAAACACAATATCCAATATTTATATTAGAAAGAATAAAGGCCTAATCTGAGTTAGATACATTTTTTCCTTAAAAGATTAGAAAAATGAAAATAAACTCAAAGAAGAAAATCATAAGAAAAAGAATGTAAATTTAATGTAACCTGGAAATGATAAGAAAATAAATAAAATCAAAGTCAATTCTTTAAAAAAATGAATAAAACTGACAAACTTCTATCCAAACTGACAAAAGGGGAAAAATGAAAGAAGACAAAAATTAACAGTATCAGACATAAGAGAATAAACATTACAGGTCTAAAGTTAACAGGACAAATACCACGATCTACTTGTAAAACTTGGGCAATTTAAGCAAAATGGACCAAGTTTTCTAAAACTACAAAAATTTACTCCACATGTTCTGTCTCAGTCACTTTTGCCTTTTACTAGAAAGGGTTATAGACTTAGTAAATAAACAAATGTATTTCCCAAAGTTGTGAAGGCTAGAAGTCTACAATCAAGGTGCCAGCAGAGTTTATTTCAATGGAGAATGTTACCGAACATTTTAAAAAAGGATAACATCAATTCTACATATCTTTTATGTACTATAGAGGAGAAGAAAACACACTTAAGCTATTTTATAAAGCCATAAATATGAAAACCGAACACTGAATAAGAAAGAAAACTGCAAATCTAGCTGCAAGGATATAAATTCTCAACAAAATACAAGCAAATACGTTAAATGCTAGCATTGCACATTGTATCATAGGGTGTCACACATTACAGTGAATTATTAGACTGTCTACCATAGAAACAACCTTAAAAGAAGAACTGTATCCATTGAGAAAGGAAAACACCTCCTCTGGAATAAGGACTGTAAGAAAGTTAGAGACAGAAGAGGAAAAACCCTCAATTCAGTCAAGAAAGGCCCACGTCTGGGCATGCCATTAGTGCAGATCTCAAGAGACAGTGGATCTCTAAATTTAAAGCCAGCCTACATAATATGCCATCCAGAGATACATAAGGAGACTCTGCCTAGAAAGGAAGGAGCAAAGGGAGGGAAGGAGGCTGGAGGAAGGAGAGTTAAATGAAAGTGGGAACAAAGGAACAAATTAAGGAAATACACCACAATTAAACATCACACTTAGTGATGGAAATGAATATTTTCTTCTAACAATGAGGAATAACATAAAATTTACATCTTACAAGTCCTATTTAGAATTGCACTGAATACTTGGACAGTACAATAAGGCAAGAACAAGATTTGAAGAGCATACAAACTAAGAAAGGAAGACATAAAATACTTCCCAAAGATAGCACAATTGTCTATACGGAAAGATCTCAAGAAATCTCCAAAAAGTAGGTGAGCAAAGACTTGGCAATATAAAGGCAACATACCAAAACTTATATTGACAGTGAAAAAATTACAAACTGTATCTTAACAATTATGATTTACAACAGCTTCCCAAAGTAAAACATGTACTTATTAGCCTTATTTAATTAGATATGAGTGTTATGTTCTGTAGATTTTACCAAAGATGCAGAGCTGCTTGCTGAAGATTATTAAATAGAATATTACTGAAAGACAGCAAAGAAGCCTTCAATGAAAGAAGAGACAAGCTTCAGTGTTCATGGATTTGAAGACATGATATCCTGAAAAACCAGCTATTCCTAAATTTATTTAACACAGTTTTAATTCAATTCCTATCAAGATTCTTGACAGGTACAGAGAATTTAATTCTAATGTCTATATATCACAAAATCAAAGGAAAAAGAATAGTCAATGACATATCATAAGAATGAAGTCAAAGCAATAATACCACCCATTTTAAGTCTTACTGTAAAGCTATGTCATAAGGGCAGCATAATGCTGGAACTGGGTAGCTGCAGATTAGTGAAACAGAAGAGTGGGTGCAGAAATAGATCTAACAAACATGCCAATTCACTTTGACAATGCTACACCAGCTATTCAATGGAGGAATGACAGGTTTGTTAACAAACAGTAATAGAGCAAATGGCCATTTATATACAAAGAAATGAACCCTGACCTATATTCCATCTTTATTCATCAGCTAATCCAAAATTGATCCTAGAACTCAATATAAATGAAGAGTTATAAAACATTCAGACAAAAACAAGTGAAATCTATAAGAAACATTTTCTATGGCAAAAGAGAAATTGCACACAAAATTCATTATACACAACAGGTGAAAAAGTAAGTTAAACCAACTCAGGAGTAAGAATGTTTACTCTAAGAAGGATACTTATACTAAGAGAGAAAAAGAGATTCTCTACAGGAGATTGTATCTGCAAATACTATATCCATTGAAGAATTTTTTAACCTAAGTTTTCACATGAGAAAAATATTTCATAAATGGCAAAATAAATACATGAAATGTGATTGAAGACTTGAGAAACACTATCTATAGATATGTTTCTATATTGAAGCTATGATATGATAATACTCTAACACAACTATGACAAAACATAGGGGTGATAAGCACACAGCACAATGGCAGCACTCAAGCAATGCTCTCACTCTGGCAAACACCTCTAGGTTTCTGACAAAGCTAAATATATAGATAGATATAGATATAGATATAGATATAGATATAGATATAGATATAGATATAGATATAGATATAGATATAGATATAGATATAGATACAGATACAGATATAGATATATTATGGGACCCACACTATTAGGTCACACACACACACACACACACACATACACACATGTGTGCGCACCTGCACACATGCACACAGAAAGACAATGACAGACAGACTGACAGACACAGAATGTTCATAGCTGTCATATCCATAGCATATGATCTTCTATGGAAGATGCAATAAGCACAACTTAGTAATAAGAATAATGAACACACAAAAATTTGGACAATCTCAAATGTGTTATACCAGATGAAAAGTTAAGCCTCAAAAGTTACATATTATTATAATTCTATTATATGGCACCATTAAAAAGGCAAAATGACTCCAGAGACAGCTCAAAAATTAGGGATTATGAGGAATGGGATGGTGTAACTACAAAAATCGAAGCAACAGAAAGTTTGCGGTTGATAATCCTGGTTGCAAGGGTGGTTTCCTGAATATAGATATCTAAAACTGCACACTATACTTACATAAATTGAAAAGTTAAATTTTCTTCATGTTTCTGAGTTAGCTTTAGTTTCCTGAAATATTTATCCCATCACAAAAATACATTCAGCATAATCATTAATAATGAGCTTCAAATGATATGAACATATTGAGTCATATGAAGTGGAACATATGAAGTGAACTCACTGAATCATTCATTTATTCGTGCACTCATTTGTTCACTCCACAAATAATTATCCAAGTACTCACTGTTTTTTCTAAACTTTCTACCTATTATTATGTTTTACATTAAGCAATGGAAGGACTTTATTTGAGACATCTTCCATGGAAGACAGGGACACAATTAAATGTAAATTATGAGAGCAATTGTCCATAAACCAAAATAGTGGTGTGCAGGTGTTCAGCTAGCCCCTCCTATGCCTGGAGTCTAGAATGGATTTTAGAAAGCAAGAAGGAATGAGCAGCTCTCTTGAATAAAGAAGTAGTTCTCTAAGCTGAGCTTTTAATACCCTGTAAGTGGCAGAGACTTTGAGATAATGCTCTCAATATGCACTTGAAGTGCAGCATTCTATGGTTCCAGTTAAAATCAGAGCCATTTGCTTTCTGAGTCAGCCCAGCTGGGGTAGAACTTCTGCTTTGTTGTAAAAGCCAAGAAGCCTGATAAGTGGCTTCAGTCCTAAAAAGAAACCACCTACCTCAGCCCAGAGTAAAGGGGATACTGACAGGGAAGGTCATAGCAAGCTCTGTGAAGGACTCATGGAAAATATCACTTTAAACTGTATAAATTCGTATATTTCCTATAGAACTTAAAGGTCACTGAGTGTTTGTCATAAATTCCTCAATATTGAGACTAGCCCCTCCAATAAGGATTGAACTGTAGAGCCATTATTATGTAACTCTTCCCATGAGTAAAAAAATAAGCTAATCCATAGTCATAGCAATCAGAAAAGTCATTATCACTACAATATATTCAACACTTAAAACATCAATCTTTTAATATTTCTCCAAATTAAATATTATCAACATTCCAATTTCACAAACCATTCCCAGTACTACTAATCTCAGAATAGCAGGCTTTAGAATTAGAGTCAAGGAATAAAGTCCAATCTATTAATTTAGTTTACCCACGGAACAATTGATAGAGTGACATCCAAAATCTTTGTTATTGACCCTGTGTTGTGGTCCAAATTCTAAATAAGCACCAGTAATTGGAGAGGGGTTGTCCATGAAGACCTTGCTATTAAGCTGTCTGTGCACAAAACCAGAATATATATATATATATATATATATATATATATATATAGTGTGTGTGTGTGTGTGTGTGTGTGTGTGTGTGTGTGTGTGTGTATCCACAAGTAACATACCATTCATATGATTTTCCCCAGATGATAAAGTTTAAGTAAGACTCATTTAAAATAGAATAAATTATATGTAAATATTTCCATCCTTAGCTTAATAAACTTTGGCAATGCCCTCCAACCCAATCCAACCAAGAACACATCTCTACTTGAGCAGTCTGTGCCCATTGCAATAGTGAGATCACACACCGTGAAGAACCACCTTATTTTTGAGCAGATGAGTATTAGAAAGAACTCATTCTAGGTAGCATGTTTAAGGTTGTGACTTCAGGGAAATTTCTAGAAGAAAGCCTGTGAACTGGAATGCTGCCAGGAAGCAGGGTAATTCTATAATTACATAATCAGTTCTTATATCAAAGTAGGGAAGGGAAAATGCAGCTTGAAACCTGATTAGTAAAGAAGCAGCCATCATCCTGTTACCCAGATCAAGCAGGGCTTCGTGACTTTTCACTTATCAGGTTGTTTGTGTGTAGGTGAATATTTTATTTATTTATTTTTCTTATTTTACATATCTATCCCAGTTCCCTCTCCCTCCCTCTCTCTTCCCTGCCTCCCTCCCATGCCCTCCCAACTACCCTCCCATCCCATTCCCCCCATCCACAGGGCGGGTGATGCCTTCCAGGAGGGATCAACAAAATCTGTCAAGGCAGTTGATTATAAGCGCTCGCTGATCTGTATTGTGTCATCATGGTCACCATGTAACTTTACCTGAAGTCGGTGCTTTGAGATTGTTCTTCCTCCACAGTGGGAGAAGGGCCTTGATGGGGCGTTCATGCCAGACACACCAAGGCCAGGCTCTTAGGTGCCAGGCACTGCTTTCTTCTCTTTCTCAATATATACGTTTCTGTCTCCTCTTGTGAAATAAAATCCTGGGACAATGAGGCCTGCAATATATCGATTAAGTCATTGGCATTGAGTTACCTTTCAGATGGAGTATCTAAGAAACTAATTATCCTATACTTTTGAGAGACCAATATTTCCTTCCAACTAAAATGAGATGGATGCCTCTCTGAGTCAACTTCTAGAGACCATATAATGGTAGTTGTTTTTCTTCATACAAATAAAATCCTATATGCATTATTTCTTGGGGTGAACATTGCAAAATCAGTTTCAATTTACTTAAATATATCCAAAGGTATTAAAAGTCTAAGTGTTTGCAGAGATCAAGAGAAATTATAAGTTTCATTAAAGGGATCTTCTCAGTGATGAATGTAAGTAGCTTAGTTATGGAAGCAGTACAGATTTCAGAACTGGACTGTTTTTGCTAAACAGCAGCTCTGCTGCACTGCGTGACTTTCAGCTATTTGTTTAAGGATTTTATAAGATAGATGAAGTAATTATGCTTGACATCACAGGGTGAGGATAACTGAGATAACAGCTCGAGAGATGGCTCAGTGACTGAGAGTATCTGCTGCTTCTGTAGCCGACTAGTGTTGGTTCCCAGCAGTCACAAGGCAAGTCACAACCATCTGTAACTCCAGGGGATGAGAATCCCTCTCAGGACTCTGTGGGTAGCAGGCATACATGCAAGTAACACACATTCAAATAAAGTTAAAATAAATAAATCTTTTTTAAAATTACATAATTGACATAAAGATAAGAATCACTCAACAATTTCCCCCAAGGTCTTATACACATAAAGATTGCTACTACATTATAAGATATTTTATTTAAAGAACAATTATTTGTGATGCTCAAGTGAAATTAATGGTTCTGCTAATTAATGAGCTGTCAATAATGTCTTAGAAATGTAAAAATACATTATGTTTGACCAAGTACTTACATTAAGTGCAGAATGTTTTGACATCTAAAGGTTATTCAAAATTCAGAATTCTAGAGATGTTTATATCAAGTTTAAAAATTCTCTGAGGATCATATAATGTACTGTCTAGTGGTACAAAGCCATTAATGTAGAATAAATGACCCACGGTACTGTATTGATTTACCATTTCATCTTATAAAAAATATTTCAGTCCTTGAGGCTCTGAGAGTATGTAATTTTCAGAGAAGAAGAGTGAAGCTAATTTGAAATTAAAGGCTTGGAAAATGATTAGATTTTATCAAAGAGTATAAAATAAATAGTTCAGTCAATATGCATATATAAACAGATACTTTGAAGCAGTAGCAGTCCCTCGGTTCGTAAGATGTACAAACTTTGAAGAAGACAGAAACAATTCAAAGAGTAAAACATAGTTTGAAGAAAGACATAGTGAACAAGACTCTACATGAGATTCATTGGGCTATACTGAGGAGATGAAAATAAGCACAGTGAAGAGCTGAGGTTGAAACAGGAGATTGTAATGTAAAGAGAATGTAGAGAGACGACACCCATTCCAGGATGCAAAGAGGGTTCTGTCAGCACCAACAGTCTGTTGCCAACACACAGAACCAACACAGGTACACTTAGAGTTCAATTGTCATCCAGTTCCAATCACTCAGGTGACACACCACAGAGCAGTAACAGAAACCCTCACTACTCTTGCTCAGACAAAAATCTCCTACCATGGAAGGAATTGCTGACCTGTGATTTTCGAGCTAGTGTGAGTGGCATCCATTGGCACCAGAGGCTCGGCTTCTCCTATATCAACCCTATCTCTACATAAACTCTTCTTGTCACAAAGAATCTATGAGCACCATATCTTCAAGATCATGAGAATATAGACACCTGGTGAAGTGTTGGGGATTTCAAGAGACGCCACTGGCATCTGTAATAAACTGATGTAGAAAAGGTCCAACTTGAGATCTCTGAACCAGTAAATATGTACCTAAAATGAAAGAAATAGAACTATAACTCCCAACATCTGTTAATGTACCATAATCCCTTGTTAGTAAGATGATAATGCTAATAATGACCTCAGAAAGAAGTCAAGAGTGTTTTTTGTGTGTGAAAAAATAAACTTAATGTCGTAAGCTGTCAATCAGTCCTTTTGCATAACTGTTTTATGTGAGAAGATACACATTTGATTTATTGTGTAGTGCTGTGTCTACTCACCATTGTGCATCATCACATGAAATTGCCTCCATTCCAGGGTGAGCACTGGAGCATTCTCTGCCAATGAAGGAGACTTCTTTACCTGCACAAGCATTAACAAGCCAATTATAGGTGGGCAACTCAGTGTATTTCCCAGGATATAACCATCTCCTTGGGTATGAGCATGTGATTTAAATCAGGTCAATGAGATGCCAGGGTACAATTTCTAGAGCCTTTTAAGCAGTAAAGGAAAGCCTTAGAAAGAAGACTTTCTCATCTATCAAAATGAGGAGTAAGGCAGGAGGCTCCCTGTGCTACCGAGAATGCCTTAATGGATATCTAGTTTCACACTTTGAAGAAGGCAGAAACAATTCAAAGAGTAAAACATAATTTGAAGAAACACATAGTGCACAAGACTCTACATGAGAGTCATTGGGCTATACTGAGGAGATGAAAATAAGCACAGTGAAGAACTGAGGTTGAAACAGGAGATAGTCATAGTTATTCCACACTATGAATAACTAGAAAGATCCTGGATCCTTTATGGAATGGCTAAGTTATTAGATTATCTGGTCTGAAATCCAGGCTTACATGTGCTCTATGATCATGTATGTTTCTTCAGTATTTTAGCCATTTAAATCCAACTGCTGCTACTGGTAACCCAAAGCAACTTTTAACACACACACACACACACACACACACACACACACACACACACACATACACACATGTATATATATATATATATATACATATATATATACATATATGTATATCTGGCTATGGAAACATTAAGGGAAAGTTACACTATGTAGAATTAGAGATGATGCCAAATCCTATCCATTTTCATCTGAAAATAATGCCTGATCTAGCTTCTTCTGGAGCTAATTGGGGGAGATAAGCAGGAATAAAACTTTCTTGACTCTGCATGGGAAGAATGAAGCATAGTTTGGAAACCAGAAGTGAGGTAAACCTAGGAAGCTGGAAAATGGGATCATCCATCCAAGATTTTGTTTTAGGTTATAGGGTTCCACTAGAGTAACAGAAAATCTTTAGTACTAACCATGAAAGTTGTAGTAGTCTGTCTACCTAATTTTGTAGTTTATACCTTTATTTACCCTGCTTCCTAAACACGCACACACATACACACATTCACACACACTGAAAGCTCTAGTGTATCTCTGCCATTCAAGGTTTGACTAAGAAAATGGGTGTATCCATAATAATAGGATTCAAATAGAGAAGACTTTGATGTGCTGGAGAAAAGTCAAGACACCTATATGATGACTCTTTTTGGAGATGAGTTATTCAGGTTTTAATCCAAGTATCCTCAGTTCTGTTTTGTTTCTGAATATCATAGTCCTCATATCCTGGTGTCTTTGCAGCTGTTTTGGATAACAAACAAAGCACGGTTAGCATTTATGTGGTGGGCCAGTTCCGTTTCTACATAGCAAATGGCTATTCTGCCATTTTCTTTTCAGGGATACTCTGCTTGACAGAGTCACTATTCACAGTGCTCACAAGGCCTCAATGTTTTTTTCCATAACGCCCAGCCTGAGATGCACTTACCACTTGCAAACAGAACAGGTGTCATACACTGCTCTATAAAGAGCAAGACCCTACCAATTCATTTTGAAACACCTTGCAGATTCTCACTTAAACATAAAATCAATATATGGAAAGTAGTATGCGTATCAGCACAATCACCAGAGAACAGAAAAGACTAGTAACATAAGCATTTTTTTTAACCACTTGGAATTAGTTATACCACTTTTGTTTCTCAAAGGGCCTCAGTAAAAGATAAGAGTTTTTAAATATGTCTACCTACACTGGCTGGTAATGTATCTACTTGGGTTACTAAAATCTTCTGGAGCAATTTTAATATACTACATGCATGCCCCATGCTAACTTAGGACCACTTCAATTAAAATACAACAAAGACCCAGGCATAGAAAAAAATTAAAACCTGATAATCAAAATACCTACAAATTCTTAAAATGTAATTAATGCTTTTTAATTTGGCTGGGTGTCCCTGAATGCCCCCAAGTAATGGAACACATTACCGGTTTCTCCTTGTGCAATTTAAATTCAGGAAGACAAAACTATATTTGAATCCTAAATAGGTAAAAAACATTAGCTTGCTGTCATGCTTTTCCAACTTAATTGAATTGTAAATATGTGTTTTATTTTAAAAGTTATGCTAGACTTTATGACTTGTATTCTTGCCCTCTCATTATACTCCATGTTTTGTTATTATTTTGAATCAAAATAGAAACAGTGAAACTCTCCTTCAAATGTCCCAGCTATGAATCATGTTTTAACATTATCAATATCATGTTATGCTTTTGACATCTGAAACAGAAATTCTAAATTCTCAAGAGCATATGTCTATTATGCATCACATGCCACTCCTTTGTTTAAAAATGGAAAGCTAATTTTTGGAGCAGGAAATTGTAGTTATATTGGGCCTGTGCTTTGGTTATTGTTATTTTCATTATTTGCCGGTAATTTAGTTCCCAGAGCAGTAAAATATAGGACACCATGAGACCCATTCTCAGCACAGTATGCAGTTATAGGTTTTACTGTGCAACTTGCAATAGCTTTGCTTCACAATGAGACACACATTTCTGCCCACCATGCTGGAATAGAAACTGCTAGGCCTGTACTCAGCATACGATAAAACTAAAACATGTAGGCTACAACATCTATTATTGGGCAAATAAAACACAAAAGAATTTGAATATCTGACAGAGATCATTTAATTGGTGCTCTGTATCTTGCTGTTCTCCGAATCAAATTAGTAAGGAATAATGAAAATAGTAGACACCACCTAAGTGAAACCACTTAAATTCTAATGTGCATGAAATAACTAGGGTGCTTACTGGCCAAATTAATAATGCAATTGTTCCCTATTGTTTACAGTTGTAAGAAAGTTCTGTTTGCATAAGGTGCAAATGAATGTCATTCAGCTACTTGGTAAGGGTTCCTCTCCTAAGTTATTAACAGTGCTGACATGCTTTATAAATAATGGAGAGAAGGTTTCCAAGAAATCCAGCCAAAAAAGTAATTTATCACAGGTGACCTTGAGGAAGGTCAAAAGTTGAGGCAAATATCCAGACATCCATTTTCCACCTACAAATATTTGGTGGACCACACTGAGAACACAGCACTCTACTGGAAAGTGAGAGTGACAGTTGAAAATTGCTTCATGTGGTCCTCCCGTGGTTGATCCTAGGAGAAGCAATGCCATAAGTCCAACAGTTGTCCATGCTGTTTTGCCATACAATGGACAGTGATTAAAGCACTACCTGTAGAAGCAGACAAGTGAGAATAACAGCCTAGGCTCAAATCTAAAATACTTATTACTCATGTCCAGGCTTATTAATTTTGCATAGCTCTGCTTTTTAGACAAATATAGGAAAGGATATTGATTCATATTTATCAGAGATTTTGATATAAAATACCAAGGAAAGTGCCCAGATAAGTAGAGCTTTTCATTCAGGTGATGTTAGTGAGGATGAAGATGATGAAGATAAGGAGGAGGGGGGACCACAATGACAATAAGATTTAAATGGGTAAGAGGGCTGGTTATCACAGTCTTTGTGGCAGTTAAACACAATCTCCTATGGATGACTTACAGGATAGCAGAAATAACCTGACACTAACCACTGGCAGAAACATTTCTTCTCGATGTAAGCACCTCTTGAATTAAGATCTTATGTTGTTACACACACAAATAATCCAGGAATCAAAGAATGGGCACAGGTGCTTTCATCTGTTAGCATCTTCAGATGAATTAGTTCCCTGAATATTAAAAGTTGGGCCCATTTGACAAGAGTTTCTCATTTGTGAACAGGAGAAGAGGTTGTCCTACCATGCACAAGGCATCACGGTGAAATCTACATAATTGGGAGGGAAAAGAAGAAAGAGGGAGGAATCAGCCACTAGGAAGATGGGCATTTCAGAATAATGACTGTCATATAACAAGGGTCATATATCCTGTGGTATTTTCGTTAACCTCCTATAATAGATATGCATCATGCTCCCGGTTTATATCTAAGGAAGATGAAACAGAGAGATGTTAAAGCTTCTTCAAGTTGCACGAGGAAAATGGTGGCCATACTGGACTCACCCCAAGTAGAGTCAGTCTTCAAAACCCTCTCTTTGCCACTGTTGTATGCTGTTTCATGCAGCTATAAGTCATATGATGAGTTTGAGTTACCTTTTATAATAAAATATTTAGCTAAGGTTCTCAAAGTTGTTTGTATATGTGAATCCACTGAGTCAAAGGCCAGGCCTGTTTATACAATGAGAAGTTCATAAATGTGGTGAACCAGAAGTAGTAAGGGGAAATTAAGACCAAAGCATTCTGTGTCCTCATAGGTTGATGGAGGATGTCTGAAGAGGATACAGTATGTGCTGAAACTCTGAAGAAGCATTTCAGAAGTGCTCTAGAAGGGAGGAACCATTGCTTGATGTTGGAGAGCACCAAAGAGTGCTTCTCTGAGACAAAATCAGACACTGCTTCTTACAAGACAGTCTTCCAAACCCATTTACTCAGTGATGGATAGAATAGGGATACTACAAGCTCCCAATTTACTTTCTGGCAACAGGTGCGGCTTGTGGTTATAGTGGAGGTTGGGAGCTCACACCTTTGCAGACATTTCACAATGCAGAAACAGGAAACACAGAGAAGAAGGGAGGATGTAAAATGCTTTGGCTTCAATGCAGAGAAAGGTCAGGTACTTCCAAGGGAAGGAAACTTGCTCTCTGTTTGTTATTTCAATTCTCAGAAGCTTATGTGAGTGACAAGTTAAGTGAGTCCCTCACCCTGGAGATGGTTGCATACCCTTTGTAATTTCTGGCTTCAGCTTGGGTAAACTTACATGTTATTAGTTGTTTCCCTTTTTCTTTTAATAAATTAGGCTTGCAGAGCTAGAGTTGAGATGTTAGCTCGCCTGTTGAGCTAGATTGAGGAATGGAGAACAGAAATGAAGTAGCAGAGTCCATCCATTTTAAACCTGCATTTTAATTGTGGAGGAGGGCACGAAATTAGGAAAATGAATGAGGAAACCTGTAATTTTAAAACAATTTATAGATGTTTCAAAATATCAAAGCCAACATAATCCCCAGGAAGAACTCAGTTTAAAAGGGGGAGTGCCAGAGAATGTTTGGCTTGACATTCACTACAACTGTTATCTGCACAACACTCCTGGGTTTCTGTTTGTTTGTTTAAGTTGAGTAAGGACTTGAAATAAAAAGAGTAAGCATATGAGCATGCAGCATCCACATAGAGAAAGTCTACAGCATGATTCTCAATTATTCAGTATGTCTCTGGTGTTTATAAGCACAGTCTGAATGTTAAACTTACTGTGCGATTAAAACAGAGAAGGACTGTGTTGACAAGTCTGCTCTCTGTGGAAACATTACTTACTATCAAAACAATGCTTCCAACCATGCAAAAGAACACAGATGTGAAAGTATGGAAGGTCATAAAGACTATTTTCAGGGAAGTATTAGATTTATAGCAAAACTGAAAGAAGGATATAAAGATTTTCCATGTTCTTCATATCCCAAAAAATGCATCCCCAACCATCTCTAACCAAAGTGATATATTCATTATAAGCAATGTACTCTTATGATGGGAGATGTTATTCTGTAAATATGTTTCTCATTCTGGTTAATAAATAAAGCACTGAGGCCAATGATAAAGCAAGATAGGTGGGGCTAGGAGACAAGGAGGAAAGTGGAAGTAATTAGGAGGAGTCAGGATGTAGAGCCTAGAGGAAGCAAGATGCCGGCCATGGCTCTCCGATAAGATGACCCCGTGGAAATACTTAGATAAGTAGAAATGGGTTAATAATTAAGATAGAGCTAGCCCATAAACAATAATGGTAACTGACCAACAGGATTGTATCAAATACAGAGTCTCTGCAAGTTATTTGGGCCGGCCTGCATGCCAGACCGGCAGCAGACAGGCTGGCAGAAAACATACATGCTACAGATGGCGCCCATAGTGGCTATAAGAACTTTCACTTAAAACTAATAAAAGCTTAAAAAATATTTTTGAAACAAAGAAACAGAGACTAGCAAGACTTCTTGGTAGCAGCATTTTTCTCTGTTGGATTCTTTTTGCTGTAGACAGAGATTTGCGTGGCTCCTTTAAGGGAGGTTTCCAAAATTTGCATAAGCGGCAAAAAAAAAAAAACACCTTGCTTTTAAAGAGCTCTCCTAACAATGCATTTCTGTATACAAGAAATGCGATGAAGGTTTACACTGTGTTTTAAAAAAATACACTGGCTTGGAAGAGAAAAAGAAACAGGGTACAATGGTTTTTTTTTTTAAAAAAAAAAAAGGAAGTAGAGTAACTGGGTGTGGTGGCGCATGCCTTTAATCCCAGCACTGGGGAGGCAGAGGCAAACAGATCGATTTCAAAGTAAACCTGGTATACAGAGGGAATTCCAGGACAGATAAAAGTTACACAGAGAAACCCTGTCTCAAAATATGTAAAAATAGAAGTAGAAGAAATAGAGTAATAAAAAAGCCACGTAAAGATGGAAAGCACAGAGAAATTTTGGATACTATACATGATTCTGTTGTCTTTAAATTATTTTACTGCTGAGAAAATAACTACTGATAAAAGAAATGCTGCTGGATTGATTCAATTTATATATTTTAAAAATGCTTTGACTCCAAAATTTATGCCTAAGGACAAGTTACTGGGGAAAAGGATTTCTAATTTTGTTTCCACAGAAAATGAAAAGCTGTGGATTCCTTCTAGACTAATGTGGTTTGATCAAGCCAGACCCCCTGAAACAGTACCCCAGCTGATCTAACATTCAAACAGTTGGGACAAGCCAGGCTTGCAGACTACAGCCAAGATTTCTGCATCTTCTTTGGACCCCCATGACAGCACCCTCTACCAGCAGGAAGTAGTTTGGAAAGAACGACACACAAATTCCCAAATATTGTTTATAAATGTTTGTTTTCATTTAGATGGGCTTGGTTATAAATGGCTATAACCACAAGCAATCTTTTTAAAGGTAAAAAGGGAACTATGGTATAGATATGAATACTTTGCTTTGAAATGGATTTTCTTTTATTGATACAATTTAAGGTCAATTGTGTGATATGTATATTCCTCCTCTTGTTTAGGTATTGTGTTTATATAGCTCATTGGAAAATGCAATGTATAATTTAGTACAGATTAGAGAGTTACCTATGATAGTCAAAAATTGGAGTTAAGTTAGTTAGGATTTCTAGATATGCAGAGATGTATTTGAGATGAATAGGCATTCTTCAAACCTTTCAAAGACCTACAGAATATGGCATATAAAATGGTTTAGGGTTTTTCTTGACAATGAGGCACAACTGCTCCTGGTAACACCACCTGCATCAGAAAGAAAGATGAACATTGAAGAAACACATTATAGAGTTTGCTTCTAATATGGCAAGACTAGCCATTTGGGCAAGATACTGCTCTTCTGGACCGTTTGACTTTATGCTGTATAAACTGGACATGCAGGACCCACAGGAAAGTGACTGCTGATGCAAGACACAAAATGCTACAGGGTTTCTGCTGCATGGAAGAGACAGACAGACAGTCTACAGGACACAAAGAAAAATGACTGACAAACTGCCAATACAGGTGGACAGTTTAAAGTTTCCTGCTTCATGAAAGAGTCTGCCAGACACACTATGGCCTATGGGCTGAAGATGGAACATTACATAAGAACTTTGGGTGACTGACCAAGCAATGAGTTGTCTCTGTCATTTCTAGAGTTTATATATTATCCTGTGGTCTTTGAAGGAGTTGAAGACAGATAGTTTTGGTTATAGTTTCCCTTAGTTAGGATTAAAGATAAGTTACATATAGGACTTTAGACTCACAAAGATAGGATAGATGATATTTTCTTTAAATCTTACAAAATGTTAATGGACTAAATATTGTTAACTGTGATTCTTAATTGATAACTGTTTTGTGATATATTTTGCTATGTTAAGGTTAAACCCCTTCTTTTATTTTAGACAGAAAAGAGAAGATGATGGGAGATGTTATTCTGTAAATATGTTTCTCATACTGGTTAATGAATGAAGCATTGTGGCCAATGATAAAGCAAGATAGGCAGGGCTAGGAGACAAGGAGGAAAGAGTAAGTAGTTAGGAGGAGTCAGGTTGTAGAGCCTAGAGGAAGCAAGATGCCGGCCGCGGCTCTCCAATAAGATGACCACGTGGAAATACTTAGATAAGTAGAGATGGGTTAATAATTAAGACGGAGCTAGCCCATAAACAATAATGGTAACTGGCCAACAGGATTGTATCAAATACAGAGTCTCTGTGTGGACCAGCACACCGGACCAGCATTGGGTGGGCTGGTGGGAAAAAAAACAAGCTCCAGTCTTAGATAAGATTCATGTGTTGTATATTCTGTGAACTGCACAAATACAAAATAGTATGCATCTACAATTTCAGCATCAAACAGGAGTTTCACTTTCTTAAAGTTTTCTTCTCATTCACCTTTTACTCAAACACTTATTCATTAAGTCCTTTACTTCTCAAAGATTTATCTTTATAATGTTTAAAGTATACAGTGTGTGTGTGTGTGTGTGTGTGTGTGTGTGTGTGTGTGCATGTGTCGTGTGTGTAGTTATGTGTTCATGTAGATAAAGTACCCTTAAAATCCACAAGAGAGATAATGCCCTGCTCAGAGCCTCCTGAGGCCTGAGGACTGTGTGCCTTCCCAGAGTCTGCCAGTGTCCTAGTTCCAACTCCAACCACCTTAGGAGATGCACTTGGGCCTTTTCTAGCCTGCCTGCCAGGGCCCTGCTCCTGAGCCTCCTGAGGCTTGGGCCTGCTTATGTACAGGGGAATCCATCCAGGTGGACTGGCCTGTCCAGAATCTGCCAGCATCTTGGTCCCATCTCTGCCCATGGAAGGAGCCCACCTTCCAATCCCCAGCTAGAACCCTCCTGAGCACTGGAGACTATGTACAATGTAACTTGTCCCAGCGGACCAGCCAATCAGGAGTCTGCCAATACCCTAGCCCCTCCTCTACCCACTGTACAAGGAGAGCCATTGGAGTATTGGACATACTTGCACCTACTGGAAGAGAAGCTTGGTCCCATACCCACCAGGAGATGAAGAGATCCCACCAGTACACACTGGAAGAAGGGATAGGTAGATAACAGTATAAGAATACAGTCAACAGCAGAAAGGTCAATATGACACCCCCAGAAAATAGAGACTCCATATCAGCAAGAATTGAACATCCCAACAAATATGAAGCAGAAGAGAACGTTCATAAAAACAACTTCATGAATAGGATAGAGACCCTAAAAGAAAAAAACAAAAAAAAAATCCTTTAGAGAAATGGAAGAAAAAAAGAAATAAATATGCAAGATATCAGCAAATCTCTTTTAAAAAGCAAGAGAAGAAAAAAAAAACAGAAACAAACAGTTCATGATGTGAAACCTGAAATAGAGACAATAAAGAAAACACAACTGAAGGAATGCTGGAAATGGAAAAGCTGGGTAAATGATCAGGAACTATAGATGCAAGCATAACCAACAGTATACAAGAGAAGGAAGAGAGAATCTCAAATTGAAGATACACTAAAGGAAATAGATTTATTGACCAAAGAAAATCTTAAGTTCAACAAATCCTAACACAAAATATTCAGGAAATATGGGACACCATGAAAAGGCCAAACCTAAGAAGAAATAGGTATAGAAGAAGGTGAAGAAACCCAACTCAAAGGTGCAGAAAATATATTCAACAAAATCATAGAAGAAAACTTTCCCAACCTAAAGGAAGACATGACAATGAGCATACAAGAAGCTTACAGAACAACAAATAGAGTGAACCACAAAAGAAAGTCCCCTCGACACATAATGATCAAAACACCAAACATACAGAATAAAGAAAGAATATTAAGAGCAGCAAAGGGAAAAGGCCAAGTAACATATAAAAGCAAACAAATCAGAATTACACCTGATTTATCCATGGAAACTGTTAAGGCCACAAGGTCCTGGATAGATATTTTATCAACACTGGGAGACCATGGATGCCAACCCAGACTTTTCTACCCAGCAAAGCTTTCCATCACTATAGATGGAGAAACCAAGATATTCTATGACAAAACCAGATTTAAACAATAAATTAATCCAGCCCTACAAATTTTCTGGAATGAAAACTTCAACCCAAGGAAGTCAACTACACCCACAAAAACACAGGCAATAGATAACCCCACTTTACCAACAGCCAAAAGAAAAATGGGGTGAAATCCACACATACTACCACCAACAATAACAAATCCAAAGCAAATAAGAATTAACAATGAATGGTCATTAATACCCTGAATATTAATGATTTTAACTCACCTATAAAACTACACAGGCCAACGGAATGGATACAAAGACAGAATTCATCCTTCTGCTGCATACAAGAAACATACCTCAAATTCAAAGACAGGCATTACCTCAGAGTTAAGGGTTGGGAAAAGATTTTCCAATCAAATGAACTCAAGAAACAAGTGGGTGTAACAATCCTAATATCTAATAAATTAGACTTTAAACTAAAATCAATAAAAAGATATGAAGAAGGTCATTTCTTATTCATCACAAGAAAAGTCCATCAAGATGAAGTATCAATTCTGAACATCTATGCCCCAAATACAAAGACACCCACTTTTGTAAAAGAAACATTACTAAATCTCAAATCGCACACAAAACCTCACATATAGTGTGAGATTTAAACACCTCTCTCTCAACACTAGATAGATTGACCAGACAGAATCTTCAAAAAGAAATAAAGAAACTAACAGAAGTTATGACCTAATTGGGTTTAACAGATATTTATAAAACATTACATCCAAACACAAAGGAATAAACCTTCTCAGTGTCACATGGAACCTTGTCTAAAATTGACCACATACTAGGCAATATAGCAAACATCAATAGGTACAAAAAAATGGAATAACCCTCTGTATCTTATCAGATCATCATGCTTTAAAGTTAGAATTCAACAACAACAACACAAATTGCAGAAATCCTACAAACTCATGGGAATTGAACAATGCACAATTGCACCATTCCTGGGTCAAAGAAGAAATAAAGAAAAAAATTAAAGGCTTCTAGAATTCAACTAGAATGAAGACACAACATACCCAAAATTATAGGGCACTTTGAAAGCAGTACTAAGAGGAAAGTTCATAGCACTAAGTGCCCACATGAAGAAACTGGAGAATAGTCATACTATAACACTACAACTGAAAGCTATACAGCATAAAGAAGCAAACACAACCAGGAAGATTAGGCACCAGGAAATTGAGAGCTGAAATCACTAAAGTAGAAACTAGTAAAACAATACAAAGATTCAATGTAACAAAGAGCTGGTTCGTCAAGAAAATCAACAAGATAGATAAACCTTTATCCAAATTAACCAAATGTCAGAGAGAGAACATGCAAATTAACAAAATCAGAAATGAAAAGGGGGACATAACAACAGACACAGAGGAAATCCAGAGAATCTTCAGATAATACTTTGTAAACATGTACTCCACAAAATTCAATTATTCAATGGAAATGGACAATTTTCTGGATAAATATTACTAACTAAAATTAAATCAAGAACAGATAAGCAATTCAAATAGACCTATAATCCCTAATGAAATAGAAGCAGTTATCAAAAGTATCCCAACGAAAGAAAGCTCAGGGCCAGATGGTTTCAGTGCAGAATTCTACCAGAAATTCAAAGAACAGCTAACACCAATACTCCTCAAAGAATCCCACACAATACATTAGAGTGGCCATTGCCAAACTCTTTTTACGAGGCTACAATTACTTTAGAACCCAAGCCACACAAAGAGTACTACAGACCAATATCCCTCATGAACATAGATGCAAAAAAAAAATACTCAATAAAATACTGACAAATCAAATCCAAGAACACATTAGAGAACTAACTCACCATGACCAAGTAGGCTTCATCCCGGTGATGCAAGGATAGTTCAATATACAAAAATCCATCAATGTAATCCAGCATATAAACAAACTGACAAAGAAAAACCACATGATCATTTCACTAGATGCTGAAAAAGATTTTGACAAATTCCAACACTCCTTTATGATTAAGGTATTGGAGAGATCAGGGATAACAGGAACATACCTAAACATAACAAAAAGCAATATACAGCAAATTAACAGCCAACATTAAACTAAATGGAAAGAAACTCAATGACATTACTCTAAAATCAGGAATAAGACAAGGTTGTCCACTCTCTTCATATCTCTTCAATATTGTACTTGAATTTTTAGCTAGAGCAATAAGATAACAAAAGGAGATGAAGGGGATACAAATTGGAAAGGAAGAAATCAAATTCTCACTATTTGCAGATGATATGATAGTTCACATAAGAGACTTGAAAACCTCCACCAGGGAACTCCTACAAATGATAAACACCTTCAAGAATGTGGCAGATTGCAAGATTAGTTAAAAAAAAAAATCAGAAGCCCTACAAAACACAGACAATAAAGGAGCTGAGAAATAAATCAGAGAAACATCACCCTTTACAATAACCACAAATGACATAAAAATGTCCTGGGGTAATGCTAACCAAATAAGCAAAACACATATATAATAAGGACTTAGAGCCTTTAAAGAAAGAAATTGAAGAAGATACCAGAAAATGGAAAGATCTCCTATGCTCTTGGATAGGTATGATTAACATAGTAAAAATGACAATCTTGCCAAAAGTAATCTACAGATTCAATGCAATCCCCATTAAAATCCCAGAACAATTGTTTACAGACATTGAAAGAACAATACTCAACTTTATATGGAAAAACAAAAGACCCAGGATAGCCAAATCAACTCTGTACAATAAAGGAACTTCTAGAGGCATCACCATCCCTGACTTCAAGCTTTATTATAGAGCTATAGTCCTGAAAACAGTTTGGTATTGGCACAAAAATAGACAAGAAAACCAATGGAATTTAATTTAAAGCCCTGAAATTAACCCACACACCTACAAACATCCGATTTTTGACAAAGAAACTAAAATTATACAATGGAAACAAGAAAGCATCTTAAATGGTGCTGGCACAACTGGATGATGGTGTGTGGAAAACTGCAGGTAGACCCATGTCTATCGCCATGCACAAATCTTAAGTCCAAATGGATCAAAGACCTCAACATAAATCCAGCCACACTGAACCTCTCAGAAGAGAAAGTGGGAGGTACCTTTGAACAAATTGGTACAGGAGACCACTTCATGAACGTACCAGTAGCCCAGACACTGAGATCAACAATTAATAAATGGGACCTGTTACAGCAGGTTCCTCCCCGCCAGCCTCCCGATCCTGCCGCCATTGTCCTGCAACCACGTGTGCCCCAAATAACACTCAGAGACTCTGTATTTGATACAATCCTGTAGGCCAGTTACCATTATAGTTAATGGGCTAGGTCTGCCTTAATTATTAACCCATTTCTACTTATCTAAGTATTTCCACATGGTCGTCTTATCGGGGAGCCGCGGCTGGCGTCCTGCTCCTTCCCTGGGCTACATCTCGACTCCACCCTACTACTTCCTCTTTCCTCCTTCTGGGCGCCTAGCCCCACCTATCTTGTTTCCTATTGGCCACAGGGCTTTATTAACCAGTATGAGAAACATATATACAGAATAACATCTCCCATCAGGGACCTCCTGAGATTTAAAAGCATCTGTAATGCAAAGAACACAGTCAACAAGACAAAACGGTAGCCCACAGAATGGGAAAAGATATTTGCCAACCCCGTATCTGACAGAGGGCTGATTTTAAAAATATACAAAGAACTCAAGAAGCTAGTTACCAAAACACCAAATGATTCAACTAAAAAGTGGGGTATAGAACTAAATAGACAATTCTCAATAGAATTAAATAGACAATAGGAATCTAAAATGGCTGAAAGACACTTAAGAAAGTGCTCAACATCCTTAGCCATCAGGGAAATGCAAATCAAAACAAAAGATCTTACTCCTGTTAAAATGGCTAAAGTCAAAAACACCAGAGACAGTTTATGCTTTAGAGGACGTAGAGAAAGGGGTACACTCCTCCACTGCTGATGGGAGTGCAAACTCATACAGCCACTTTGGAAATCAGTATGGCAGTTCCTCTGGAAAATGGGAATCAGTCTACTTCAAGATCCAATAATTCTACTCTTAGGCATATACCCAAAGATGCACATTCATACAAGAAGGACATTTGTCCAATTATGTTTATAGCAGCATTATTTGTAATAACTAGAGCCTGAAAGCAACCCAAATGCCCCTCGACTGAAGAATAGATGGAGAAAATGTGGTATATTTACACAATGGAAAAAAAAATCAATGGAATCTTGAAATTCACAGGCAAATGAATGGAACTGAAAGAAACCATTCTGATTGAGGTAACCTGATGGGAGATGTTATTCTGTAAACATGTTTCTTCTATTGGTTAATGAATTGACCCTGTTGGCCAATAGGAAAGCAAGATAGGCAGGTCTAGGAGACAAGGAGGATTCTGGGAGATGTAGTAAGAAGAGTCAAGATGTAGAGACTTGAGAGAGAAGAGGTCCGGATCCTCTTTCTGGTAAGATAAGACCATGTGGAAACATTTAGATTAATAGAAATTGATTAATATTTAAGACAGAACTAACCAATAAGAAACCCTAGTAACAGGCCAACAGCTTTATGTCTCTATTATTTGGGGTTGGCGCAGCAGTGGGACCAGGCTGGTGGGAAAACTGCTCATAAAAAAAAGTGGCACCTGCAACTTGAGTACTAAGAACTTCCACTTAAAACTTGACAAAAGCTTAAAAAGGCGTTCTAGAAACTAAAGAACAGAGACAAGCAAGTCTTCTTGGTAGCAGCATTTTTCTCAGATAGGCTCTGTTTTGCTAGACAAATGCAGAGACTTCCTTGGCTCCTTTAAGGGAGATTTCCTGACTGGGCATAAGGAGCAAACCCTGCTAACAACTTAATGGTGTGCACAAACAGCTGCCAATGGCAGTGACAACATCTCCAAGCCAGCAAAATCCTGCTGGATGGCAGCATAGACCAAGGCAGTGAGCACAGCTCTCAGTACCGGTGGTAAATATACCCCACCACCACCATCTTGAATAGACCATGGTTAAACCAGCTGTGGCTTTAATTTTAGCAATGTTGTTGTTTATCAGATAAATGACTCATGGTCAGAAAAAGAAATAGGTTTATGGTAAAGACTAAGGGTTTATAGTGTGTTTTAAAATATATGCAGGCTTGGGAGAGAAAAAGAAACAGGATAAAGTGGTTTAAAAAAGAATAATAAAAAGAAAGAGAGTACCTGGGTGTGGTGGCACATGCCTTTAATCCTAGCACTCAGGAAGCAGAGGCAAGCAGATCTCTGTCATTTCAAAGTGAAGCTGGTATACAGAGTAAATTCCAGGACAGCCAAAGTTACACAGAAAAGCCCTATCTCAACAAATGAAAAAAAAAATAGAAGTAGAATAAATAGAGTAATAAAAATGCCAAGTAAAAATGGAAAATACACAGAGAGTCTGGATACTGGAGGCTATTATTGTGTTTTCTTTGAATTGCTCAGTTGCTAAAGAAAGAACAATGGCTCAATACACTTGATTATCAATGCTGCTGAAATAATCCAATTTATATATTTTAAGAATGCTTTAACTTCAAATTTTAAGTCTAAGAACAGGTTACTAGGGAAAAGAATTTCTATTTTTGTTTCCACAGAAAATGAAAAGCTATGGATTCCTTCCAGACTAACATGGTTTGATCAAGCCAGACCTCCTGAAGCAGTGTCCCAGCTGATCCAACATTCAAAACAGCTGTGAAAAATCAGCCTTGCAGACCACTACAGCCAGGATTTTTTCTTAGGATACCCCAAGACAGCGCCCCCTAGCTGCAGGAAGCAGTTTGGAAAGAACAATGTCCAAATTCCCAAATATTGTTTATAAATGTTTGTTTTCATTTAAATGGGGTTGGTTATAAACAGTTAATGATCACAATCAATCTCTTTTTAAAGGTAAAAAGGGGATTATGATATAGAAATGAATACTTTGTTTTGGAATGGATTTTCATTTATTAATACCATTTAAGGTCAATTTTGTGATAAGTATATTTCTCCTCTTGTTTAGGTATTGTGTTCATACAGCTCATTTAAAAATAATGTATCATTTGGTACAGATTTAGATGACCCCTCTTCTAAGGCATCACGCTACATGTGGAGCAGGATAGGGAATAGGATGGGAGGGTGGTTTGGGGGGATGGAAGGGTGGAAGAGGAGGGGGGAGGGAGAGGGACCTGGGGTCGATATGTAAAATAAGATAAATAAATAAACAAATAAATAAGAAAAGAAAAGAAATCCACAAGAGGGTGTTGGATCTTCTGGTGCTGCAGTTACAGACAGTTGTGAGCCAGCCTGTCTGAGTGCTGGTAACTCAGGTCCTCTGAAGCAGAAAGATTCCTGTAACACAGTGTGAATCAAGCCTGATTTTGAACATTTTAATACAGAACAAGGTTGATATGAAATAAGATATGCAGTTCTGGTCCCATGGTGAGCCTATAAAACCCAGTCTTCCCAAACATTCTGGGAAGCTTAGTGGTGCTCTAACAGGAAATGGGGCAGGGGTGAAAAATATCCATTCTTGGCTAATGTGCCCTGGATAATAAGAACCAAGTTTCCTTGCAAAATTCCAGTGGACATGCTCCAGTGAATTCTTTACTTCAAGGCCATAGAAGACTGAAACTATGCATGTCGGGTAGTCAGGAATTCTACTATGTAAAATTTGTGGTCTTACTGTCCCCACATCATTACACATTGACTTTTCTGTGCACTGACTTTTCTGTGAGGAAATATGGTTGCCATATGTTTGATTCTGATGTTTCTCTACTTTTGTTTCCTCCTCCCTCCTTTTCTTTAACAGTTTATGGTTTGTTTCACTGGCTAATTTTTCCACATCTTAATTTATAAAACAGACTAAGTGTAAAGTAACCATAGTGAAGGAACCAAAACAAAGAGAACACACAAAAAAAGGGAATCAAGACATCAAAATATCTCCTGCCACAGAGATATTATCTGCTCCCAAGTGCTGTGATGTAAGCCTCCAGACTCTCAGGGAGAGGGCGAGGAAGCCAGAGCTAACTGAGTTATTATGCTATGTTTCGTGCTTTGTGTCCATTTGGTAAGCGTGCAGGAGTAGAGATTGATTCAGTTTTCAAGCAAACAAGCATCTTGAAAACATGACAAAGAAACTGATAGTTGTAAGCCGTTTTTAGAAAACGCATTTTATAGTTCTGCTTTAGTCAAAATAAGAAACGACTGACTTGAAGTCTTAAACTGCAGTAAAGCTTTAGAATCTCCCTGGCATTTAAGTGTCTGAACAGAGGCATCTCCTGATTCATTTCCCTCTTCTCTGTCTCAGCCAGAAAGAGAGAAAACCAAAATATTTCTCTTCCTAGCTGATTTATACTTGTTTGCACTCCAATTTAACAAACAGGGAGAAAATGGAAAGTAGAGTATCCCTTGAAATTCTGTGCCCTCATCTCATGCCCAGACATAACTCTCCTAAGCTCATTCTGAGCTGAGTTTGATGCTAGCATAGCCCAGCCAGTCCTCCAGCCTGGGGTTCCTGCTGAGGTCATGGTACTCTCCTTACTGGCTAATACAGATTCTTGCTCATTTCAAAATACTTCCTATTCTGGCTCAATAACATTTCATTTATTTATATAAATCTCACCCAGATTGAGGAGAGAATTGATTTTTTTTTTATGTAAGAGGGGATGGAGAATGTCCCACATGGAGTTGCCTTCTTTGCTATAGCTTATTGATAATAACCTCTCCAAGCATGTGAATGTGAATGATTGGAGCTAGAGCTCAGTGATAGAGAAATTGCCTGGAACATTGCAGGCCCCAGGTTCAACTCTCCACACTGGTAGAGAAAGGGCAACAATGTATATGTCAAAGGAGTTGGCCACAATGCATATATCAAACAGAAGTCACAAAATGCTTTGTTAGGTGTGATGCAAAAGATGTGTATACTTACTAGACACTGGTGGCAAAGGTACTACTTTATCAGTTCTGAGAGTGAGGGGTAAGATGGACCCTACCCACCCTCCATGCTCACTTACATAATTGTTCTTACCCTCCCACCTTCCCAAGGCATTTTGGTATTCCCAGGGTATTTTGGTGAATCGATTAATTTCTCAAGTTGCTCTGTGCTTAAGGTGGTATTCCAAATATGAGGTACATTAGGATATCCACCAGGCTCAGTTCCTTTTTTATCCCCATGACTGGATGCTGATGCTTTAATTCCAAGTGTGATGTTCATTCTGAAGTCCTGGATGTAAAGGGATGAAGAGTGAAGATCACTGCTCGTGACAGCATACTTACCAACCTTACATTACCTGAAAGACAAGAAGCCTATTAATGAAGGGCCTGAGAATCAGTGATCTACTTTGATTACAAGGGTCAAAGTCTATATCCTCAATCAACCTCTTATAGCCTCTGCTTCCTTACTTGATCTTTTCTTCTCTTGGCTTTCTAGACTGGTCATTATTCATTAATGGTACAAGAATATTATCATCTCCACATTTTTCTCAAACTGTTCTTTCTGTCTCTAATTCTTTATTGTTAACTATATTCAAGATGGAAGAGGATAGAAATTGTGAAGACAACTCTAAATTTCTTACCCTCAGGAGGGAACAAGGTGCCATTAAGTGCCCTGAGATACAGGCACAAGAGTGAGAACAAGCTTTGGGAGGGGAGGCGTAATGGAGTAAAAAATGTGGGGTCTGTTCTCTTTACGTGTCTTTAAAACCTTCCAGGAGAAAGAGAGAGAGAGAGAAAGAGACAGATAGAGAGACAGACACAGAGACAGAGACAGAGAGATGCAACAAATAAGCAAGTCAGAAGCTTCCAATGCTGATAATTATCAAATAAAAAGAGTTCCAAAGGAATGGTCAAAGACAGTGAAAATAAAGAAAAATAATAGAAACAGAACCTTGGTAAATAGCTGAAAATAAGGCACAAGAAAATGTAAACAGTGCAATAAAATCCACAAAAGAAGGAAGCAAATAGACAAATAGACATGTCTGAACATTTCAGACACAGAAATGTTCTAAGCATCACAACCGAGGTGAGAGTGGTGGATCTCATTAAACAGAGAACAATGAAACACAAGCAGGAGGCAGCTTGGCTAGCTGTGGAGCAGAGCCACTGTAGTCAGCTGGTATATTCTTGCTAACTATTATTTACTCTGTCTTCCCAGTGTCATATCCATAAAATAGAGATAGTGATAAGATCCACTGTAGAAAGCAGACATATAGATCATGTGGATTAACATATTTAAAGTGATAAGATCACTTTCTGACACAAGATCTATATGAAACTTTTCTGATGTTATCATTATTTCAAAGAATTAAAAAATACATATGTGGTGTAACATATAATCTTTGCAAGAGAAGAATAACAAATTTCCAGAAGAAAAACTGTAGTATGATAAATAAAAGACCCGGAGACAGACATTGGGGCTCAAGTTTCAAGCTAAAGATCAGAAAAGCAAAGCAGTCAGCCACTAGCTCTTACCTCTACCTCAGCTAAGACCAAACTGTTCCCAACTTCACTGCTCCTAAAATTCACTCAGACTGCTATGGTCTCTTCAACGTGGATAGAGACTAATTCTCAGACTGAGTTCTCTGCCTTTTATACCTCTCAAATCCTGGGATTAAATGCATGAGTTCTGATTCACTCTCTGGTAGTCCAGGGAGATTCATCTGCCTTTCTCCTGAGACCTGGGATTAAGGTGTATGTCTAGCTTCTATGGCTAACTACTATGTCTGGCTTTGCAAACTTATCTCCAGTGGCTTTATTACATAATAAACATTATATCACCACACAAAAAACAATACTACTTCCAAGAGGGATGGAAGTTTAGGCAACGTTGCTTTTGATATTTCCTTACATCAGTGTTAAGAATAAACTCATATATCAAACATCTATAAAATAACTCCCATGTCTAAGGCTCAGAAAACATTTCAGAAGAGGGTGTGGGAAGATGGTAAGAGCTAGAGGATCAAGAACTTTGCTGTGAGATTGATTCTCCTAATAATGTCAGAAGCTACACCTATAATGTCTCACCATCATGGCTGCCATAGGAGCTGAACAGGATGACAGCAATAGACATGCTAAAATGGATGAGGTGGGGGATCATAAGGTCTCAACCCTATACAAAAACTTCAATCAACAAAGGAATGCTAAGAGTGAGAGAATTAACCTTCCTCGGCGAAGACATCCCAATTCATTATTCAGTACCAAATGGTCAGCCCTGAAAACATACAAGGAACATTATACAGACTGAGAAGGTTGTATTTATGTATTTAAAGACAAGAAGGGCTATAGGGAAGGATTTGAAGGGAAAGGAGAAATGATGTACCTACACTATAATCTCAAAAAAAATAATAACAAGAAAAATCTTATATCAAATACATGGATAGTTACAGCATAGATACTAGTAACGGAGAAACTATAATTCTCATCAAATGCTAAAGAACTTTATTAAATTCCATGGACACTCAGTCTGCAATGATTACTATTGTATGGACTGAGATACATCTACTGATAAACTGTGTTTCTGGATGTGTTATCTGTGAGAGGGTTTCCATAAACAATTGGCATGAAAGTCAGAAAGCAAAGTAGAAGGCCCCAGCCTATCAGGTAATGGATGGCACTACCTGATAGGCTGGGGTTTTGCAGCACAAACACTGAAAGATGAAGCCCCTATGTGGTCGAGTAGATTCTCCTTGAGTTGGTGCATAATTGGCTCCAGCTGTCATAGACATCAGAGTCCAGACTCTGTCAACATGGACCTGCAGCAATGATTTTTAAAGAGTTTCCTGGTCTTTAGCCTCAGAACGGACCCCATTGGTCCTCCTGTTCTGAGACTTCCAGTTCCTTAAATTGGACAGCTATTGCTTTGTACAGTTTCCGAGCCTGCAGGTAGCCACTGGAGGCTGTCCCGGCTCTCTGGACAACCCGAGCTCTAAAATTACATATACATTCTACGGTTCCTGCTTCTCTGAAGAGCTACAGTTCCTGTTCCATTAAAACCTGCAGTCAAGCTTGACCTGGTAGCCCATGCCTTTACTCTCATGATTTGGGAAGCAGAAACAGGTAGATCTCTATGAGTTCAAGGTCAGCCTTGTCTACATAGTGAGTTCCATCTCTCTATTAACAATAGAAACACGGAGTCAATATCCACCTGGTACACTGGACAAACTTTGTAAAAATTCCTTCCAACTTAAGTGATTATGAGACTTAGTAAATCGGGTATTAGTCAAGCTTAATCCTTAGCCTCCTGGGCTAGATGATGTTAAGAAGTAATGTTGTATTAAATTTATAAAGCAATTCACTCTCTCCAAAGGAACATTACAGAATAATCTAAACAACACATGTCATTACTTTAAGTAAGAACAAATTATGCTTCTACAAATAATTTTACTTAACTCTGGCCATCAATCATCTTGTAATTAGGGAAGAAAATGTTTCCTCCTTAATTATGTAAATGTTCACATCTATGAATAAAAAGTAGGAAGTAGAGATGTATTATAATAAGTGTAAGATACTGTTTTAAAACTTAACATATGACTCTAGCTTTCCACTTTCCCAGCATTTGGTAACATTCTGCTGGTATTTTGTTCTAATTTCCATGGCCTTACAAATCTTCAATTCACATAAAAGTACAGTCAGGACCCTAACCTTGACTGTGAAAGTTCTCTTTGTCTATGATTACAGCTGGCATAGCTTAGCTGGCCACCTGTTATTAATTATTTTATTTATCATCATAGAATATTTTGTCCTGCTTTTAAAGCCTTTCAAGTGAGGGTTGACTGGAATTATTATTTTTTTCTTTCTTCTTTCCTTTTTTTACTTTAAATAAAAGGAAACTAAGACAGAAGTTGATTTCTTTTTAAAAATTGTCAGCCAGCTAATGAGTTATACTTGGAAAGTGAAATAACCGGTATTTTGTATCAGTAAGCCAGCTATCAGACAACTCTTTCAGCATAGCCCGGGAGGTGTAATAGGGGCCATGAAGCTGTGGGATGCTGAATTATTTGTGTGATGTCCACCGTTTATCCTATCTCAGTGCCTCTGTCATATCTCTTTGTAAAAGATATTTTTGAAATATCAAAACTTTGCATCAAATTCTAATGAATTAAATAAATTAAATAGTACATGGATCTTTCATCTAAAAATCACTTATGAGGGAGTAATAAAACCATACATGAAGGAAGTCATGTTTTCAGGGAAATAGGTTAAAATTTGGAAACAAAACTAGTAAGCATGGAATAATTCGCTATCAACAAAATACCAGGGAGTGGGAGACTGTCCATAAATGCAATCAGAGTGTAAAAAGAGATCAGCTATAAGGAGCAGAAGAGCACTATGGATGATACAGCTGTCTTCCTGGGGAATGAAAACAGCATGAAGGAGAAATCCCCTCAATCATTGCTCCAAAGGAGAAAAAACCAGGACCTGGGAGGATCCTCAGGAATTAGTTCGAGCACACCGCATTTTTTAGATAGATGACTTTCTATTCCTCCATAGAGTGTGCCTTCCAACTAGAACATCCAAGTTCAGTTCATTAAGTTTATGAATTAGATGAGAAATTTCTCATGTGAACAGTATAATTACTAAACTAAAAAAACGAGTAAACTTTAGAACATTTATCTTTATGTAGAAATACATGTTCTCCTTTAGTTAATTATGTGGTTGCAAACCAATGCTCAAGAATGCTTAGCTTGGTGCTTTTGTGAGACTTGTAACTATGGCAGCAGGTGTATCTCTGACTCTTTGGCCTATTTTTTTGTGACTCTTTTCCTCCTACTGGTTTGTACTGACCAGCCTCATTATGAAAGTTTTCACCACGTCTTATTGTACCTTGTTTTGACCTATTTGGCTGTCATCTCTTGTAGGCCTGCCCTTTTCTGAGGGGGAAATGGAGATGGAGTAGATTTGGGGGAAAGAGGAGATGGGAGTGAGTGAGGAAGAGCAGGAGGAAGAGGAACTGTGGCGGGAACGTACTGTATGAGGAAAGAACCTATTTTCAGTTTTAGTGATGCTATCTATGCTCAGGGTTATGTTATCATCATCATTTAGTGCACACAAGGCCCAGCCTAGTGTGGACCAAGAAAATGCTGTTACAGGCTCCCGGCCAGGGTAACACCAAGCTCATTGCACTGGCATTGGTGCAGACCAGACTGTGGCTGGTATGCTGTACACAACCTGGAAAGAGACATCTACAATGTAAGATGCTGCTATGGTTCACTGTATAGCATCAGGATTCTGTGTTGACTTTAAAGTTACATAGCTGATAATATAAGCTAACAAGAACCTGTCCATATCCTCTACCTAAACTTTGAGAGCTGTGAAAAAGAAGAGAGGTATATTGGAAGTTGTTGATGAGATTGAACATATTTCAACAGCTGTTCTTCTCAAAACACACACACACACACAAGCAATTTTATTTTCTAGAAGGTAATTTGTTCACTTTATAATCAAACTATATATCAACTATATACAGAAATGCTTTCCCCCACTGTGATGATTTGAATAAGAATGGTCCCCCAGGCTTATTCATTTGAATTCTTAGTTACAAAAGAATGGACCTATTTAAAAGGATTAGAAGAATTAGGAGGCATGGACTTGTTGGAGGAAGGGTATCTCTGGGAGTGACGTTTGAAGTTTCAAAATTCCAAACCATACACAGTTCTCTCTCTCTCTCTCTCTCTCTCTCTCTCTCTCTCTCTCTCTCTCTCTCTCTCTCTCTCTCTCTCTCTCTCTCTCTCTCTCTCTCTCCCTCTCTCTCTCTCTCTCTCTCTCTCTCTCTCTCTCTCTCTCTCTCTCTCTGTGTGCATCTGTCTCTGTTTCTCTCTGTCTCTCTCTGTCTCTTTCTCCCTTGCTCCCTCTCTCTCTGCCTATGGATCAGGATGTAGCTCTCAGCTCTTTCCACAGCACCTGTCTGCATGCTGTCATGCCTGTGTGATACTAATGAACTAAGTCTCTGAAACTGTAAGCAAGCTCCCAATTAAGTGCTTTCTCTTATAAGAGTTTCCCTGGTCATAGTATCTCTTCACAGCAATAGAACACTGACTAGGATACCTACTGTATTCAAAAATATTTTGTCCCTAGTTACCAACAACAACTTTGTTCATTGCTTATCTCATTTCTTAAAGTTCTCATTAGGAAATTTATGATTTTTTGGGTTTTCTTTTTCCCTTGTTATATAAAAGTTAAGCTCCCAATTTTTAAAAACTGGCATGGTTGATTAAGCCATTTTAGTAAGTGTTAAAAAATAACATTGGTTGAAGTTAGATAAACATCAATGTGAAGAAACCATCACTACTAGACTCACAACACAACAAAAGTTGTGTTGTTGAACCTGGAGAGCAGGGGTCCCTACTGACTGACTGACATTTGACCCCCAAATTCTGACATTCTGTGATATTTCTCCTCAATGTTTCACAAGTGACTCTGAATTGTAACTAGCCCACTAAGGGTGATGAAGGACTATTTATAATTAGATTCTACTCTAAATCAAATACCAGAGTTGATGATGCTGTTAGCACTAGAGTCTCTTTTCAGCTTTTCTTTCTGTGACCCAATCAATGATTCAGTAAAAATCTCTCAAGTGCAAGCTTTAACACTGGGATGCCCTTTTCTGTAAAGTGTATTTAACAGCATTTAATGTGTTTCTTCTAGTCAGTTGTAGTACCTTACTAAGTTTCAAAAGTTCAGAGGTAAAGGAGGACATTTGATTGAAATTCTGTTCTTTGATACAGAACAGACACAAATGATTTAATGGAGAATAATCCAACTCCTTCACAGGTAACCCAGACTCCTATAAATGAGTATGTATATGAACCTTATTACTAGTTGATCAAAAGTATTCAGGAAATAACCTTTTTGAACCAATGAGCAGCAGCAATCTGAAGTGTGACAAATACAGAATTCTAGCTTAAATTAATAATAGGTCTCATTATCAGACTGCATGGTTATGTATTACTTATGTGTCAGAAGAGGGCACATTGACATTATGCACTTTATTCATCAGTAAATATTAATTCAAAAATCTCATACATCTGTGGGAATATGCAAACATAGTGGGACATAAAGGTTTTGTTCCATTACCTCACCTCTAGTGTTTATATTAATAAGCCTTTCTAGTACAATTATATCTCTGTTCTCAGTAAAATTGAAGGTGATAAAATTGGTATGTGGTATTTTTAGGGGACATGCTGAAGAAACATGGCTTAGCCAATGTTGTTATTCTGTCAAGCTCATATGGATAGAATCTTATCTACAGAACCTGTTCCCATTTTATTTTGCAAAGATGCTAAGAATGGGCATTAAGTCAATCAGACCAGGAGAACAGTGTCACTGATGTCAATTTCCACTATACAGAGGAAAGTAGTCAAAATTAGTCTTGAGTGACTGAGACACCCATCAGTGAGGTTTTTGCCAATTACACCAGCATGTGTTATCTGTTATGAAATACACAGCATTAGAAGAAAGATAGATCCTTGAGCATGGTGACTGATGTCCTAGTAGGAATACAAAATAGTTATAGTATCACTGAATGGGAAAACAGGAGATTGTTCTGATATATTTCTGGTATAGGTTCTCCTAAAAGTTTGTCTCTTCAGAACAATATCATAACCTGAAAATGGGAATATTAGATTAGATGTTTGCTTCTGAAAAATCAAAGAGTTTAGATTAAAACAACATATTAATACTGGGTACACTGACACATGCTTTTTATCCCAGCTAAACTTAGGAGGCAGAGTCAGGTAAACCTCTGAGTTTGAGACCAGCCTGACCTGCATAGTGAGTTGTAGGACATCTAGAGCTCTGTAGAGTGATCCTGTCTCAAGCAATGGTGTAGACAAAATATATCAGTACAGTTAAGTGTCTACGGACATAAATACTATGGACACTGAGAGTAAGGACTAGTCTCCATAGCCAGAGCAACTGACTCCCAGGAAGGGCATACCGAAGGCTTGGTGTGAATGATTGCAGCAGGTAGAAGAGACTAGGGACTTAAAACTCCTTCTTGGGATAGGAACAGTCCTGGAGATCCAAGGACAGAGACACCAAAACAGTAACAGCAGCATGGTACTCAGCCAGTAGCCTCTGAAACGGATTTGACCAATGTCAGGTTCTGCCCTGGTCTGGAAACTGGCTCTCTGAGATGAGGGACCAGTGGAATGTACCCCTAATGAGAACCTGAGGTTCTCCTAGCAGGTTATTTCCATCACCTTACATTTAGGAGTTATTACAGTGTATTTTTAAACTGAGTGTAAATGAAGGGACAAATACTATTCTCTAATAGTGTGTGTATGTGGACTTTATATTGCATAAAAGCTATGACAGATTCTTATGAGGTACTAAAAGAAATACACCAAATTCAAAGGAACCATTGATTTAGAAATAATATGTTTCTAAAGAAATGGGCTAATGTGCACTCATTTTCCAGTTGCTCTTACTCCTGTAAAAAGTGGAGAATGTGAGGGTAAGAGTCATCTCAAGGATTCCACTGTGGTGCAAAATTTCAGGATCTCTGATCACTTCAGATCAGCTTCCTAATGTCCAAGCTCCTCCCTCAGGAAGCTGTGCCAAGCTGAAAGTAATTGAATTGCCCTGCTTTGGGCAGGAGCCTTGACCCCAGCTTCCTCTGAATGCACTGTGGATATTTCAGTGTGTCATGAGTAAGTAGACTCAGTTTGAGTCCTACTGTGTGTGCCTCAGTCTTGTGATAGGGAAACTCTCACCCTAGCTGACACTCACCAAATCCTGAAGTTTGCCCTACACTTTAGCCAGTTGTTAGGAGCCACACTAACCCAATCTGTGGAAGGCCTCTATTTCTATACCTACTAATATAGAAGGCCCGAGGTTTCCAATTAGAAGGTCCCTCGGTGTTCAGCCATTGCTCCCAGGGACAGCTCATGTTGAAATCATCATTCTGAAACTATCAGGAAGCAGCCCTGAGAAAAACACAAGGGTGGCTGTAGGTTCTCATTAATCACACAGCAAAATCATGTATTGCTCCCTAGTGCTTGGCAGCCACCATTGCTGTTTACAAAGACCTCACCTCGAGTGACTTAGTGCAACACTCACTTGTGAGGGCTGTAAGTGTGGGATACTCCACTGTGCTGGCTGCACTGCTGAAAATCATGACATTTTTTCTTAGCTGAAGCCGTGTAAGAATTCACTTACAAAGTTGCACTTCATTTCCTTGTCACTGTGTGTTGATCTGTTTCACTGCTGGTTATCTACCAGAGTCCACCCATGGCTCCTAGGGGCTGCCCATACTCTTTGACTCACTCCTCTATAATTCTAGGAGAGCACATCAGATACCACCTATCTTTGAATTACTCTTTTGGCATCAATCATAAAATTTTCTCTACTTTGAAAGATCCCTGTGGTTATGTTAATCTGGCCTGAGCATTTAGACATATCCCTTTTTAAAGTTATTTAAATGCTATAGTTTAATTAAATAACCCCTATGAAAAGCTATGATCAAGCTCTAACCTACATTATAGAACATTATGATCTTATTGTGAAGGAGAGTTCACCAAAAAAGAAGTCAAAAATTATATCATAAGGGTTGAGAAGTCCTAATGCACAATGATGGTGTCCCTGTGAAAAGAAGAAATCTGCCACAGAGGTAGACATGCATGGAGGAAGATGACTCAAGAAGAGACTGAACTAATAAAACAGCAATCTGGGGGATGCCACGGCTTCCTTGACCCCATCAGAAGTTAGAAAGAAGAAAGAATATTCTACCCAGATTCGGGACATGGTCCTGCTGACTCTTTCAGATATTTTGCCTCCATGTCAATGAGGCAACCAATTTATGTCATTTTAAGCCACCCAGTTCTGAGTACATTTCTGGAGTAGCCATAGGAAACAGATCTACTGTGTTGTTTATCAGATTTTTCTTCCCAGTGACAAAATACCTAACAGAACAACTTAAAAGGAAGAACAGTGTATTGCGGTGCACAGTTTTAGGGGTTTCAGCTCAGTCATTTGAATAGAATACAATTGGAAACAAACAGCAGAAAGACTATTTCTAAGATGATATCCAGGAAAAGAGGGAGAGAGGGTGATAGAGAAGGGGAAAGAGAAGAAGAAGAGGAAGAGGAAGAAAAAGAAGAAGAGAGAGAAACTGTAAACTCAGTCCTTTATATGCTCATTGCTGTTGCTATAGATCACTACATTGTATTTGTCTAATACATTGTGAAGGACATTTGGATTCATTAACTGTGGCATAAGGAATATAAGGAGATCTGTTTTTAACTCCTACATGTAAGGATTGTAAGCTAGTATTCTCATCTATGCTAGTAGAAATCTACATGCATCAGAAGTAAACAGCTTTCCTTGAGCCCCTCAGAAACATGAAGCTGAAGAACCAGCTCCCACCAGAAAACCTGGAGACTTTGAAACATCCAAAATGGGCACAGCTGAGTGAACACAATCTACTAGAGTCATGAACCAATGTGTAGATTTAATAGTGACGAATTGATAGACAATGCATAAGGTAGACCAGCTCAGCAATAGAAATTTCTTAGGATTTTCACAGGATCATTCTGGAAGAAGTGATTAGTGACCACTGTATATTTTCAACCCATTTCCCTGTGTGACAGTCATTCTCTCTAGGGATAGGTAAGGGACAGTTTCAGATATCTTCCAGCTTGGGGGGGGGAGCGGAATTCCTCCTAGTTCTATTTTCTTTCAACCTTCTCTTCACACTGTAGGAGGTGTAGATGCAGAGTTAACAAGAACTACAACTTCAAAAAAGTGGATTGGGAGCGCTAAATGTAGACACGAGAGTAACTGGGTGAGTGGGGATGCACTATCAGTGCAGAATCTCTGTTTGAAAGAAACTCGTGAATCACAAAGTCCCAAGCACACAAATATTTTGAAACTCTGAAGTTTGGACATTATAAAATTCTCCCTTCTTTTGCATTTACCACCATATCAGCAGAGCTCCAATATAATAGCAATACTTTACAGTTGAAAATCTGCAAAGATGAGATGTTTTGTGGGGAAGTAACTAGGGAATCTCCTAAACCAAGAATGAACAGAAAAACAAGGACATTGTAGAAATTAAAAAAACTTCCAGCACTTGTAGCCATAGCAAACATAAACAACATAGCCAAATGAATGAAAAATGTCCTGATAAAGCCTGTTTTCCTCAACTCCTATGATCTGATACAATATGCCCAACATTCAAGAAAAACTACACAAAAAGGCAAAGAACTCCATCCGTGAACACAAGGATGCCATCAGATCTGGCCTTAGCTCTGAAACAAATGTTGAAATTCCCACATAGGGGATTGAAATAACTACATGTTAATGGATTTCATAGAAATGGAAGATAACATACCATCCAAAGCAATTGGATACTGTAAACAGAGGCATGGGGTGGGGAAGCAAGAAAGAATAAAAAGAAAATAAACATTAACAGACTTCAGAGTGCTCTTTACTCACACATGAAATAAGCAGTGTGTTAGTGAACTTCCAGGTAAGTCAGTAGAATTTAAAAAAGCAGTAGGAACTACGAAGTAATGTAAAAATGTGTGTGTGTGTGTGTGTGTGTGTGTGTGTGTGTGTGTGTGTGTGTGCTGTGTGTATGTGTTGTGTGTTGTGTGTGTGTGTATGTGTGTGTGTGTTTATATAATTCATATACATATATTCTACAGGAAGAACAGAGAAAAGTACATGAAAATTTGAATCAAATAGTGTTTATATGGGCCTTTTAGTCTGTGCATAGATGTGTGTATTTCCACTGGAGTTGCATACCTTCATCTTCTTCCCAGGCTGCCTCAAGCCTTACATTCCAGTGGCCATCTAAAAGTCCTTTCCCTCCAAGCCTGACATGCTAGGTTCTTGATTATAATGTTTCCAGTGGCTGTGATATAGCACTCATTTGGAACACTTGTTAAATAATTGTTCATGACATTTGCTTTCTCTCATTATTTTCATCTTATTACCAGTAGGAGTTCTTCTATAGCCTAGATATAAATTTGTGTCCAGTCTACTGGTTCACCCTGACCTGCTCTTCGCCTCTGCTGCTTTGATCCCATGGAGTTCTGAAAAGTGCTGCCGAGGTCCACGACTTTCTGCTGATTATTTCATGGTCAGTAGGTGATGCTGAGCGGGAGCTCTGACCCACGCAATGCCCTCACCTCCCTGGACTTCTACATCTTGACCCCATAATTCCTTGTCATCTTGTTAGTTCATCAATGCTTTCAAGCAGATATTTCCATTTTCCCTAGGCTTTGCTAGCTATTTTCAGCAGTAGAGTTGAACTGCATTATCTTATCTACTATTACCAGGAGTGGCAGTCCCAGTCAGATGGAACCTGCAGCCACACTGTTGAAACTTTTCCCACTCGGCTGTGAAAAGCTCAAGAGTGTAGAACACCCATGGTTCAACATGAAGACAATGATTACTGGATATGACCACACTGTTTAATCTTCTTTTATATAAGGAATAATATTTCTTTGTATATAGTACTTAGTATTTCAACATTCTAACTGCGGTTTAAAGTCCTAGAAACACTAAGTGACTAATTACTACTACGTTATATCATTTGAATTTTTTAACTCTTTTTAACTAACATTACAATTATTTTCCTTTTATCGTTTTATTTATTCTTCTCTCAAATAATACTTCCAGCCTACAGCCTCCTCTCCCTCCACTCCTGCCAGCCCCCTCCTCTCCCGTCCCCAGATCCACTGGTTGTCAATCATTTCCCTTCAGAAAACAAAAGGCCTCCCAGAGATATCAACTGAACACAGCATAACAAGATGCAGTAAGACTACACAGTAAACTTCATATCGAGGCTGGGTGAACCAACCCAGAAGGAGGAAAAGAGTCCCAAATGCAGGCAAAAGAGTCAGAGATGGCCCCCACCTTCCACTGTCAGGCATCCCCCAGAAGCCAAAGCTAAACAATCACAGCATATATACATTGGACCTAGTACAGACCCTTGTAGGCTCCTTAACTGCTGCTTTTCAGACTGTGAGCCCTGCTGAATTGATTCTGTGGGTCATGTTCTCCAGGTGTCCTACCTTCTTCTGTGGGGTTTCCTGAGCTCTGCATATGGTTTGGTTTGTGGGTCTCTGTACCTGTTCCTATCAGCTGCCAGAAGAAGACTCTCTGATGACCATTGGACAAGGCATTGATCTAGGAGTATACTAGAATGTCATTAGGAATCTAGGAGTCAATTCATTGACCTTTTTTTTTTTAATCAGTCAGGTTTCTGTCTACCCAAGGTTTCTGGGCCATCCAGCTTTCAGTTTCTCATCATCCAGGTAGTTTTAGGCATGGGCTCCCTCCCTTGGCTTAGGCCTTAAGTGAGACGAGTTGTTGGTTGGACATTCCCGCAAGCTCTGAGCCATCATTGCCTCAGCACATCTTGCAGGCAGGACAATTATGAGTTGAAGGTTTTGTGGCTGGGTTGGTGTCCCAGTCTTATCACTGGAAGCCTTGGGTTACAGAGGATGCCTGGGTCAGGCTTTGTATCCTCCACCGCAAAGCATCCTCACTAGGGTCACCCTCACAGGAAGTTTTCCCTGCACTACCTTTCCACATTGTCCCATAAATGTCCCCCCATTCCAGTTATATCTCCCCATACTCGACCTCTATCCCCACTTCCCCAACCTGAGCCCTCCTATTCCCATCCCCACCTGTCCCCAGTCCACCCACAAAATCTATTCCCCTTACCAGGGAAGTCCATGGGTCCCTATAGAAGCCTCCTTGTTTCTTAGCCTCTCTGGGTCTGGGGGGGTGTGATTATCCTTTACTTGACAGCTAATATTCACTTTTAAATGAATATATATCATGTTTGTTCTTCTAGGTCAGAATTGCCTTACTCAGGATGACTTTTTTTTTCTACCTCCATCCATTTGCCTCCAAATTTCATGATGTTATTTTTATAAGAGATGAGTAATAGCACATTTTCTTATTTTTCACTTATTATTATTTTTTTATTTTACATATCGACCCCAGTTCCCTCCACATTTTCTCTATCCACTTTTCAGCTGATGAACATCTAGGTTGTTTCCAGTTTCTGGATATTATGAATAAAGCCACTTTATTATGAATAAAATTCTGAACACAAATGAACAAGTGTACTTGTGATAGGATAGAGCATCTTTTGAGTATTTGCCAAAGAGTAATATAGCTGGGTCTTAAAGTAGATCAATTCCCAAGTTTCTGAAAAACTGCCATTTTGATTTCCTTAGTGGCTATATAAGTTTGCAATCCCACCATCAATGGAGGGGTGTTTCCCTTGCTACACATCTCACCAGCATGTGGTGTCACTTGTGATTTTCAACTTACCCACTCTGACAGGTGTAAGATGAACTGATTCAAAATGGCTAAGGTTGTTTAACATTTTTTGGTTTCCAAGCCATTTGATTTGTCTGTCGAAATTCTCTGTTAAATCTATGCACTATTTTTAACTGTATTACTTGTCTAGATGAAGTCCAGTTTCTCCGGTTCTTTATATATTTTGGATGTTAGCCCTCTGTCAGATATGGATTTGTGAAATCTTTTCTCATTCCATTGGCTGCCATTTTGTCCTATTTGATAGTGCCCTTCCCCTTACAGAAGCTTTTCGGTTTCATGAGGTCCCATTTATTAATTGTCTGTGCCTGTTCTATTGGTGTTCTGTTTATTAAGATGTCTCCTGTGCCAATGTGCTCAAGACTATTCCCTCACTTTCTCTTCTAAATGACTCAGGATGTCTGGTTTTATGTTGAAGTCTTATCTACTTGGACTTGAGTTTGGAGGAGGGTGACAAATATGGATCTATTTATATTATTCTTCTTGCAGACATTCAGTTAGACCAGTATCGTTTGTTGAAGATGCTGTATTTTTCCCCATTGTTTCTTTCTGGCTTCTTTTTTAAAAAAAAATCATGTGTTCATTGATGTGTTGATTTATGTCCTGGTCTTTAATTTAATTCCAAAGAATATTCTTAACCAGCATAATAAGAGCCTTCTCTTGAAGCGATTTAAGCACCTGAAGAACTTTTCCAGTTCTATAAGTATGGGTAATTATTGAACTACTTGGAACCTTACGTTAGGTTTTTCTATCCAGCAATCTCAAAGTTCCTTCTTTTAAGATTCTGTATCCTAGCAAACAACCAGAAACTAAATTTTTGATAAAATGTATGTTGCTTAACTGGGAGTAGAACTCAGCTAATTTGAAAGACAAATCTCTATGCATATGACATTAGTAAGAGTAGCTATGATCAAAATGGCTGGAGGTGGGGCTACTAGGAAATAGTAAAAGTACCATGTGACTAATTTACAGATTAGAATATTAGCATGAATATTAGGAAATAAATGATTAGGAAAGAGGACATGTTTAACCTCAGTGGATAAAACTATGTTCTCATTACTGAATCCATAACTCCCCTGTTACTATCAGCATAATGGGCAGTTGACACTTAAACAATAAATTTAAAAGTCACTGTGCCTGGTTGTTTAGTGGGCATACCAAAGACTAGTAAAAGAGAACAGCAATAGCAAGCACAAGACTGAAGCCAATTCTCTCTGTGTAGCCTCAGACAAAACATTTAACTTTGCCAATACTACCCTCCCTCTCACCAAAAGACCAAGAGACTTCAAATTGTTATAATGGTTTCATGATATTGTATATTGTTAACTTCATATAATGCTGCCTGGAACAGATGACAGATATAGTTAGAAAGTGCATACTAGATGCTCTGTGCTTTATTAATATAGAATAGGCCTTAAAGAGAGTCAAGGTCCTATGAATAGATTAAATGCAGGAAGTGATCTGGCCAAATCAAGCAGAACTTTAACCACTCTCGATTGAGACAGTCTATACAAAGTACTCAAACTTTCAAAAGACTCACGGACATATTTCACCATGAGGATTCTCACCTAAAATGAGATTCTGGGCAACTAGGAACCCTTCTTCACCTGCTGTAAACAGTTGTGTTTGCTGAAATGAGTGATGGTCCAATAACTCCACCTGCATTAATTTTACCCTTAGTGGGTTCTAAAATGCAAGACCGGGACTTCTGGTGCATGGAAGAGGTACCAGCTCCCAAGAAAAATAACTCTTTTAAAAGATTAAAATTTAATGTAACTATATTTCTGCTTTTTTCTCCATCTCTCCAAACCCTTGTTTGCTCTCTTTTGAATTCACAGCCTTTTCTTTGTTTCTTTATTAAATGTATATATGTGTACATCTGTGTGTCTATGTGTGTGTATATGTTGATTAGTTTTATGCTAACTTGACACAAGGTACAGTTATTTAGGAAGAGGGACTCAATATACAAAATGGCTCCGTAAAATTGGCCTATGGACAAGTCTGTAGTACATTTTCTTGATTTATGATTGATATTGGAGGACACAACTTACTGTGGGTGATGTCACTCTAGGCTAATAGTCCTGGGTGCTATAAGGAAAGGAGCTAGGTAATGCATAGGTAACAAGCCAATAAGCAACAATTCTGTGGCTCTCCTTCAGTTCCTGCCTCAAGGTTCCTGCCTCAAATTCTTTCTGTGACTTCCCCTCATGAGGGATTGTGATGAGGACACATAAGTAGAAATAAACCATTTCTTCTCCAAGTCAGTCTTGATCAAGGTGTTTTATCACAACATTAGAAACTCTAATATATATGCTCACACATATGTATGTGTTTATAAGCCTGACCATTTGGTTTTGGATATGCACTTCCCTAGAAAATACTATTTTTCCCACTCCCAGAATTCTTCAGTTGCCTGTAGGTCACTGTCTGAGGTGGGAGACTTGTGAGCTTTCCCCTTTCACATTAGAGTGTCTATGAGCGTCTTCCTGGTCCAGCTCATGTTTAGGCAGCTATGCTTGTCGGCTTCGTGGGTGTGGTTTCTCTGACATTTCTAGTACACACAATCTCCCAGCAAACTGTTTCTCTAGGTCTTACAATCTTTCTGACACATGTTTTTGCAAACTGATTCATGAGCTTTAGCTGCAGAAGTCGTGCTATGAATGCATCAGTTAGGACTGGACTCCACAGTTTTGCACTTTAATAAGATATAGTTGTCTGTAATGGTGTCCTTCTGCCGCCAAGTGAAGTTTCTAGATGAATTGTGAGAACTACAGTTATCTGTAGGTAGAAAGACACAATATTCAGGATAAACCTAGGGACTGATTATTCTGTCTTAATAAAGCCGCTGTTGTGGGATCTTCACCATAATCAACGTCTTCACTAGCCCAAGGTAGTTGGCTAGGCTTCCACTGTCAGGTATGATTTCCCTTTTGTTTAGCAGGTCTTAAGTCTAATTAGAGAGATGTTGGTTATCATCAAGACAAGCATGAACCACTAACGAAGCCTTAGGGTTATCATCCTGTGCTGGCTGTTGCTGTGGTTCATAGGCCTCATAGCTGAAAAACACTGTTGGTTGCTTTTCTTCTTTGAAAGCTTGCATGCTGCCTCTTGGTACCATGAAAGTTAGCCCTCGGAAGGAAGCCATAAGGTAAGACCCAGCTCAGGTCCTTTGTGATCTATTTCTGAAGTACAAGGCGTTTTCACTACTAGGGACTTACCTTCCATCTCTAGGTGGTAACAAGTGAAAAAAAATAGCTTATATGTTTTGGAACAACTCAAAAGGGGACTTCTCATGCCTGGCATTTGAGGATTTTGTTTAAGTAGTCTATGACTCTTTGGTGAAGTACTATCATCCTAGATAGGACATTTTAAATCAATACATATATATTGAAATATATATACGTGTGTGTGTGTGTGTGTGTGTGTGTGTGTGTGTGTGTGTGTGTACATTTGTGTGCATGTGTGGGTTTATAATTGAGTTTATACAATGAGTGTTTTATAACCATGGCACAATTTCTTTCTCCCATTTTGACCCATCATATGTATTCTGTCATCTTGAAAAGTTGGTTATGATAAATGTATTGACTTTGTACTCCATAAAATACTCTAGCTGAGTATTTTATGTAGGATGTATCCATGTAGAACAAAATTGTTGTAGGAACCAAATAACTGCATTTAACCGCCAATCTTAGGAATCTCCATGGAGGATGTAATTTCTGATGAAGAACTTCAATGAATTTTTAACCCTGAGAGGTTGAAGTTGTTCAAGATCTCAAAGATCACCTAAAATCAACCTCATATTCTTCAAATTATAAATCTGAACCTCATAGGACAGTACGCAAGGTCACACAACTCTTTAAACAGAACAGGGACAAAATCCCAGACCTCCTGACTCCATAAATGGCATTCCTAACAGGAGTTGACAACAACTGATTTAAAATAGGCAGACCTCCATCTAATAAGCAATAAATTCCCAGATAACATCTTTGTATAAATCATGAGGCAGCTGAGAAAACAAATGATCACAATCTTAATTAAATCAGGATAGGCTTAATGAAAATTAAGAGGACAGGCTAATGGTGACAGGGAGAAATTAGTAGGCAAATAGTTAACATACCATAATCATTTCCCCCATTTGCATTTTATTGGTTTAAGTGGAATTTGGTATGGAGTCAGAGCTTTATATATATAGGTGCCTCTTGTACCTCTGTGAGATTCTAGGAAGAACCCACCTAGTCCAAGAAGAAGAAGGAGAGACAAAAGCAAATACAAATGGGCAACCACACTAATTTGAGGAAACTTAGGAGTAACTAGATGTTCTGAAAACATCTGGTTAAAAAATATACACCTCAAAATTCAATTTAAGCAATCCACTTTCTACAAACTAGGAGAAATTATAGGCATGGTAGTTTGCAATGAGCTAATCTGTCATTGTAGGGGACATTCATATTTATACAAGGCTCTTAGGCAAAATCATGCCTGAAGTTGCTATCTATCTCATTTGAGGAATTGTTAAAAACTGTATCTTCAAGCTTAAGGTATCTACCACAATAAAAAAAAAATCACCCATATAAATACTGAGACTCATTTTAAAATACAAGTTTTAGCTCCCAGTTTTAAAAAGTGTGATAAAATGGCCCTACAACAAATGCATTCAAGCATTAATATGATCAATAGGACAAACTCACTCACCAATTTTAATGTTCATGGCTGAGTTGGTAGTAGGGTAAAATCATATATTCCCAGCAGTGCTATTATCTCAATACAGACAAGATCTGCTTAGATACGTTCTAATTTCATAATTACAGTTTAAACTATCTGGGTGGAAGGCTTCACGATACAATTGTCAAAACTGTGGAGATTTCATTAGGAATAGATACATAAATAGGTGAAATACAATGGGAAATACAGAGCAACATGTATTTATTTAGACAGGTGATTTTTTTTGCTTGAATTTCTGGCAAAGAGAAAGCAGTTTTTAAAAGGGTGGCAGCAAACACCTGAGTATCTGTATGAGGAAAATAAATTTTGATATTTATGTACATTATATACTAAAGTCATACCTTAGTGGAACAGCAAGCTTTACATAAACTTTAAAACTGTAAAACTTCTAGATTAAAACATAAAAGGAAATGTTTGCAGCCTTGAGACAGATAAAGCTTTCTTTTATAGAACAGCTTAAAACAAAGCCTTCTTTTTAATTGAGAAGTTAGAGTGTAAAAGTAAATTTCTTCTACAAAAACACTATCAATAAAATAGAAAATTCAGCCCCAAACACTATTAGTAAAGTAGAAAATCAACCCCAAACTGAAAATGTTTATGACAGCATATATAACTGGCAAACAACTTTTGTATCTATAAATCCCTTATAACTCAATAAAAAAGATAATCCCATTATGAAACTGTATCCATGGGCTGGAGAGATAGCTCAGCAGCTAGCTACAAGCTGCTCTTCTCAGACCCATGTTCAATTCCCAGCACCCACATGGCAGCTCACAGCCATCCATAATTTCAGTCCCAGAGGTTCTGATGCCATCTTCTGGCCTCTGTTGGCACTGCATATATGTGGTGCACAGAGATAGCATTCGGTAAAACACTCATATACATATAAAGTAAAAAAAATGTAAATAAAAATCTCAAGAGAAAAATTATCTTAGAGAAAGATTAGGACACATCACAAAAGAAGGCATACAGATGACTTGAGAGTAAACTAGAAGGTTCTCAGTAGTATTGAATATCAGGAAGTGCTAATTAAAATAATGAAATGATGGGTTAAGCCCACTTAAGCATTAGCATTTTAAAGAACCATACCACAAACTAGCAATTGGGAGAAACTAGAATGTTTATACATTATTCATAGCAATGTAAGTGAGAATGTATTTGCACTCTTAATAACTGCCAATGCAAATTAAGATTTGTTCATGCATGTTTGGTTCTACCCCAGGTACCCAACTACCCAGCTACCCAACCTCCAGTTCCTGGCCATCCAGGCAGTATAGAGCAATGGCTTGTTCTCATGACACAGGTCTCTAGTTAAACCAGATGGTATTCTTCTGTACCCATCGATCACTGCCTTGTCAGTCACCATCAAATTGGCTTCCTCCAACAACAAAAAGGGGCAGGTGCTGAGACCCTTAACCAGACATTATGTGGAGAAAGAGTCTAAATTGGAAAGTTCCTTTGGGTCTCTCCCCTCAAAGCTCAGGGAACCCCATGGAAGTGGGGGGAGGAAAGACTGGAGGAGTCGGAGGGCTTGGAGGAACCCAGGAGAACAACTAAGCAGGGCACATGTGAGTTCACAGAGACTGAGGCAGCAAACAAGGCTCTGCATGGGTCTGCATGGGTCCTCTGCTTATGTTATGGGTATTTCTTGGTGGGTTTGTTGGATTCCTAATTGTGGGAACTCTTTTGCCTGCTGTTTGGACTCTTTTCCTCCTATTGGGTTGCCTTGTCAATGTGAGGGCTTTTGCCACATCTTATTGTATCATCTTTGGTTGTCATCTCTTGGAGGCCTTCTCTTTTCTGAAGGGAAATGAAGTGAAGATGTATGTGCATGCATGCATGCGTGTATGTTCATGCAAAGGCTTGTCATAATATTTCTACAAGCTTTACTCATGATAGATGGGATGATCCAAATGTTCACTCCAATATGAAAGGATGGATAAATCCACATGGTGGAACAATACTGTGCAAAAAACAAGAAATGAACTACTGAGCTATTACCACAAGGTAGCCACATTGTAATATGTTAGGTAAGATAAACAACGTTATATAAGGAAATAGCTCACTTGTCTAAAATCCTTATAATATGCAACTTAATCTATAATGATAGAATTCAAATTAATAGGCTCCTGGGCCCTCAGACAATGTATGATTGAAGTGTTCCTTGTTGTTATTGTAGTATTGGTTCCATGAGTGTAAATATTTTGTTAAACTTAAAAATATAATAGAACTCCTATATTGAAAGTTAGATAGAAAGAAAACAAAGATTAAAAAAAATAACTTACCTGTCATATGTCGCATTATTTAAAGGATATTTTGATCTGTATTTTGAAAGGACTCTGAAATATTAGATGTCAAACCTTTTTTAAATTATCCTTCACATGGAAGTCTTCCCAGATCTCTGATGTAAAACATGTAGTTTGTAGGGCCCTGCATGGACCCCTGAGGAGGCACCTTGAGCAAGCCTGAAGCTGTTGGCTGGAACATCTTGCACCAGAGTAGTTCTTGGTACTCTTCTTGATTTGCTAGCACACATATGCTGGGGAGGAACTAAGCCTGAGAACTTGCACGCTTGACCCTTGATTGTTTTCCACTGTGTGCTGTGAGTCAGTATATAAACTTGCTCCTTCCCCTCGATAAATGGCATTCGGCATTCAGAATTCAGCATTCAGCATTTCTGATGCATGAATGACCTGCTGTCTTGTCTTTTATTTAAATCTCTAGGCCTTCGACCAATTAGTGGAGCAGATTGTAGCACAGGTGCTACAGTAGTTTAGAATATGCATAGAATAATGTACAAATAAGTATAAAGTACTTGAATTAAGTTAGGAATAGAATTTGTACACATAAATGCATAAAGCAACTTATATTTCTATATAAAAATAATCACAAAATACATTTTAAAAAATATCAAATGTCTGGGAAAAATTGATTATAAAAATGTATTGGCAACTGAATATGGTAACATATGCCATTAGTCCCAGCATTTAGGAGGCAGAGGTAGATAGATATCTGTGAGGTCATGACTAGTCTAGTCTACATAATAAGCTTTAGGCCAGGCAAAGATTCATAGTGAGACTAACTCAAAACAAAATGCAATCCAAGGAAGTAAGTAATATCTAAATGGAGGAGAGTAATCATTTTAATAAACTTGAAATGTGTTACAAATATATTTATCCCCCCCCCCAAATTTGTGTGTGGATTCAAATCCTGAATATCCTTCCTTCCCTCTTCCCTAGCTCTCACAGAAACTGGTGATCTGAAGCAAAATGAAACACTAAATGATAATACATAGTGGGCCATCTGCCCGGGTCACTAATAGTTCACTGTTGTCTCAGGAAGGACGGTATTGCCAGAGTGTGGAGGGAGATGATAAATGTATGGAGAATCATCCCACAAAAAATTATAGGTCTACTGGCTAACCAAACAGAAGAAACTAAAACTAGATTCCTATATCGTCTAACATTTTAAAAACAAACATTAGGTCCATGGAAGATTTAAATGTGAAATGCAAAAGCTCTTTGATGAAAACGCTTATATATGTCTTTGGGATAATGAAAAAATTTCAAATAAAAATAGAAAGTTCCAATGACTAAAGAGATCACTAAATTAACTTATGATAAAATTAGAGATCTCCACTGAAAGTTCTCACCTTCTTTAAGCAAGTTCCAAAACTGGATAAAATATCTGTGATTTTTTTATAACCCACAAAAAAAATCTTATCCATAGAAAAAAGATACCACACATCAATATTAAAGAGACAATACTACAGACTTGAGCAGTCATTTCAGAAACGAAATTGCCAATAAAGTTATGAAACTGCCTGAAATCAATAGTAAATCAAGGAAATGCCAGCTATGATCACAAATCAGTATGACAATGAAGCCCCCAGAATTGCAGAAATTAAAAAGACTGATAATACCATTATGACAATTCACTAGTCTGATTAAACTTGATTATATAGTGCCCTTCATATTGAGAAAAAGCTAACATTAAAATTAAATAGAAGATGCAAATAAGTCATTTGAGAAAGCATACAGGAATATCCTATTGAACTCTATCTAATGAAGGTACACATGTCTAAAACATGCTTATACAATGTAGAAGTTGGGGTCAAAACACTTCAATCAATAATAATTTATTCATCTATCACAATTTCAATGTGATTCTTTTTGAGGATGAATGGATAAAATTTATTAAGGTTATATATATACATATACACACATACATATTCATTTTTGTTAGAAAGGATAATTATGAAAGAGGATAGTAAAGAGAATATATGCTTTACCAGATGTTTAAATTTACTGTAACATTATCACAATCAGAATACTCCAGCACCAATACAAAAATATTCAGGTCTATGGAACAAGACTGAGCCCAGAAATAAATCCACAAAAATGGCAATTTGGTTCAGTGGGAAATGGTTGGCATGTTAGTAAATGATCCTGGCATTATTGGCTTTCTCTGCAAGAAAACAAGGTACATCATCTACCTCTCACTATATGCCAATGGTGACTTCCCCTTTTTAATTAGTTCTTTTCGAGCAATAAGTTTTGACTGTATCCACCCCTCCCCTATGCATCCACCCAATTTTGTGCTCTTTTCCACTTTCCACCCGCCAAGTCCAATTTCTGTCGCCCTTATATTCGTGGATCTTCCACTGAAGCATGGCTCACTTTCCAGAGGCAGCGTTCTTTTTTTTAATTAATTTTAATTTAAATTTAAAACAATTTCATTTTACACACCAACCCCAGTTCCCTCTCCCTCCCATCCTCCCTCCGCCCCCACCATCTCCCCATCCCATCCCTCCATCCACTCCTCAGAGAAGGTGAGTCCTCCCATGAGGGATCATCAAAGTCTGTGGCATCATTTGGGGCAGGGCCAAGGCCCTCCCCTGTGAATCTAGGCTGAGAGAATAACCCTCCATAGGGAATGGGCTCCCAAAGTTCATTCATGTGCTAGGGTTAGATACCGGTTCCCCTGCCAGCAGCCGCATAGACTTCCCAGGACCCCTCTAACTGACACCCACATTAAGGGGGCCTGGTTCAGTCTTATGCTGGTTCCCCAGCTGTCAGACCAAGGTTCATGTGTTCCCCCTTGTTCAGGTCAGCTGTTTCTGTGGGTTTCCCCAGCATGGTCTTGACCCCTTCGCATATCACTCCTCTCTCTCCACAACTGGATTCCAGGAGTTTGGCTCAGTGCTTGGCTGTTAACCACTGAGCAATCTCTCCAGTCCATAGATTTTCTTTTACCCACTTTCTTCCGGGCTTCCTCCCTCACCAGCAGATCTGTTCATTTATCCTTAAAATAAAATATCCCTACTCATTCCTTCCATCAACCATTCTTTATTATCTAAAATAGCTTTTCTTCTCTTACAATACATCTGAATCACAGTTCCCTCACCCCCACTCCTTCTACCCCCCCTCCCCTCTCCTTCATATTCAACCCCCCCCCTTTGATTACTCTTCAGAAAAGAGCAGGCCTCCAAAGGATGACAGCCAAATAGGACCAAACAAGATACAAAAGAAGCCAAAGGCCTTCATATCAAGCCTGGACAAAGCAACCCAATAGGAGGAAAAGGAGTCAGGGACACACCAGCTCCCACTGTTAGGAGTCCCACAAAGCACTAAGCTAAGAGCCTCAACACACATGCAGAGGGCTTCTTCCTTGGTGCAGACCCATGTAGGCTCCACGCTGTGCTTGCCAGTTCAGTCTCTGTGAGCCTATGTGAGCCCTGCCTAGTTGACTGCTCTCCTGATGCCCTCCATCTCCCAATGATTCCTGTGATCTTTACCCCCACTCCCCCAGGGTTTCCTGATTTCGAAGGGGAGAGACTCAATGAAGACCTCCGATCTAGACACACTCTCTCCACATATAATGTCTGGCTGTGGTCTCTGCACCCTCTCCCATCTGCTGTCAGAGGAAGCCTCTCTAATGATGACTGGACAAGGAACCAATGAGTATAGCTGAATATCATTGGGGATTATTTCATTGAGTGTGTGTGTGTGTGTGTGTGTGTGTGTGTGTGTGTGTGTGTGTGTGTGTTTGCATGTGCCACTTGTGTTTGGTTCTACCCTAGGTCTCTTGGCTATCTAGTCTGGTTCCTGGCCATCCAGGCAGTGCAGGGCATGGGCCTCAAGTTAAGCCAAATACTGCTTGGCCACTCCCACAATTTCTGTGCCACCCTTCCCCAGCATCCACCAGCCATTATTTTCCTTGTGTTGATGGGCTCTCTCTTATTGGTGACACTGAATGTCTCTGTGAATTCAGAGAAGCACAGAAGACAAACATAGAAATCAAAATTAAGACAGAGTGGAAGAAAAATTCTTAGTGTCCAAGTATGCAAAAGTACATTTTAAAATATGAACAAAAGAACCCCCACTGGATCAGCCCTCAGATCTGAGATCTGAGAACATGGCAAGGGACATAGCAATGGTGGTTATATGTTGCTCCAACCCCCAACACACTTACTCAACACCATTACATTCATTGTTTTTAAATAAATCACAGGAACCTTGTGCTGTGGTTTACACCTTGATTACAACACTCATGAGGGAAAGGCCGGTAGATTTCTGTGAGTTCAAGGCCAGCCTAGTCTACAAAAGGAGTCCCAGGCCATGCAGAGACACACAGTGAGATCCTGTTTGAGGGTAAAACCAAAAATTAATAAAACCCCACGAACTACAAACGGCTGTCTGTTATACTGCAATTGTGCCTCAACAAAATCTTTCATCTAGAAAAAGGAGTATAAGAATATTACCCAGCCAGCATAAACAGTCAATAAAACGAATAAGCTCTGACTTCAAACTCAGGAGAGAAACAGAATGCCATGGAATACTACCTTATCCTCCTCTAAGGCTTTGATGCTTATGTTTTATTCTACGTGAAAAATGAGGTGTCTCGCCCCCACAGACTCCTGTGGGCACTAAGAATATGAAGTTGAAAGCATTCCACCTATTGCAATAGCACAGAGACTTCATCCTTAGACGATTGCTGCTGGGGAAATCCTGGAAGGGCTCTACTCTTCTCTGTTCACTTCTCTCATCACACAGCAGAACAAGACTGCCTCAGAGACATACTTCATAGGCAGAACATGGTAGGGTTGTGTAAACAAGCGTATTTGGATAGGTCATCTTCCAGTATGCAGCTATGTATTTGTACAACACTGTGTTACTTGTCTTACATGCAGCAGAATTGTAAACCTATATTGTGAACATATCCACGTTGGCCCCCCTACTTTTGGAGACTGGATCAGAGCAGTATAATTACATAGGATGGTCAAAGTCTCACAGCTACTAAATTGTGTTTCATCTTCACAATCTTCCATAATGCAAGCTCTTTAAATGGCACCGAGAAAATACTCACTGAGTTTCTGCAAACATAAATTAGTAGCTCCTAAAAGTTGTACAGTAAAAATACTATCCCAAACATATATATGACAAATTTGCTACTAGAAGAAATTCTGGAACAAATCTCTCCAGTGCACATAAATGCTCTTGTAAATGTTAGATTTAAATTTCCAAATACTTCTATATCTTTCCATGTATTCCTAAATAGTGATAATAAACAATGCGTGCTATCTTCGTAGCAGCTAAAGATGTCACTGCAGTGAGCCTGTCAACTCTATTAGTAATTACAAAGAAATCCACTCCCCATGTTCTCGTTAACTGGGACGGGTCAGCGTGGTTAACCCAACCCACCCCCTCCTGGAAGTCTTGCTAGATCTGACTTGCCTTTGACATCTCTGCTGCCTTTCTGGGGTCTTTTGGTTTTTGTTATTGTTGCTATTGTTTTGTTTGTTTGTTTGTTTTTGTTTTGTTTATTAATTATACTCTTTTCTCATCTGGCAGCATCACTTGTTTCGTAAGTGTGTGGCATTCATGTCTGATAAACTGCTGTATAAAAGTACTCTGGGACCTTCTTTTAGACTCTTTTGTCAGACTCCTCCATTAGATTTCCATCTTTGGGGCTCTTATTTCTAAGCATACTTTATTACATATTATTTGAACAACAGCATGTTCAGCTATGGCCTGAGAGAAGACTCAAAGCATATAAAAGAAGATGAATGAAATCACACTACATTTAGAGAAAGGGATGTGGGCCATCATAGCACAGCCCTCCTCCTCCCTATCTTCATCCAAGACCTTTGCTTTCTTTGAGACATGATATCTCAGCTTTCAGCAGTACCCTCACATTAATGTAACATTCATTTAGACAACATTTCAGAGGCAGTATGTTACAGTCACTAGAATATCACAGACCAAACGACCAAGTCCCTGTCTCTAAGGAGTTCACAGTTTAACAAAAGGGGAAATCTGTCCAGCTACCAGGTGGCAAGATAGATGGTGCTCTGTGCCAGGAGCAGTAGCAAATGATGGAAGAGAGTGTTTCAGTTGCTCTCAGAATGAATCTTTAATACCTGAGTCATGAGAACACAAGAAGGTAGCTAATGTATAGAGAAACGGTGTTCAGAAAGTTCTTAGGTTGTCACTCTAGCTCTTCTTGAGCTGGCTTGATTGTAAGTTTTTAAAGTGCTTATGACAAATGTGTGAGGAGCAACATTCAAATCCCTGATCCCTACATAAAAGCTAGACAGGGTAGCAAGCATCTGTACATTCCTTTCTGGGAGGCCAGATATGAGCAGATCCCTGAAGTTCAAACGAAGAACTATAGTTTTCTCATCATTCCGAAGACACATTCAAGACCTTCCGCTTAGCCCCAAAGTGATAACATCCAGAATGCTGTCTGGGAGGAGAGAGTACAGAGAGAACGAAAAGAATAAGAAGAGTTCACTCTTCACCAGAGTTCAATCAGCCAGCAGCAACATTTTAATCAGCATTTAAAGGAGCATTTTAAGCCTCAATGCTTTGAATGCATTCATTTCAGATAAAGAAAACATCAGCAAAAACATGTCCTTAGAACATTTGGGGTATTTTTTGTTTATTTGGTTTTTTTTTTTTTTTTTTTTTTTTTTTTTTGCTGTTGTCATTACTGTGTGGTTGCTTTTCTGTGGACCTCACATCCTCCCAGGTGAAACTCTGGCGAGAGACTTGCTACCTGCAGCAGACTTCCTATTTTGGCCTGGCCCATGAAATACACAGCCCGAGTAAAGAAGAGACTTTTCCTTATGTGGTTTAGGTTCCCTCTGAGCAACCCCATCCAGTTTTTGAAACTGTAAAAATATTTAAGGTTAGCCTATGTGTCAATTTTTAAATCTTTCTGCTGTATGTGACACAACTTTTTGAGTATGAACAAAGACATGTAAGTGCTGTTGTGCACATATAGAGGTCAAAGGTCAACCCCAGGAGTCAGTCCTTGCTCTCTACCTTGTTTAAGGCAGGGTCTCTTGCTTTTGGCTGTTTTGTGTACCAGAGTATCTGGCCTATGAACTTCTATAGTGATTCTCTTGTCTGCACCCCCCATCTCCCTGTAAAAGCTCTGAAATCACACACCCACATGCCACTGTATCTGAGGGTCCTGGAATTTGAACTAAAATGCTCACATTTACACAGCAGACACTAAAATGGCTGACCTACTTCCCCAGACATTCTCTGTGCATTTTATAAGCAAGGATTTAAGGTTAGATATTACTTAGAGATGAATTCTCAAGAATTTGCTCCTCACCTACATAATAATTATTCACGATTAAAATATTACTCATGCAAACTAGTTCACTGAATGTATTACCTTATGAACATTAGGGAAATGAAAAGATAAAATGAGGATTTTCTCCATCCAAAAGCTTCAACCTTTTGAATAATTTTCAACAAATAATAACCCAAAAATACCAGTGTGTGTTCTAAATAATTAGGAAAAATGTGAATTAGTGATAATCCAGGAGTTCATTGGAAATGGTTTGGCATTCATTGAATTTTCTCACAATAATAATGTTCTAAATTAAATTTCGGGTGCCAATCTTCACATATTGAATTTCTAAGTCTTTCAATTTGACCCTAACTGCATTATTTCCATTTTGTGGAACCTGCAGGTATATTCAAGAACCCCAGAATGTCACAAGTATATAGGGTTTATCCAGACAGAGCTCTTCAGGCAGGAGATTGGTAGGATTTCAGTTCCTGAGCTTGGAACAAGCTCAGAAATTGTTTGGATTCTGTGCTCAGGGATTGGTTGGTTTTTGTGCTCAGGGATTGGTTGGATTCTGTGCTCAGAGATTGGTTGGTTTTCAGTTCCTGAGTTGGGTAGAGGAAGGGTGTGTTTCCTTGGCTCTGGTCTCAGGGCCAGGATGTTATTTCACTGTCCTTTTTCACCCTACACCTACCACAATATAACCGTATGTCAATGCTAGAATATTTCTAGTTAATACAAACCGAGAGCATCCCTTTATATTCTGATGTGAAGATGCATTAAACAATGCATCTCTTCTCATTGAGCCTGTAGAAAAAGGCATGCCTCCACAGGCAAATCTCATTATTGATGCAACATCCATGCTTTTGCCTATATAAGCCACCTGGGTCTTAAAATATTGACCAGAGTATTTGAAGTCATAGCCACTGCTGCAGAACAGTCTTGCCAACGATGCTATGAAACCCAGCTCTCACATTCATCATGAGGTTTCATGGGAGAATTTATGGAAACCACTATTTGCCATGGCCTGGGTGAAATATGAACTTATAGAATTGCTGGATGCCTTCCTTTCCTGCCTTGATCCTTCGTGTCATGTGTGGGGTCTTAAAAGACTTTTAACAAGATGAAATTCTAGATTTCTGAACTGCTAAGGAAGCTGTTCAAGGCGGGAAACATAATTGGTGCTCTGGTGGGCAGCCCACGCTGTAATTATACCCTCCTAGCATGACATTTCTTCTAGAGTAAACAGTGTTCCCCATGCAAAGAGCTGTGGGAATGTGGCTACCTACATGGGGTGGATCTTTCATAACCCTCATTCTGACCACAGCCCTCTTCAGAGTGGAATCTTATGTAAAACTATAGATATTCTGTTGCATGAATTTGTCTCCAAGCTAATCCATGGCATTGTTTGGAAATAGCATTCTAGTATGTTCCTTTATTGTTTAGTAATTCTCCCTTTTGTTTGTGCCAAGCTGTCAAGCATTAACAGCAACTTCCAGCAATGTTTTTTAAAAACCTCTTTGGAAGAGCTGGTAAAACGGTTTAGCAGCCAGAGGCTGCTGACCTGAGTTCAAATCTGGGACCCACATGATTAGAAAGAGAGATGTAATGCCAGAATGTTATCCTGGCATTACACACACACACACACACACACACACACACACACACACACACACACACACACACACGTAAATAAATGTAACAATTTCTCTAAAAATTTCAGGTGATGAAAGAAAAAGATCTGAGAAATTAGGGATATCTGAGAAGCTGCCAGAGGCTTGTTCAGAGTCCACTTATTAAACCTCAGAACTAGTTCCCAGCAAGTTCCTCCCAGTTAGGTGAATGAGAAATGATCTGCAACATGCCTTCTGGCTTTGAGCTTGTATGATTTAAGGTGAACTGGGGCTTCCTTAAGAGCGAGGCTTTTTAATGATGTGAGAAGTGTCTCTGAACCCTTAAGCTCTTCTTCAGAGATTCATTCCAAGGGACTGATGCATGCTTTCAGTATTCATCAAAGCACAGACCTGTCTGACTCCATGCAAGCAAGCTCCCATTCAGGAATGTGCTCTCTGTGATGCACACTGCAAGGGAAGAATGTATCCCTAAATGAGGTTCAGGATGTTGGGGTAGGTAGGTCAATAGAAAAATGTTTAAAGCAGATCAAATGCCCCTTAACCTCTGCATCCCAGCCTAGAGTAAGGAATCCAGTGCAATGTTCTGTGGATCCTAGCTGCCATTTTTCATTAATATTCATAATTTCTTCAGTCTAAATTTTTGTTAAAAATATTTCTTCGTACAATATATTTTTATCTTGGTTTCTCTCCCCAAACTTCTATTTCCTCTCCCAACTCCCCACTCATCCCCAACTCCACCCCTTCTTTCTTTCTCTCTTTTGAAAACAAACAGGCAAATTTTTAAAAAATTAAAAGAATCAAAAGAAAATACCCAAGACCCATTCCCTCCTACTAGATTGCCTCATCCACCCTCAATATGAGGGTTTATGGCTAGTCTTATTGCATCTTCTTATGCCGTGTTTGGCTGATATCACTGGAATGCCTGCTCTTTTCTGAAGGGAGACAGAAGAGCTGTGGATCTGGGGGAGAGGGGAGGAGGGGAGGAAGGGGAGGCTACAATTGTGATATACTGTATGTGAGAAGAACGAAGAAAAGAGAGAAGAAAACAAGAAATGCATGCATGCACACACAAACAGGCACAACCCATTAAAACACATGTGTAACACACAAACACACACACACACACACACACACACACACACAATGTGCAAACAAAAGACCAGTGAATAATGTCCACAATACTGGGCACAAGGCTTGCCCCTAAGAGTGGTTTGTTTGTACAAGTCTGTCGGATGAAACTTATTTTCACTTTGCAAGTGGTTGTCAATTGGAGATAGCTTCTTGGTTAGTAGTGGGAGCTTGTGTCTACTCCCAACTCTCAGTGCCGGGAGTCCATCTGGTTTGAACCTGTGCAGGTCTGGTGCATGCTGTCATGGTGTCTGTGGGTTCCTACGTGCATCGGTCCTGTAGTGTCTGGAAGACACTGCTTTCTCGGTGCCCTCCATCCACTCTGTCTCCTCTGATCTTTCTGCCTCCTCCTTCACGTGGTTCTGTGAGCCCTTAGGGGAGGGGCTTGATAGAGACATACCATTTGAGGCTGAATGATCCAAAGTCTCTCACACTTTTCACAATGCCCGATTATTAGTTCTCTTCTGTAGGAGGAAGCTTTACCAGTGACAGCTGAACATGTCCTCGGTCTAAGTTCTTAACCTGGGTTCATCTGGAATTCTTTGTAAGTCAGACCTTTGAGCTGCATTTGATAATCCACTGCACATGAAAATTACAGAATTACACTTCAAGTTTGGACAGCCTTCTCCAAGCAGCCCAGTTATGAGAAGAGACAATAGATAACAGTAACAGGGTAACAGGCTGGGTTGGGCGTGTGTGTGTGTTTGTGTGTGTGTGTGTGTGTGCACGCGTGTGCCGAGAAAGTGAGAGAGTGCTATGCTCATTTAATATTCATAATTACCAGATAGAGGTTGTGATTAATATCCCTGTATTATAGCTGGAAAGAGCTGAGGCAGAGCAAGCTTCTCAGGGTTACAGATCGTAAGACATAGATACAGTACAGCCTCAAGGTCAAACACTGCCTTACAAGAGGTCCAAGTGAGACAGATTTATCCAGGGTATACTTCTAGACATTCTGATTTAGACATGGTTGAGCCTGGAGACAGGGGTCTCCTGGGAATTGCACAGGCTGTCTCATAAGAGCTAGTTGTAGGATCTGGGGAGGTTTCATCAGACAGTTAACTTCACAATTTCATGCTGGTCAGTTTGTAATCGTCCATGATGCACTGTTGATGCATAGTCAGCGACTGCTGTTAACCAGACACTGCCTTCGCCCCCTAAGCCCACTGACCCATTTACTTGATAAAAGAATATAGAAGGAAGGGCTACTGGATGTAGCTCAGTTGGTAGAACTCTTCCTATTCTTATTCTTAATTCATGTGCTTACTCTTTATCCCAGCTTGAATTTATATAAATATTGTATCTGTTTATTACCAATGAGTTATTTTATTTTTAACTAAGAGTCCATGTCAGGGAGGGGTGACATACACGTGTGTACAACTTCACACAAAATCACTCAGGAGTCAGATTCCCTGGAACTGAATGTACAGGCAGTTTTGAGGCCTTGTGCCATGGGCATTAGAAAACCAACCAGGGTCCTCTTCAAGAGAAGTTCAAGATTTTAACCAGCTCTAGTGTCCTCAATTTTAAAATTGTCATTTCAGGACTAGAGAGGAACACTTGTTGGGTGGATCCCCAGCACCCACCCACTTGGTGACCACGAGCCATCTGTAACTCCAGTTCCAGGGTATATGATGCCCTCTTCTCACATCCATTGGCAGCAAATATACATGTAGTATACACCCCTATGTGTCAGCAAAGCACTCACACATGTAAAATAAAATAAATAAATATTTACTTTTAACCTCTCATCCTTCCTTTGGGACTCCATTGGGATATTTTCTTGGTTTTTTTTTTAAGAACTTGGTTTTATTATGCTAAAGTGTGTATGTATGTATGTATGTATGTATGTATGTATGTACATGTGACTGGAGGTGTTTTGCAAAGGCCAGAAGCATTAGAAACCCTGGAGCTGGACTTACACATTTGGATAATCTTTTTGTACACTGTGTCAAGATGTGTCTATGCTCAACCTCACCTGCATAAGACACCTTCTGATTGGTTTAGCAAAAAGCTGAGTGGCCAGTAAGCAGGCAGGAGAACATCAGTGGAACTTCTGAGAAGAGACAGGCACTCTGGCAAAGACTCAGAGGTGGGGGATCCTCCAGTCAGATGAGGAGGAAGTCAGACAGACAGTACTAAGGAGAGGTAACAAGCCACAAGGCCGAATGTGGATTAATATGAATAGGTTCATTTAAGTTTTAACAAGCTTAAGCTAAGGCCAAGCTTTCATACTTAATAAGAATTCTCCGTGTCGTTATCTGGGAGCTGGTGGTCCAAAGAAAAACCTGCTACAGTTACAGATTATTATGAGGCACCTGAACATGGGTGCTGGAAATCCAACTCGAGTCCTCTGGAAGAGCAACCATTGCTCTTAGCCATGGAACCAACCCTGAGATTTTCTTTTCATTTTTACAGATTTGTGTTCATGAAGAAGTGTGTTCTGCTACAGAAAGATAAAATCATCATAGAAATGACAGATCGAGAATTACTTTGTGACCTGTATTGTGATCTACTGTTAAATAATTATTGCATAATTTAGTAGTGTTTTGTGTGCATATATATATGTGTGTATATATATGTATATATATATATATATATATATATATATATATATAGGAAGTGTACGTGTTTGCATGTGTGTATTCATATGTGGAAGCTAGAAAACAACCTTGGGTGCTATTTGGCTTTCAGAATTTTGAGACAGGAGCTCTTAATGCCCTGGAACTAATCAAGAAGGCATGGCTGGCTGAGCTCTAGGAATCATCCTGCATTCTCCCACTGAGCTCTGGAATTACAAACTTGCACCACCATGCCCAGCTTTTTTACATGGGTTTGATAGTCAAACTCAGGTTCTCATATTTGCAAATGAGCCATCTACACAGTTCCCCAAACCTAGTAGTTGAAAACAATAGGCTCTTGTTATTTCTTATCATTTTAGTGAGTTGGGAATTCACAGTGTATTAGAGCATGGATGGTCTCTACTCTGTTACACCCAAGACCTTAGCTGGAGGACTTAAAGGCTAACGCCAAGAATCATCTGCATACTTGCTCACTCACAAGTCCAGCATTTGATTCTACAGGTCAGATAACACCGAGGTAGAGTTAGTAGCCAGTGCCCTCCACATGCCTGTGGCATTGGTCTGGGATTCTGTACCACTATTCTAAACATGTGCTGAGAAACAGAGAGAATATGGGAGGAGGAGAGAGCAGAAAATGAGGAAAATAACATGCAGTTAAGGGCGTGAGGGAGAGAAAGGTGACATGAAATGTATCCAGTCAAATCACGAACTGTATTTGAAGACTTCTACAACATCTTTTATTCCACATTGTGTTGTTGAAAGCACTTGCCAATACACATAAAGTTTTAACATCCAGAAAACACTGTCAATTTGCTCCAATAGCTAATGGAATGGACATATATTGGTGTTGCTGCATTTATGAATAAAGAATTTGCCATAGTGCCAGATGCATCTGGAACAAATCTTCAAAGGCCTCATGAATAACTCTGTGCCTTCCAAGTTCAGTGATAGATGATATAAGGTAGCTAGGTAAATGGTAGATTCATTACATATGAATCATAGATAGATAGATTATATGATAGATAGATATATAGATGATAAATAGATAGAGAGATGATAGGTAACAGAAAAATTGATGGACTGATAGATGATAGAAGATAGATAGATAGATAGATAGATAGATAGATAGATAGATAGATAGATAGATAGAAGATAGATAGATGATAGATAGATGGATAGATGATAGATGACAGATAATAGGTATCACATGAATGACTCAGAATGATTCAGAACAATAGTTTTCTAAGTTTTATTGAAAGTTGCTTCCCCCAGCTGCTAGCAAATATTTATATGTTCTAAAAATACTTCTAAGCTCTTGTCTGAACCTGGGCACTGTGCCAGAGTCTGGAGAGATGTGACAATGTTTTAGAACCACTTCCCTAATGAGCTACAGTTTTTCAAGCAACATAAACCTATAAAAAAAACAGAAAATTACAAGGGATGAGTTTTTATGATAAACATGGTGATAAAATGCTGTGGGGCCATTTTGAACAGACACATCACCTAAGCTTGAGAACTAGTAAAAGCCTCCCCAAGCAAGTGACACCTGGGATAGTAAGCAGTCCGGGAAACAAATACTCATGATAGAGGGAAATGATGGGGTAAATGACTTCAAAATAGAAGGCCAAGTAATTTCATAATTCCCAAAGCAAAATAGTATGACACTCAGAAGTGTAACTGGTTTATTATGGCTAGAATAATCATACCTGTACATAACAGAACCTAGAATGCCCCCATGAAATATATATCAAGAAAGAGGTCAGTCACTTCAAGATTGGCTGTGATCCCAAGGTGCTCTGCCAAGGGTTTCAAATGTCCTGTGCAAAGAATTTAGGCTATGACCTTAAGTCAGAGATTCTTCCAGTGTGCTGTGCTCTCCAGGAAAGTGATTTTTTGTCACATTTTACCCATCTCATACCCATAAAGTCTAATGTTCCTATCTCAGAAGGATGCAATAACTCTTGTTGAGTAAGTAAACTTTTAAAATCTCATCTTAGTTCTATGCCCTTATATTTGAATTCCTACAGCCTCCCTACTGAATACCAAATTTTACAGAAATGCCAATAGACTGTTAGTCGGTTTCTGGAAAGGAAACTCCTGGCTCAGGTATAGCTTTGTAAACCTCAGCCTAAGACAAAGCCCACTATCCTAGGCTTCCCAAGCATTGCTTCAACTCAAACCACCAGCCAAAGCTACTGCTCCCCCGAAAGTTTTATCATAAACTTAAAGGAGGCACTGCATCTGGAAATGGTGGGTCTCAGTAGTTTCAATCAGGATTTGACAGGTGTTACAACAGCAACCCCTTGAGTCAGCTACAGTGATGCTCAAGATAGGATGCATCTAACACAAATACTGCTGTCCTACCTTGATACATATGCACCTCAGAGGTAGTAGTAGAAGGCTATAGACTTGAAGTCAGGCTTAAATCATGACCTTCAATCTAAAAATTTACCTGCTGGTAGTTTGGTTTATCTTTTTCCTTTTGTCATAGTATTATAGAAAATAGCATTAACACCTAGGTGGTACCGCTTAAGCCTCTTTTCCTGCATAGTGTATAACTCTAGATGGAGGTAAAATTTGACATGGTGGCTGAGACTGCCCAATTTATAGCCTACCTAAGAGTTTAACACAATTGGCTTAATAAAATCAGAAGCAAGGAACGCCATTGTATTTGTCATCAAGGTAGTGGTTTATATAGTTACAACAGACTTGGGAACATCTGATATCTTACAATTAAGATTTGGGGTCATTTTCTTCTTAACCAAATGGAATTAGTCGCTATCCCTTTCATTTATTTTCATATATCATCTGTCCCCCGAGAAAGGGCCCACTCAAGCTATTCACGGCTTCCTGCAAAAAGCATCTTCTTAGATGTTAAAACTGGGCCAGAAATTATTTTTATGGATGTTTACATAATTGTGAAAACTTTTCTCCAATTTAAGCTTTGATGTAACTGAGTTCCACTAGTCTACTTTTAAATATTATTTTCAAATGTGAAGAATTCCTTAAGATATTTTCTTGGGGTCTTACAAAACAAATGAAAATAAATATGAATTTAATCATTAAAAGGTATTTTATTACATTTATGAGTGCTGATATAGCCAGTAAATCCACAAAGTTTAGACTTAAAGTTCTATTTGAATTATTACATATCAATTAAATATATGTCAACCTATGTGAAAATGCGTATTAGTTTTTCTAACATTATCAAAATTAAAAACTCTTGATGACCTAGTAACAGCCAACCTGATTCCCTAGTAATTAGCTCAGAGCAGTTTGTGGTGAATATCCAGTGAATGCCTTCTACCAATCCTTTTCCTGCATCTTCTCTCAACCACCTTTATAGCTACAATAATAATCTTTAATGGGGGTGTATTTATTTGCTGTGGATAAAAAAAAATACTGGACAAAGCAACAACCTGGCAAAACAACACAGAAGGGTTTGCTCTGGCTCACAGTGTAATGGTATGGCCCATTATTGCACTTCAGTCATGATGGCAGGCGTGTGCGGTCAGTAGTGACACTGCATGTGCAGCAGGAAGCAGGGCATGGAATGCTGGTACTCCAGCATCTCCACCTCCCACCCACACTGTCTGCTTCCATCAATCTGAGACCTTAGCCTACAGAATGGATCCACCCATATGTATTGTTTCCCTTTATATGTGTATCTTAGTTAGGTTTTAGTTAGGTGAAGACACAATGGCCATGACAACTCTCTCTCTCTCTTTTTTTAATTTGAAAATTAAAAATCTCTCACCTTCCCACCCACCCACCCCCAATATTCCACACCCCCTATCCATTCCTCAGAGGGGATAAGGCCTTCCCTGGGGAGTCAACAACGTGTGGCATACCAAGTTGAGGCAGTACCCAAGTCTGGCCATATTTAAAGTGAGTCTTCAGTTAAGTCTTTTTGAAAACATTCCATGGTGATTTTAAATTCTGTCAAGTTGACAGTAAAGATTAATCATCAAAACAAGATTTTTCCCTTCTCCACTATGAGTGCATGGTGAAGTATTCCTTACTCTAGGCACAAGGCTGCCCAACAGACCTCTAATTCATCTTGTATAACTGATACTTTATACCCATTGAACAGCAACTCCCACCCTTGGTGACCATACCTACTCTATTATTCTGTGTTTGGCTATTTTAGATGCTTTGTCCAAGAAGAATTACAGTGTTTGTCCTTTGGTACCTGGTTGGCTTCACTAGGCCTAATGGGGTAGAAATTTATTCATGCTATCATATACAGAAATTTTTCTTTCTTTTGTATGGCTTTATGATATTTTATTGTATGCATAATCTTTTGTAGTTCACTTACCCAAGTCTCAGTTTAATTATCAGCTAACAGCTAAGAGAAAAGAAAGTACGAATGTGTTATGAGCAGGATTTTCCCTGCCACCAGTCTGGTCCCGCTGCCATGCCAGCCCCCAACAACACGCAGAGACTGTATTTGATACAATGCTGTTGTCCAGTTACTATCATTGTTTATAAGTTAGCTCTGTCTTAATGATTAACCCATTTCTACTATTCTAAGTATTTCCACGTGGCTCATCTTACCGGCCAGAGCAGCTGGCTTGCTACCTCTCTGGGCTCTCCATGTTGACTCTTCCTAACTACTTCCTCTTTCCTCCTTTTCTCCTAGCCACACCTATCTTGCTTTTCCATTGGCCAACAGTGCTTTATTCATCAACCAGTATGAGAAACATATTTACAGAATAACATCTCCCATCATGAATGTATATTATGAAGCACTGCACTGTTCATTGGCTTGGCTATATATGTATTTCTCTGAGGCCTTGTAGTGGAATCTTATACAGAGAAGTTACTGCGGCAGCAATAAGTTTGGGCGTTCTAACATCATATTAGTAAGAGGAAGTGTTGACAATCAAGAGACATAGTCTGACCAAAGAGGGGTCATCTATGCAGGTGCCAGATTATATCACAAGTCTGAATATTAACCTCTCAGTAACACAACATCAAATTTGAATTTTTCAACACTCTCGGCCTTCTCTGTGCTCTTACAGTGGCCTGCACAGGTCCTACTGCTAAATATCACATACTTTCATGTCTCTGTGAGTGTCCTCCGAGAATCTTTGGGTATGGTAACAGACAATCAATGTCAGAGAGCTGATTTGAGAGTTTTCTGTCATCTGACTCTTCAAACTTTTGATTCTTATGTTGGAAGTATTTATCTTTAAATATGTATGCAAAGTCCCACCACTCACCCAGAGTCATGACTCTTGGCATAAAAATCCTATTACTTTACATGCCAATATCTTTGTTTTAGGTGAATTCCTATAACCATCTGTTTAGTTTTCTTGAGTCTAATATTCCTTAAATGAAATTCACTTAACTAGCAACTATCAATGAGCTTGCCACAGATATGTCCTGTGAAATACTTGGAGTCACAAAGATTAAGGAGACACACATGCTATCTAGAACCACCATGCCCTGTATTCTTGGCCTGAAGTAGGTAGTCAAGAGTGGGAGTGCTCTTAAATGAGCACCAGAAATGTGTCCCTGAAATAACCACCAGTTCTCCTGTTAACTTACATCACTCACTTCTCACAGCCTTCCCTTCTTGTATTCGAAGAGGAAGGGTATGTGTTATTTGCTGAAATGCTTTTGTAGAATAAGGCACTGTTGGTTCAGACAGCCTAAAGCAACACTCACAAAGCTGTCCCTGAGGAAGTGGATGTACTCAAAATAGCCTGGCAACAAGCTAATGAGAGAGGCGTGTTCTTACTCAGCACATCAGCTTATACAAACCAGTGTTGGGGGATAATATCCTTTTGTGCATTGTGAAGATGTGTCTCTGCCAAGGCACCTTCTGATTGGTTTAATGAAGAGCTGGATGGTCAATTGTTACCAGTAGATTTTACTCTTTGTTCCTCCCCACCAGCCTCCGGGTCCTGCTGCCACATGAGCCCCAAATAACACTCAGAGACTCTGTATTTGATACAATCCTGTTGGCCAGTTACCATTATTGTTTATGGGCTAGCTCTGTCTTAATGATTAACCCATTTCTGCTCATCTAAGTATTTCCACGTGACTCATTTTATCGGGGAGCTGCGGCCGGTGTCTTCCTTCCTCCCCGGTCTACATCTTGACTCCTCCTTCCCACTTCCTCTTTCCTCCTCCTGGTCTCTTAGCCCCACCTATCTTGTTCCCTATTGGCCACAGGCTTTATTAATTAACCAATGTGAGAACCATATTTACAGAATAACATCTCCCATCAGTCAATAGCTAGGCAAGAGAAGACAGATGGTTTTCCCAGGAGGAGACAGAGGGACTCTGGAAGAATTTTGAGATTAACCAGCCAGACACAGAGAACATGGAATTACAGTATGGAGAAGAAGTAATGAGCCACATGGAAGAACCTAGATTAATATAAGCAGGTTAATTTAAATTATAAGAGCCACTTGGGAACAAGCCTAAGCTATGGCCAAGCTTTCATATTTAATAAGTAGTTTCCATATTATTATTTGGGAACTGGTTCTCCAAAGAAAGGCCTGTTACAATAAAATCCTCAGAAAGTATTGAATCTTAGTTTTCACAGGCTTCCATGAAAATTGTGTGTGTGTGTGTGTGTGTGTGTGTGTGTGTGTGTGTGTGTGTAAAACCTGAATGAGAAAGACAAACTTTTTTTGACATCTGACCACTCCTAAAAGGGGTTATAGCTTTAGCTATGAATGTTTGGAAATCAATTTAAGTTCTCTTCAATACTGTGAGATTTTGGACATCATAGAAACGCCGTAGCCCTTGGAGAAGAAAAAAAGATGATAATGGCACTAATTCTTTGATAAAATGAAAAGAAATTACAGATAAAACACATCTCAGAAAACAGTGAAAATAAGTGACATCCAATGAAACACAGTATGATCTGCTATTTAATGCAATCTCAAAAGAGAGAGAGGTAAATATATAGATCCATCATTCCATGGAAGCCTACGGCTAAACAAATACCACATCCTCATTTTGCATATTTAAAGATATAACTACTTAAGTGGCATACTAACTAAATTTAAATGTATAATTGTTTAAGTCTTTATTGTAAGCAAATTTTGCAAACTCTCAAATACATTCAGAAAAAAATTTGTTAGACTCAGCTATGACTAGGAAAACAATCAAAAGACATTCAATAGCGTTTCTTGAGAGATAAGGAAATATTCAACTATAATTCAGTCTAATTTAGACCAGCACCCAATTAAATTAAAATCTCATGCTGTTCTCAGAGTGTTAAAACCTATTTTTATTAAAAAAAATAAAAAAGCATTAATTTGAGTTTCCTCAAATATTCCCAGCTGGATGTATTATCTGTATTGAATTTTTCACTCAACGCTATGGGTACCAGGTGGTCCCATAGGCTTAATGAAGATTTGATAGTAAGTACATGGAAATACTGTTACAATATCTTTATTCTAAATAATATAGTTCTAATATGTCTCGATATAACATCTTTTAGTTACAATCTTTATTCCTAAGAGAAACCATAATGAATAACAGTTCTTTCCATCATTAGCTATACAGTACTATGTCAGAAATTTTAGCTTTGTCCCACTTTCCCAGACCACACTCTACTGTAACCATAGATGTTAGAAAGCTCATACCCAGAGATGCCGGCATTCAAGTGATTCCAAGTGAGTTGTTATTCCATAAGGAAGTTTCTAAGATAATTTCAAAGGGTGTGAGGCTAAAGAAGCAAAGCAGATGCATTTGCAGCTGATGTAATGACACCTGTGATGAAGTCATTGGTCACTGGGATGCAACTTTTTAAATTAGGCTTGAAAAACATTTGACTAGCTGCTGTCCCCTAACTGAATTTCAACCTAAAAAACATGTGGTAGGAAACCTTCATTTCTTCTACCTTCTATGTTCCTGCATATATTTATCTCTTTTTTTTTTTGTAACCAGTTATGGCCCATACTATCTAAGGAGATGTGATGTCTTTTTGTTTTTCTGAGTAACTTTATAAAGTTTAGTAAGGGATGGGGAGTATTTGAGATCTACTTTTAATATAGCAGGCAGATAATTTTTAATCTGGAATTGAAGTGAGATTTTAAAAATAGGCTCAAGTCTCATTCCATCAGCCAGGCTGTCTGTAACTCATGAGGGAAGCGACAGAAAAACGACTTATGTGAGCATTCACTCCACACAGGAGTGGGATTTTTGTTCATGCATTTGTTTTTGAGCCTTCCTTGCTCATGCAAATAACCCCTCACTCACAGCCTTGTAAGTAACTCCAGTACACTCATTGGATTTTCCAAAAAGAAAATAAGCACAAAATATAGACAACTCTATAAGCAAAAGCTTCTTAAAATTAAAAGTGTGGATTCTCAAAACGGTGAATTTAGCAAGGATTCTTATTTAGAACTCTTTAGACATCAGACACTTGGGGCATTCCTCATGCAAACAAACAATGAAGTATACAAGGGTCTGAACATAGAATTTGAAATTGCTTGTGCTGAATAAGGGAAGCTAGTTAACTGTGGGGAAATGTCATTGAGTCTTTGATCCTAAAGCAATTACTGAAGTCAAGGGGCTGGAGAGAGAGCCAAGCAGTTAACAACACTTGTTGCTCTTGCAGAGAACCCAGGTTCGATTCCCAGCACCTACAAAGGACCCATGCCTGACTTCCAGCTTCCACACGGTGTTTCACCACCATACATAGTCCCATTTCTGGGAATCTGATAGGCTTTTAGGACATCCATGGGCACCAAACATGCACATGCTATGTACACATGCTGGCAAAACATGCACACATAAAACTGAATGAACAAAATCTAATAAAATATTTTTTTAAAAAAATTTGGTGAAGTAATTTATCCCATTCCCCACACTTAAACTGGGCATATTAAACTTACTATTAGCAAACAAATTTATTTCAAATCCTGCCTCATCTAAGAAGACTTGATCCCATCAGCTATTAGTTTGGGGAAATAGTTACTGAGTAGCTACATAACTAAAGAGTGCCTTCATGTTCAAGTCACATCTACTACTTAAACCCTATAAAACTTGCCATATTTAATGTATGAATCCACTTCCTTAGGAAAAGTTTTAATAGTTTAGGCATTAGAGTTCCCATAGAAACTCTTGTTAAAAGTTTGGACTTTGGGAACCCATTCCCCATGGAGGGATACTCTCTTAGCCTAGGCCCTGCCCCAAATGATGTGAGGGACTTTGATGATCCCCATGGGAGGCCTCACCCTCCCTGGGGAGTGGATGGGGCATGGGATGGAGAGGTCAGTGGGGGGCATAGGAGGATGGGAGGGAGTGGCAACTGGGATTGTAAAAAAGATTGTTTCTAATTTAAATAAAAATGTATATATGAAAAAAAGAAGAAAAAAAACACAAAAAATAAGAAAAAAATGTTTGGTAGTTATGCCAGAATTTCAGTACCCTTCCCTACCTAGCCTATGATTTAAATGTTGGCTTTTCCTGGAATGGAAAAAAGCTTCATGGAAAGAATAACTTGACAATCATGTTCAGTTAATTAGGACAGAGTCTCTTTTAATTAAATAAGTGTATTATGCTTTACTAAACCCAAACAGCTACAAGGTTAACAAGCAATTCAACACATCATTAAAACTTAGCAATTCTTGGCGTCTAAGGTGGCCTTAAAAAGTGAGAAGATAAGGAGAGTATGGATCTGTAACCTGTATTGCAAGGAGTGTGGTTTCCTTTAGCCATCAGAATTGTTCATTCTTTCCTTTTTAATGAAATGATTACTTTATATACTTAAGATTATAATAAAATCACATCATTTCTCCCTTCCCTTTCCTCCCTCCAAACACTTCCATATACCTTTTTAAAATTCATAACCTTTTTAAAATCATTAGTTGCTGTTATTTTTAACTGCTACAAAAGTGTGACTCCTAGTAAGGTCAGAACCTTCTGCCATAAAGTCTCACCACTATGATTTCCTTGACGTGGGCTGAGTAAGGAGGACAATAGACACACTACTATGGTTAAGGGGAAAGCCTAGGAAGCCTCAATCATACACAAGGAACTATAAGCAACCCAAGAATGCTGACCGTAGGAGAAACAAATCTCCTTGGAAAAGAGTACGCCAATTGGTATCCAACACCAAATGGTCAGCTCTGGAAACAGACACGAGAGTAACATTTCTTCTTGTTCTTTGTGTTTTCTCTGGAAAAGCATCTAAATTGTGGGCAGGATTGCTTTAAAGACAGATATTGAGGGATCTGGGTTATTCATGAACTCAAGGCATGAGTGCTGAGTAATGTAGCATTTACCATATTAGACATCGTCCATTTGTTATCTTTTTTTAAGGCACACATTTAAAATCACATTCAGAAGCTGGGCATGATGGCACATGCCTTTAATCCCAGTATGTGGAAAGCAGAGGCTGGCAGATATCTCTGAGTTTGGGACCATAAAGCAAGTTTTGACAGCCAGAGCTGTTACAAAGAGAAACCTTTCTCGAAAAAAAAAAAAAAAAAAAAAAATCAAATTAAGAGTCTTGGCTCTATGTCAGAAACACTGTACTGTCCTGAGCTTTCAAATTATTCTTTTTAACTCATTAAATGCAAATAGCACTCATAAAAATGTGTATCCACTACAAGTAAACAGTGACCTAGTTTAATAACTAGTAGACAAAGTTTGGTTCCTTCTATTTATTTACTCACACATTACTGTGAAGTGTTATATTCTAAGGAAACATTAAAACACAGTTACACCAATATTTTCCTTCTAAGAATTTGTATCCAAAATATTCTCTAAAACAAAGATATTTATTCCCTGAAAGGCATTTTTGCAACTGCCCATTTTACTGAAAGTTTAGGATTGCCATCAAAGCACCTGTAGAAACAACGTTATATGGTATTATTTTTTAAATGAAAATGTCCCCCATAGGTCCATGGATTTGAAGGATTGGCTGCCAGGGATTAGAAGGAAGTGTGTCCCTGGGGTGGACTTTGAGGTTTTCAGAAGTCCAACCAGGCCTCTCTTCCTACTGCCTATGGATCTTCATGTAGAACTCTGTTGCTTCTACAGCACCATGTCTGCCTGCATGCTTCCATGAGACCCACCATGACAGCAATAGATTAAACCTCTGGAACTCCAAGTTAGCCCCAGTTAAATGCTCCTATGGTCATGATGTCTAGTCATGGCAATAGAACAATGACTAAGACATGTGGGAATGGAAAAGAGTTGAGCAAGGTGAAAATAGAAAAGAATGATAGACCAACTTTTCTTTCTTTCTTTCTTCCTCTTTTTTTTAGGACTTTTGGTCAAAAGCCAGGCTATGTTAGCAAGCTTTGTGATAGTAAAACAAAATGCTCAAGACAGGCTACTTTAAAGAAAAGGGGGCTTTCTTTAACAACCAGTTTGAGAAGAGTAAGTACAAAATCAGGCAGCTCCTTGGCTCTGGGAGTCAGATGAGGACAGTGATTGGCAATTGGATTATGAACCCAATCAAGTGGACAATGAACGCTAACCATTGTAGGTGTGATCACGGATGTTGATTTTTTTGTTTTTGTTTACAGCTTATCCTGAACTGCATCTATGAAGTTGGTGTTTCCAATGGGCTATCCTCTTCTTTTGGATAAAGGCCTGGTTGCTTCTGTGGGACAGTTTCTATGTTCCTTATTTGTCTCTGTTGATTTTGATTTTAGCTTTATTTATATCTACCTTTGATATCCTTTATAATACTCAGGTTTTTCAGTAAATTGAGGGCTGTGCACTTTTAAATGACATTTTAATTTGTGAGAAATCCTATGAAGTAGGAAGTGAAAGGAAACAGACATCAAGTTGTCTTTTCTGTGGGAAAGTACATTTGCTTGCATAGAAATGCAGGCCCTCTTAGACTGGTCCAGGCAGCAGACTAATTGCTTTGTCTAGAAGTCTATCACTGTCAGGGAAAGATTCAGACTCAAATTTTTTTTTTATTTTGCCTTAGTTCAGCAGATCATCTATAATCAAGAAATGTTTGCTAAATCCTAAAATCCTAAACAGTACACTACAAAAAGACGCATCCCTTACATTTCAGAGAAGCTGGTAGAGGAGACAGAATGAGTCAAATGATGGACACTCAGTGCACAACACCGTGAAAAGGCCTGGGGAGGCAGGAGAATGACATCGCTTGTAATCTCTCTGTTCCATCTCTGGCATACCTCTGGAATAAAGACACTTATGTGTAGCTAGTTGTTTTCTGCCAGCCCGCCTGGTCCCATCACCACGCCAGCCCCAAATAACACACAGAGACTCTGTATTTGATATAAGGCTGTTGAACAGTTAATAGTCCCCCCCCCCCCGAGCTAGCTCTGTCTTAATGATTAACCCATTTCTACTATTTTAAGTATTTCCACGTGGCTCATTTTACCGGCCAGAGAGGCCAGCATTCTACATCTCCGGGGTCTCCATGTTGACTCCTCCTTACTACTTCCTCTTTCCTCCTTGTCTCCTACTCCCTCCTATCTTGCTTTCCTATTGGTCACAGTGCTTTATTCATTAACCAATACGAGGAATGTATTTACAAAATGGCATCTCCCATCACTTACGTTTCCCTGCCTTCCTACATGGATACACTAAAGCCCAAATCAGAAGAATGTCAGATTCTCTGACAGATTAAACCATTGTAACCATTTAATTTCAAGGCTGATAATAATATAATCAATACTTTGTTATTTTATCTTAAATGTGTGAAATTATGTGTCAGGCGTGGGATATAGCATAGTTTTAAAATGCTTGCCTGAGATGTATGAGGTTCCAGGCTTAACTGTGTTGTAATTCAAAAAAGCAGCCCAAGAGAGAAAGAGGCCATGTCACAAAGTTCATGTGGAGGTTTTGTTTGTGTTTTGTTTGTTTGTTTTGTTTTGTTTTTTTAATTAGGGGAAAAAGAATGAGAAAAGTGAGAGGGGATGAGGGGGACTGGCCTCTGGAGATAGGAGCATCAGAAGATAAGAGAGAGGCAGAGAAGGGGGAGAGAAGGAGAGCGACAGAGAGAGATAGAGAGGCAGAGAAGGAGAGAGAGAGAGAGAGAGACAGACAGACAGACAGACAGACAGACACAGAGAGAGACAGAGACAGAGACAGAGAGAGAGACAGAGACAGAGACAGAGACAGAGAGAAGAAGTGGGCAGGGCCCTTTTTAAAGGAAACAGTGAAATGTACACAGGTGGTGCTCTTAGTGGCTGCACCTGAAGATGTATCCTGTCAGAACCCCAACAACAGGCCAGTACAGCTGCCTGAATGCCAACAAATTGCCATATTGTAAATAAAAAAGATAAAATAGAAAATGTAAAAAAAAAAAAAAGTCAAAATTTTCCACATTGAACTTCTTTGTACAAAAGTTAAGATTTTTTAAAATTGTCCTAACATGTACAAGAAGAAAGATCTTCTCCAGGTGCTTTCTCTAGAGATGTTACTATGACACATATCCTCATGGTACGATAATGTGTTATCCATGAATCATATCCTAGGAAGTATTCCACCTTGAAAGTTGTTTGTAGGATTTTATGAAATCCATCTCTCATTCAGAAAAATCAATTTCTCATCCAGATCCATGCCTAGTGTGTTAGTTTCTTTTCCATTGTCATGACAAAATGCCCTGACAAAAAAGCAACTTTGGGAAAAAGGAAAATTACTCTGGCTTACAGTTTCAGACTTATGGAGTCCACCATAGCAGTGGAGGCCTGGAAATAGTCAGGAAAGGCATGGATACAGAGGCAGGAAGCTGACTGATCACATTTCACCAGTACACAAGAAGTAGAGAGAGTAAGCAGGACCAGGCTACACAGCCTCAAAGCCTGCCTCAGGGATACATCTGTTCATCTGGGCAGGCTCCACCTCCTAAAGGTTTCATAGCCTTCCAAAACAGGACCACAAACTGGGGGTCAAATGTTCCTGATCCTATGTACAAATCAGAACACCTGATAAATCTAAGAGAACCCCACTTCCCTTGCCAATAAATGATTCAGTAATGAGCTTGGAGTACATCTCAGACCATGGAGAATTACTGGGATGTCTCCTTGGGGTCTTTGGATAAATAATTCCTCCTTATTAGAAGTTTCAAGATGTGATAGTGTCTTAGTTGAGTTGCCATAATTAAATAAATAAACATCCAGCCATAGTGGCACACATTTAATCCCAGCACTCAGGCAGAGATAGATGGATCTCTGAGTTTGGGGTCAGCCTGGTCTGCCAAGTTCCAGGACAGCCAGGGCTACACAGAGAAACCCTGCCTCTGGAAGAAAAAACAAACAAGCAAACAAAACAAAAAAAAACCATCAACAACAAAAAGAAAGCACAATGAAGAGAGCCCCTTGACATCTACAAAGATTTGTTTTTTCATCACAATTCTGGAAATGAGAAGTCAGAGTCGGCAGAGTTGACGTGGACACATTCCAGCGAGAACCGTTTCTGTTCACCCAGGCCCTATATCTTATTCTTTATGTTATTTTGTTCTATTTAGGTAAGCATTGCCTTGAAGCATATTTTAATGCACCTTACTACAATGACAATGCTACAAAAATTACCCCTTAAGGACATTTGCTAAATTAAACTTAGAATGGGTGATTTATGTCGTGTGTGTGATGGTTGAAGTAAGGTGTCCCCCCAGAGTCTTGGACACACCAGGTCACCACCTGGTATTGCTGCCTGGGGAGGGTTAGGAAGTGTGGCCTTGTTGGAAGAAGCACATAATTGGGTCAGCATTGAGAGTTTGACTTCTCTGCTTGCAGCTTAAGGTTCAAGATGTGAGCTCTCAGCTTGCTACTCTGGCTGGCATGTGTGCTGTTTGCTTCCCCACCGTGAAAAATTCTTATCCCTCTAAAACTAGAAGGCCAAATAAACCTTTACTTCTAAAAGTTGTCTTGGTCATCGTGTTTTATCACAGTAATAGGAAAGTAATAAATAGTTCTGTTTTCTAATTTTCTATCCGTTTAATGGCTGTTATAAAATTTGCTAGAAACCCTGTATCTCTCGTGCACTTGTGAGCTTCCTCAAAAGATAAAATGAGTACTAATTTTACAGGGATGCCAGCGCAATGCACATTTTTTAATGACAAGCTATAGTTAATATTTATTAATTCACATTTTAAATGGAAGCATAAGTACTGCCAGCACAGCACTGAGAAAGTAGCACTAGGAAGCAAGAGCGCCTGTCCTAGAGGCCACAGAAGAGCAAGTCATACAGGAATTTTTCCCTTGAAAGGACTACTGGTCTCTCAGGGCCTGGATGGTCCAGTACTTTGCTGATACCCGAACCAATTCTCTGTGTTTTAATGTGAATGGTAATAGTTGTAGATGTTCAAAGCCGGGAAAACTAAGTCAAAAATTACTGGGGGGGGGGGGAATGAAATTCACAAAAAAGCTACAGGTAGCCAAAGAATGCTGAAAGTGGGAGGAATTGTCTTCCCTGGGAATAGTACACCAATTGATTATTAAATACCCAATGATCATCCCTAAAAACACACATACAAGTACCATTATACAGACTGAAAGGTTGTGTATATGTACCTAGGAATGAATATATAGATATAGATATAGATATAGATATAGATATAGATATAGATATAGATATAGATATAGATATAGATATAGATATAGGTAGATGGATATAGTTATATAGATATGTGTGTATGTATATATATACATATATATATATGGAATATATATGGAAAAAGATGACATGAATTTAAAAGAGAGAAAGGGGAAGTATATGGGAGGGTTTTGAGGGAGAAAAAAGAAAGGTGAAATGACCTAATTATACAATAATCTCAATAAATTAAAGAAATAATTCTCATATGGTGACAAGGTGGGCTTCACACAAAAAAAATGAAAGGAAAAAGAAGTATTCAAGGGCAGAACACCACTGATGCCAAAATTAAAGCCCAAACAAGAAAGATTTAATGTGAATAACTAATAGCATGGAATAAAGCCATTGTGAGCATCTGAAAGCATACCCTTAGGCATACTCTGAGCTGGGTTTCTAGCAAAAAATAGCATGAGAAAACACTGATGTCATAGTAATTTTAAAGGCCGAAATTCTCAAGCATCTTCAAAGATTATAGTTCTAAAAGTATGCAATTATTGAGAGAGAGTAGAACCTCCACCAAAAGACATCAAGATGTCTTAAAATTCAAATGTAGACGTAGGCCATTTAGACACTCAGTGACAAATTTACAACATACTCATAACTCAAACAATGAAAGAGACTGCAGTCTGTTGAAGAATGGATTGCATACTGCAGGCTACACCAATCTGTCATGAGAGTGATGGTCAATATCCAAATTTGAAATAATTTCAGTGATGGGAATAAACATTAAATATTTACCAGCTGGTGCACAGCTGGGTCGATGAGACCCATCTCCCTCCCATGAGTACACACAATAATAAATGAATAGACCTAGACCTTGGCTCCCAGCAGCACGAAGAGGTTGCCTTGAGATTGAAAATCAATGATACCACCATGAATGCATCAATAGGTTAAGCGATAAATAGAGGTTGCTGTCGTTTTTTAAATGTTGTGAAAGGGGGGAGAAGGGGATAATGGCAATTTTTTTCTTATTTTTGCCCTATATGCTTTCAAATTTACTCAATTAATTCTTAAGGAAAAGGTTGCCCAAGTGTACTTTCTTAAAAAGATATCTTCTCTCAGACTCATAAAATCACCTAATCCAGTTTCTATGCTCAAAAATAATTTAGGTTCAGATTTTCAGCTCTTGTCCAGTGCTAAGAAAAAGTACAATAACTAAATTCTTGAGGCAGAATGAGACAAGAAGCAAAACTTAATAGTGCTATGGGAACTCATAAAAGCAAAAAGTAAAGTTTTTTTCCTTCCTTTTAATCTCTGTTTTATTCTATCAAATCTCATAGCTCCTAAGTTATCCTGAGCCAATGTAGTTCCCAAATCATGGTTTACAGAAAATTCTAGTGGTGATGCTATCTCTTAGAAATAGAGATATGAGCTTTAAGAGTAGATTTAGTGTTTTCAAGCTTATTCCATGGAGAGATTGATAGAAAGAAGGCCATTAAAAATATGAATGGACATTTTATACAGCCCTTTACAGGCTTCCTGAGATATGTCCTGTTATCAGACAGTATGACAGTATCACCTTTGTGGTGCCCATTCCTCTCTTTCTAGTTGTCTTGGTTACTTGCCCTGTAACAAAATACCTGCCAGTCACAATTTAAGAAGAGGAGAGTTGGTTTGGGGGCCACAGTTTGAGGGTGAGAGACGCGTAAGGGCAGGAGCTTGTGGAACCTGAGAGAGATGAATACTGGTGCTCAGCTCTCTTCTTAAATCTGGGACCCCACCTCTTGGAATAGTGCCATGGCACATCAGATAACCCAGTCTAGAATCCCCATTGCAGATGTTCCCAAGGATTTGTCTCATAGGCATTTTCAGAGCCTGCCAAGTTTACAATACCAATCACCACAACAACCAAGGCTGTGGCAAATGCTAATACATCAGCAAACCCCATGATGCAGTGGGGGAGAGGTTCATCCTTGCTTAGAGAATTCTTGAAAACCTGAGCCAAGGTGTTTGTTCCCACACACTTTAGAAATTAAGTAACAGTGACAGTAAAGGAACATTTTGGTAGAACTTAAAAATACTCTTTGTGCCTGGAATTAATTACAGAGAAACTTCAGTTATTATCTGGTACAACCAAAAATTTGTTCTTGAACCCCAAAATAGTTTTGTTTCTTCAATTGATACTTTGAAATAATTATTCTCTATATAATAATACCCTATTTCATTTGGGATATTTGAGGGGAAAGACAAGTTAGAGCTCCTCTTTACTGTAAAATCTGTTCTTTTAGCATAAATTATTTATTCAAAATATAGATCTCATTAGGAAAATGCAATAAATGTATACAATGAACTTAAACTGTGCTCACCCCTATTAGTCTCTCTTGGTCTCTAACTTCCTACTGGCTTCACTTACCTGAATAAAGCCTCTATTACCTTCATGTTTTTAAAAAAATAAAATAGATTCTCTGTAATTTTACACGTTCCAACTCTGTATTTTTAAATGTGAAATGTTTTTAAATATCTTTGAAAGGTTGTATTATTTTTCTAACTATACTTATTTTTCATCTATACTTCTATGAATACTTAAAAACCTATAGTCTCTAGAAAGTGTTACGAAGGTGCATATATGTCAATTATAGGAATTAACTACTTGAAATGCTTTAGCATAAATCCCTTAGTAAATAGTAACAATGGCTTGATGTGGTCCTTTTTCTATTCAATCTATACTGACTCTAGGGGAGAAGGTTAGTCAGCATATGTTTCCTGTAACCTGGCATATCAAGGTCTATGTCTGAAATACAGATTCCAACAGGTACCTTTGATGAAGATATTAACTTCATTCCATAAACATCAGCATTCATTTATTATTGCCTCTACCGTGCTACAGGATTGGAGGCGAAGAGACATGACAGAAGCATAACACAGAGTCATGCAACAACACAACTTTTAAGTAAAGTACAGTTCAAGTATGCACACATACATGCAAAAAGATGAGTAAGCAGAGAAATAATTTCCCCAAATCCTCTTGGTGCAATTGTTTACAGAAACAGAATATGCTGAAGTGGCATGTCAATGAGATTTCAGAAGATGCCAGAGTAAAAATGCTCATTTGTGGTTTCATAAGAGCAGAAGCAAACTAAAAGTCGTTGTCCTCCCGGTCCTATGAGAAGAGGGAAGGAGAAGAAAATGGAGTAAGATAAAGGAGGCAGAGAGGATTATCATCTACATGGAGATCAGGCCAAGGAGAGTCCAGGGAACATGTATTGTATTTGTCCTTACTGCTTTTATGTTTCTTAATATAGGACTTCTCCTCTTATACAATCCCAACCCTGGGTTGTAGCAAACATTTGGAAAATCTCTTCCTCCTTTCTTCTCTCTCTCTCTCTCTCTCTCTGTCTCTCTCTCTCCCTCTCTGTGTGTGTGTCTCTGTCTCTATCTGTCTCTATCTCTATCTATCTCTCTCCCCCTTCCACACACACACACACACACACACACACACACACACATTTTCTTAATGAAACTATTGACTCTTATATGCAGCACATGCACACTTATACAAGCTGATCAATCAAGGTACCCCAAGGGATAGTTGACTCTGGTGTGTGTGTGTGTGTGTGTGTGTGTGTGTGTGTGTGTGTGTCTAGTTTTGAATATACTAGAACTGGTACAATTTTATTGGTAATCTTTCTGTAACTCCACAAAAATATAAAACTAGTTACAGGGAATTGAAAGAGTGTCATAATAGTGAGGAGTGTTGAAATTAAGCTTCACCAACTTCAAAATAAATCCACTTCTGCCTCTGAGTCAAACTTAGGGTCTTGGGGTACTGTTCTTAAAAGATACAACTACTATGCTATTATGCAGGGGTAATCATATAAGAACCCCATAAGTCTATACAAAATGGGGAAGAGATTGAAACATGTTTTTAAAGAGTATTTATAAGCCAGTGTTTGCCATTAATTATCCAAATCATTTCCTGTGTGCCCATCCTTAACACATCCTTTTAATTAAATGCATGCCTAATATATAAATCATCTTGTTAGGTTACTATAATCAGATGCGAGCTGTTTATGTCATTACATTTAAATGCACAGTAATTCTCAGTGTCAAGGTAAACATATATATATATATATAGTCTATATATAGAGAGAGAATATTGATTGCAATTTTATTCCGTTACTCATTAAAACTTGTCAAGAATTTGCATAGATTATAGACCATACTATTATTACAATAATTGTGGGAGAAAACAGCAAGAAAAATGAAGTGGTTTATTTATTTGTACATTTAATAATGAAGAATGTGTGTCTAAAAAAGAACATACCTTGTTGTCAGTATGGTTCAACCATTGGTTGAATTTTCTTCCTTGTATGTTTTTCTGCTTACTCAAGGACTTTTTTTCTAAAAATTTCCACTGAGACTTTACAAAACAATATAAAAAATACATCACAAGAGCAGGTTCTTAATCGGATTATCATCTTTCTACCTGAACCATGCTGGCTTTGTGATTGGAGATAAAACTCTGGAGGCAAGAGGAAATAAGGTCATCTAATAGTTCCACCTTGCCACAGAACAGTAGTTCCCAACTGTTATGGGATTTCCTGCCCTGTTCTGCAGTTACCTTACCCCAAATGAACACACAGATGCTATATTAATTTTGGAACTGTTGGCCGATGACTAGCGCTTCTTATTGGTTACCTCTGTCTTAATTATTAACCCATAACTATTAATCTATGTATTTCTGCCTGGTTTTATCTTACCAGAGAACACCTGACTCAAGTCCTCTTTTCCTGGGCTCACATGATGACTCCTCTCTGCCTGTACTTCCCAGAATTCTCTTTGTCTCCTAGCCCCACCTATCTTCCTGCCCCATTGGCTGAACAGTGCTTTATTCATCAACCAATAAGAGAAACATATACAGCATGACATTCCCCCAATAACCAACCCAAACTTCTAGCCTCCATGTCCTGTTATTAACCTCAGGTCCTTCTTTGGAGGACTATAATCCTGACAGTTGCTCTGGTCTCCTAGGTCTTGCTGAGAACTCTGCAGTCACCTTTCTTGTTAAATGTTCTTGGACTGGCAGCCCCCAAATAATGACACAGAGAGTTTTATTGATTATAAAAGCTTTGCAGTAGTTTATGCTTTTCCCCAACTAGCTCTTACAACTTAAAATAATGTTCCTGATAATCTTCATTCTGTCATATGGCTCAGTTACCTCTCCTCTGTACTGTATCTCTGACTTCCTCATTGTCCCACCAGCATATCTCACATGCCTATCCATCCTTAGTTCTTCTGTCTGCCCAGAAGTCACTATTCTATGTTGTCGAGCTATTGATCATTCAGCTCCTTATTAAACCAGTGTCACAGTGACACATTTTCACATATCGTAAACAAATATCCCACAACAGAACTCTTAAGGAAGGACTTGTGACTTGGACCAAATTAATTGGACTTATCCCCCGCCCCCCCCCCGGGATAATGTGTCAACCCACAACAGAATGAAAAATATGAGCAAACCATTGGAGCTGACTGTGGTCAAGGACACCAATCAAAGACACTGTCAGTGGATTCCTGAGAGTTCCAAAGAAGCATCCTTCCAAAGCATGGTGGTTCAGCAACTAAGATCTGTTACTTATCCATATCTCTTCTACATAGTCCTCCCATGCCTCAGTCATTTTCTCTCAGCTAAAATTAGGAGGCATGGGTCTTTGTTGTTATCAACCAATACGCCTAACTTGGGATAAGCGGGGACTCCATCACCAAGTCCATAGGGTCCCAACTTCAGACTTTTCAGTAGCATTCATTTCTCTCTAATTTCACTCTATAACCTTGTAGTTGCCTTGCAGAGAAATCAGACAGGGTAGCAGTTCATGCCAAGGGTAATTCCAGCCCTTTAGTTGATAATTGATCATTAAGGATTCAATACCAGCCTAGGTGTGCCATATTAAGTTCAAGACCAACCTCAGCTACAAGGATGAGACCATTTCTCATGGTCTCATGAGAAAACAAAACAACGTGAAACAGAAACAACATTAAAAAAATAAAAATAAAACTTCTCCTCAACCCTGCCTTACAAGCAAAACTTTAAATATTCATTTACTTCACCAAATATGCAGTACTAGGTCTAAATCTCAAACATTGTGTGTTGTGAGGATAATACATTCTCAAAGAGAAACTCCCTAAATAAAAGGCTTTTGATTTCAAGTTTTTGTAGGGCAGATGAATTTTTGAATTAAGAAACCACCTGTTGCAATGTGAAACCACACTGGAAGTTTTTTTTTTCTTTCTTTGTTTAGGACCTAAAGTTTACATTTACTTTTGGAGAGCATTTTTTCTAAAAATCGGTTAGTTTTTGAATTAGTTAAAATGGGATAGCAGGTTTGTATCTTTCTGTGTTTGTATAATTCAAAGAAGATTAATTCTGAAAAATTGAAACTGGCAAGGCAGTTACCTCTTGAGGCAGTCTAATTGCTTTATCTATTTAAACAACACAAACAAGTAGACAGAGAGATTTCCTGGGATTCATCCAAGTTCAGCATCTCCCTGGTGATTTTGCTATCAGCTCAAGGGGTTACCACAGGTCACTTGACTCTGCACTGGGAGGCCAGGGGAGTGGGTCCTCTATGGAATGACTCAGAAAGAACACCCACCACAGTTCTATGTGGAGACCTGATTTCTCACCCTCTCCACTTAAGGAGAATTCACATTTGGCAACTTCAAAGCTGTCTTCTCTGCCTCCTTTATCAGTTCTCTATAGTTGTATCATAGTCATTAAAAGACTTGTAGATAAAGCACGTGTAAACTGAAGTAAATCTATGTTTCTGTGGTATGTCCAATATTCATCAATTGCTGATAATTCCTTAACAACCATTTTTTCTGTCTGTACATCTTCATTATTCGAATTAGGACAGACTTTTGCAAGAAGGAGCCTACTCCTTCTCAACCATATTCTAAACAGGCTGAGGGAGGGGAAAGTACATGCTTTCAGCAGTATCTGTATTTACAGTGTGTGTGTGTGTGTGTGTGTGTGTGTGTGTGTGTGTGTGTGAGTGTGTGTGTGTGTGTTTACACATGAGTATCATTGTGTGTGCAAAGTCCAAGGACAGGTATGCATATGTATGTGGAAGATAAAGGATGACCTTGGGTGATATTCTTTGCATGTGTTCCATATTTTTATGGAAAGGTGGTTTTATAGTTTAATTTATGATACTGTGATTTAATTCCCTGTCCAAAGCCAACTGAGAAGAAAAAGCTTATTTAGCTTACAACTCCAGGTCATAAGGCATCATTGAGGGGCCACCAAAGCAGAAACTCAAGCACCCACATCTGCAGTCAAGACTAGGGAGAAAAGAATGAATCTGTGCTACTTTTCTGCTCTGTATTCATCCACCTCTTCCCTGCTCTCATACAGCTGTAGCCCCAAACCAGGGAATGGTGCCATGCTCAGCAGGTTGAGTTTTCATTCATGAATTGATAATCAAGACACTCTTGCACAAGCCAACCTGATCTAGACAAATTCCCTCAACTGGATTGTATCAAGTTGACAGTTACAGATAAGCAGCACATGAGGTCTCTCCCTGCAGGACTCATCAAGTAGGCAGTGCTGGTAGCATCTTACTGTCCCTGTCTTCCTGGCAGGGATTAGATTACAAGAGTGTTCCACCATTCCTGGCTTTTCTAGAGGATCTTCATGCTTGTAAAGCTAGCACTTTACTGATTAACCTATCTCTCTGGCCTTAAACTTACATTTTATTTTTCACTAATACATGAAAAGCATAAAAGATATACATATTAATGGGCAGGCACCATGAAATTGACAATGCATGTATAGTGTTTAAACCAGCTAAGCCACATTTATCTCCTCAAATTGTTATTATTTTGTCATGAAAACTTTAGTTGTTATTAGAAACTGAGTAGACATATTATAACCCAGGTGACCTTCAGCCTGATTATGTAGCTCAGAATGGCTTTGAACTACTGACCCTACTGCCTTCAATTTTCCAGTGTCCAGATTTATAGCAATGTACTACTATTGTACAAGGTCTATGTGATAAGAATTGTGAAATGTTTAGTACATGACAGCTATCTCTACATGCACTTGCACTACCATGCAGTAGCACCTACAACATGGTTTTATCTATCTATAACTTAGTGTACATCCGTCAACTAACTTTCCCTCATCTTTCCCCAGTCTCTAACACTGTGGCCAGCCTCTGGTAGCCACCATTCTGTTCTCGACATCTATAACTGTGGTTTTCAACCTGTGGGTCATGACCCCCAAAAAGATCATGAGAAAACACATAATTACATTATGATTCATAAAAATAGCAAAATTACAGTTTTATAGTAGCAACAAAAATAATTTTATGTTTTGGGATCATCATGTTAAAGGGTCATATCATTAAGAAAGCTGAGGACCACTGATCTATAAAATCAGGTACTTTACATTCTACATAATGTAAGCTCACCAAGTACTTGTCTGGCTGTGACTGACTTGTTTTACTTAATAAAATACTGTACATGTTGTCCCAAGTGGCATAATAATTTTTATGACTCTAGATGAATGGTGTTCCAGAATATATGTCACATTTTCTTCCTCTACTCATTGATTAGTGGATACTTAATTACAATTTCTTTTTATCATACTTTTTATTTAAATTTGAAACAAGCTTGCTTTACAGGTTTCTTGACTATTATGAATAGAGCTAACAACACCATCAATCACTAGATAACATTTGTCAATCCTGAGATTGTGGAGGTGCTAAATACTACAATTCCAAAGAGAAATGCTAAGGACAAAAGTCATGATGGCATCCATATGTTGGATACTCTTCAGAAATCAGCTGAAGAAAATATTAATGGAGATTTACTAAAATGGCAACGTGAATTATGGGATACAGTGATAATTTCAGAAAATGTCGATTTGTTTCCCATGTAATGAATATATCACACATGTTCCAATTTCCAACTCTTGGCTCTAGAGGAAAAACTGAAATTGTTTCTTGTCAGTGATACTAACTAAAGGTGTGAGAATTTGTGTTCCATATCCCATGGCTGTCAAGGTTTTATACTTGTGCTTCTGCTTATATTGTGCAGCTGGTGTTAGAATTGACACTAACATTGTCACTTCAAAGAACAATGAAGCCATACACTGGAGAGATCCTACACTGGAGGTACAGACAGAGCTCTACAGGCATCTCCTTTGTCTATAGCATCAGCTGATAGTGGTACTCACCAGATACACACTTGAAGGACAGCTGTGTGACTCCTCTGTACAATTTCTTGTTACACCTCATCTAGTGGAAATGGAGAGGTATTGGCCAGGTCTGTGTGTCCCCAGTCATAGTCACAGGAAAGAAAAAAAGTAGATTATCATGGCTCTTTTTTATCACTCAAAATGATATTTGTTGATATCTTAGTATACTCCATACAACCACTTTTCCCAAAAGATGGGAACAAGGAAAAAATCTGGACTTTCAGAACACATACATGAGACACAAATCTTAGAAAGCAGTCTTGTGTTTTGTGACAATCCCTGTTTGTTTTCTGGGATGTCCCCTTCATTCTCACCATCACAGGCATCATTTGTTACAATTGAACACAGACTACTCACCCTCAAAAATTAGCATGGTTCCCTTTGACTGTGGGTCCTTGCACAGGAAGGGAAAATAGTGATCTGACTAAAGGTACAGAGAACTCACTGGTGACATTCCAGCCAGATCTCTTTCCTGTTGTTCCTTCTCCCAGAGTTATGAACATCTGGGAGCATTAAGGGTAGTCTTTGCATTACTTTCCAAATCCTCAAACTCTTCCAAGCCTTCCTTCCTATCCCAAATGCAGGATCTTTTTCTTGCTATGTGATGGAGTCCAATCCATCCTTTTAAATACATAGCAACTGTACTAATATAACCAAGGCTCCACATTCACCCTGTACACTTGTACAGTATCCTCTTAAGAAGAAAGCCCGTGTCCCCAAACACCTTGATACATGAAGCTTTGTGCTCCTCCCTCTTCTGTAGCCACTCTGATTTCAGGCCAGTTTGTTCTGGTTCTTATCTATGCACATGTTCCTTGCAGTCTTCAAAACTCCAGGCAACTGTACATGTACAAGAGGTATCCATGTCTGTAACGATAAGAGGTGAGTGTTGTAGGTAAGGTTTTTCTTGGTCTCTTCACAGCTCAAAGCATCTCACACCCTTTTCTTTGTTGTTGATGCTGTATTCATGGTGGAAAACATAATGGTTCCAAGTATGACTATTAGAGAATGTTAAAAGTAGAATGCTTCTGTCTTAACTGTGACTTAAGGCTAAAAATAATAAATGTCCAATGCCACTGCTCCATTTCTGTTCCTTCAGTGAAGAGTTAAAGATTCTCAGACTGTGGGTCCCTAACTATGCTATCTAAAGGGCGGGGCTTTGTATCTTTCTTGTCAGCTTCTAGTCAGCTGCAACGAATTTCAAGAAGCCAATTACAAGGCTCCCATGCACACCTGGGATTAAAATGGCCCAGATAATTATGGGTGTTTTTCTCTCAAATCATTCTTGAATAGCCTATCAGAGATGAGAGCAAAAGCTTCACTATCCCTAGTACTTCAGATGATCCCTGTGAAAGCCCCCAGAGTTTCTCTGGCTTTTCTCAGATAGCAGGGTGTGGCCTCATTATGTTAGTACCTGAAAGAGACTGGTTTGGGTAATTCACACGTGCTCCAGTGTAATCTCATTCAGAGATAAAGCTTCCATCTGCTCCAGGACAATGCCACAGTGGCAAGCAATGAAGAAAGGACTAGTTTCTTTCTTCTTTTTTTCTGACATGGGATCCAGCAAACAGGCTCTGCTTTCTAACCCGAGCCCGTGCCTCCTGTGCTTACAACATGGAGAGGAACTGTAGGCATAAAAAGGCATTGCTCACTTGGAAATGGTTTCCACGGGTTGGGAAGTGGTTGAAATGGACTTCTCCTTTAGTTGTGATTCTTTACAGGTTCTGAGGCAACAGGCTGTCTCCCAGTTCCACTTCCATTTATATGTATGTGTATGTGCATGCATGCATGCATGCATGCATGTATGTATGTATGTATGTATGTGTATGCATGTATGTATGTATGTATGTATGTATGTATAGATGAACAGAGATACAAATGAAGAAATCTTCCATTCTCTTTGTCATCACTCTTTATTTCAAAAGGGCTGGCTTCATATTCCAATGAAGATGTTTCAGTATCCCCCAATGTCTACAGCTGTGAAAGAAGGCATAAGCAATGACCCAGAGTAGTGAAGACACTAGAAAGGAAGAGGTCAGAGAGGCTCTGATGGGGCCAATGCAGCTGCTGCAGGAGATGCCACATGTTCCAAAGGGAGACTGGGTGAAGTGTGTGGCTCTTTGTTATCTGCCCCCTGGGCCATAGGAAACAAACTTACAGACGCCATGGATTGGAACACAGCCACCCCTGTGATGTCATTATTCAGCTTATAGCAGAGGAACTGAACACTGCCTTCCTGTCACTGGTGGGGACCTCACCTTAAGTTCACAAAGATGAAAAGTACTCTGGCTTGTGACACCATCTTCCAATGGTCACTAGAGGCGCTTACGCATCTCTAAGTGGAGACATCCTTTCCTTAAGGGAAGAGGGCAGAATCAACAATGAACCAATAGCATGTGTCTGGTCCACAGGATAAATCCCTCCTAGAATCTTTCAGTAGGAGACCAACTACTTCCTGTCTTGGTCTGAGAACCACACCCCAAAGTAGTCTCAGACAGAAAGAACAGACATTGGATTTGGAAACGTGATCTCAAAAAACAGGAGTGAGGAGTGAGAGACAAAGGAAACGTGGATGTGCATTAGTTTCTTGTTTGTGCTGCATCACATTATCACAAACAGTGCCAGATTTTAAATGATCTGAATGTTTTCTTTCACAAGTCAGAAGTGGGTCCCATGGGCTAAAAGTGAACATGTTATCATGGGTGATTTCTTCAAGTGCCTCTAAGACTGTAATCCTTTCCCATGTTTTCTCCAGTTCTACAAGCCTTAGCTAGGATCCCTTCATCACAGCACTCTATATCTTGCTTCCATCCCCACATCTTGTATTATTTCTAACTATTTTGCCTTCTTCTTACAAGTACTCTGTAAGTATATTGACCCCATGTAAATAACATAGAACAATCTGTGCACCCCAAAGTCCAAAAATTAACCACACTTCAGAAACCCCCTTTGTTTACATCACAAATTTCCAGATGCCAGGGATTGGGACACAGCCATCCTTTCTATGTAAATATTCAGCTTATCACTGAGGCACTGCTTTGGGAAACTTTCTCTTAGAGAATCACATGTCAGTATTGTAAATGCATCTCATAATTATATAGGTAGGGGAACAAAGAGACACAAAGTAATCTGGCAGCACCATCTCTATTAGTCCAAGTGCCACCCAGGGTTTTAGCTCTTCCATGTAGAATTCTATGGTTCAGACTCAGAAAAGCCCTGAAACAGGAAAAATAAATCTACTCTTCCCTCCCCAAAGTCACTGAAGCTTCATGGGACTAATTGCTGTAGTAATGGCTTGAGTAAGAGGTGAAGTGAGACATTTTGATAAAAGGTTCTCAACTCACTTCCCCACTCCAAGTGAAGCTACTGAGAGTCTTAGCAACTTATCTCTAGTAAGCACAATAAAATAAGGAACACACACAATTTCCCAAAGTTTGAACAAAAGCAAAAGAAAGGCAGATTATTTTCCCTGGAGCTAGAAGTGATTGCTACTGAGATATCAAAGCATTCTCAGAAAGTCCTACAGAAATAGACACTGGGAAGATAGCCTTTCAGCCCTGAAGTGACAAAGATTTCCAGAGCGCTGCAGAGAGTGGCAGCACCAGTAGATGCTGAAGAGAAGTGAGCTACCCAGGTCATTGATGTGATCTAGGACACCGGCCTTTCAGTGAGCAAGCATCTAGACTGATGAAGACTTTAGGACTGAGCAGCCCCTTCTCAACTCTTCATCAAAAAGGGGAGGAAAGCTATCTGTACATAAACACAAGAAGTAAGAGCAAAGAGCAATGCCACCTCACTGAAAATACATAAAATGGAAACAGAGACAATATTCTGTGTATCAGACTGGTGAAAATGAAAAGAGAAAAAAGATGAGCATAGCCTTGGAGACAAAAACACATACATTCTGACATTTCACTGGTGAGGAAGCATGAACTGATGAAGCCTTTTGGAAAGGCTGTTCAGCCTTATCTATCAGTATCTGAAGGTTACTCACTGTTTGGCTTATACTTCTAGTCCCAGAAAAAAAAATATCTTACAGAAATACGTAAACAAATAAGCAAAAGAGTATATCAAAGCATGTTTATTACAATACTGTCCCAGTAATCAAAATTCAAAGCAATATGAAAATCATACTTAGAGAGAAAATAATAAACATGATTTGTGTGTCATGGAAAGGACTCACATATATGCAAAGAAAATTTAGTAAGTTGCACACAGATGGTGTATGATGAACTCTACTTTTTGTTTGTTTTGTTTTATGGTATTTTTGAGATTATAAGGTAATCACATCTTTTTTCCCTAACCTTTCCTCTTTCCAAACCCTCCCATATACCTCTCCTTGCTCTCTTTCAGACTCATGGACTCTCTTTTCATCAATTGTTATTATATCCTAAATATGACCTGCTCAGTGTGTATAGTGTTGTTTGTATGTTTCCAGGGCTGATCATTCAGTATTGTAAAGTTATTTGGTATATTCTCATTCCTGGGAAAGACTATTTCTCCTACTCTCACCATTCCTGGGTTGCCTACAGTTCTTTGTGTAGATCTGAGGCCCTGTGGGCTTTCTCTGTCCACTTTAGCATATGTTGGTGTTATGTTATGAGCCGTTTTCCTACCAGCCTGCTCCCACAGTTGCATCAGCCCCAAATAACACACAGAGATGCTGTATTAGATTTAAGCTGTTGGTCTGTCACTGGAATTTCTTATTGGCTAGCTCTGTCTTAAATATTAACCTCTTTCCACCAATCTAAGTGTTTCCACATGGTCTTATCTTACTTGAGAGAGGGTCCAGACCTTCTTTTCAAGTCCCTACATCTTGACTCTCTACTACATCTCCCAGAATCCTCCTTGTCTCCTAGTCCCACATATCTTGCCTCCCTATTTGCCAACAGTGTTTTATTCAGTAACCAGTAAAAGAAACATATTTACAGACATCTCCCATCCTTGTCCAGCTAAACAAAACCAATATTTGCAAATGAGATCTTACCTGGGCTATGACTGCACACCCTATTTTTTTATTCAGCCAGAGAGAAGGTCACAGATGAGAAACGTGCAGCCTAGAACTGCTTCCTGTGCGTCACTTCCTGCTTTGCCTATAACGCTAATGAGGAAACAATGATTAAAATTATATAATTGTGTTAGTGAAAGTAATGAAAGAGATTGAAAAAAAAGACATTAATCCTGTTGAACAGAAACTGGATAGAATCAAATGTTAGTGAGGCCAAGTAAGGTTACTATTCTTGAACTTGTAAGGATCAGATCCAGATAGGCAAACATATGGATGGGCAGCCAGTTGAAAAGTCTATGTTAACAGTAGGGGATAGAGGTGAGCCAGAGTTCTAGAAACAAGAGTCCATGGTCCTTGGTACACACACCAGATGTCGGAAGAAAGGCTGCCATGGTACCATTCTATCTCAAAATTAGGCGTCTGTCACTTTATTGGGTCCAAGTTAGAGAGTTATAACCTTTCTTTGGTAGCAGGTCTGATATGTTCTTAGGCCTTGTTTCACTGACATGATTTTAACATGCCCATGTACTCTTACTATTTCAAATCACCCCAGTAAACTTATAGGATGGCTTTCTTTCCAATCTCAGAACAAAACATGTATCCATCTGTGCCAGATGGGTGGTGCCTGAGAGATGGTGCCGTTTATGGACCTACCCAGGGGCTGTAGTCATCCTTTTCCTTCCAAATGAAGCTGCTTTGAGGTGGTGCTTCCCAAGGCAGTGCAAGAGCCAAGAGCCCCAAGAGCCACTGTTTCTCCAACACTGAGTAACTTAAAGAAGGGCATAGCCTGATCTCAACAGGCAGTATGGGTAATCTTAATTGTCAACTTGATGGGCATTTAGGATCACCCTGGAAATGCCATCTGGACATATTTGTGATTGATTACCTAAAGCGGGGCTAATTTAAAGGAAAGACCTACTTTAAATGTGGACTTTGCCACTTCACAAGCTGCAGCCCTGGGCTGAATGAAAGGGAAAAAGCAAATAGAACACAAGTGTCCATCACTGTCTGTTGCCTGACTATGAACACAATGTGTCTCCCCACTCCGCCGCCATCTTCCTGGTCACTAGGTGTGTAAGCACTACAAAGACCACAAAAATGCAAGAAGATGCGACAGTGAAAAAGATGTTTCCATGTGCTTGGAGGGCAGACAGTAAGGAGCAGCGAGAGCTGAGCACCAAGTGTGGAGACAAGAAGGTGACTGTGAATCAAGCAAGCTGTTTCTTCCTGTAAAACCCAGAGTACCCAGTCAGTGGAGACACCAGCTGGGCAATGAGCTGGGCAAGCAGGATGCCTGAAAACCTGCAAGCATGTGGACTCTTAGATCCTCTTTGCCATCTAACACATCCAGGCAACTACCCTTCCCACATCCCAGCGTGACACCAGAGACTCATTTACGAAGAAATCCAGAAGGATTCCTGACTCTTCTCAACAAGAGCTGTGGAGAAAATGTCACCCTGATGCTGTAAGGTATCCCTTGCATATCACTCATCAACTTACCACATAGATTTCTAGGCCAGCACCAGCTGTGTAACGTTCTTGGGAGAGCTGGAGAAATAGGCACACCAGCCTAATGCTTTCAGTAAGAGATTGTGTAGGTTTGCCTGTGGCAATGTATGTAAGGGAGTGTCTTGATAACTCAGAAGACTGCCCCTGTGTCCAAAGCACAATTCCCTGTGTGTGTGCACAATTCCCTGTGTGTGTGTGATCGGGGTTGGATAAAAGTGGAGAAGTGAGCTGAGCCGTAGCATGCATCCACCCATCCATCCTTCCCTGTCTTAACTGTTATAAGATGTGTCCAGGGGAGGGCTCTAACTTCCTGCCGTCTCGACTTCCCCACAGTGACCATCTGTAACCTGGAACTGTGACCTAAATTAACCCTTTATCACTGAGGCTGATTTTGTCAGGCTCTTTCATTGCAGCAAGAGGGAAGGAAAGTAAAACAGAGAGCTTTAGTTTTAGTGGAACTAGGCTGAACTAAGGTAAACATATAGTTCAAGATCAGAGACCAGTGTTCACAATCAAATAGAAAAGTAGTCCCTGACACCCAGAACAGATTTACGAAGACAGAAAAGTGGAGACCTCTTTCCTGTCATAAATTGTGTGGAATTATTTGACCTTTAAATCTGTGTATACATACTCTTGTGATCATAATGTATATGTTACTAAATATAGGACATTGAGAGCAGACATCCTACTGCACAGAATGTAAGGTATTTTTAATATTTACTGTTTTTATTACATTTGGATTTTTGAAATATTTAACTATCTTCTGAATTTTTAAATAAGATGTGAATATAGAAAGGAAGGTGAAAGTGGATGATAAAAAAAAAATAATAGTTAGGCCTGCTTAAGTGCACATAATGACAAGGCTCAGGAACAACCTAGCTCGCTAACTTCTTTTCATTTATAAAAGACATAGTTATATCTGGAAAGCTTAAGTGGCAACGTCAGCGATGATGTGGCAGTGTGAGGTCTATAGCACAAACCTTCAGAGTTTCCAGAACCAAATGTTGCTTTCTTGCACTCACTGAACTCATACCGGTGAGAGAATCACAGAAGAAGTTGTCTACATTTGGTGGAGAAGGTAGGCAGAGAGAAATCATAATGTTCAGCTAGTTTAAAAGCATCTGCAAAGACAGGGTTATGAAAAGACCTTAGCTGTGTCCCTTCCTGTGGCCTTTGGCTAAAGTCGACTCATTGATGTCATAACATCTATCTTCTGAGGACAAGTAGGTCTTTGAACCAATGTGATAAATGGGACAGAATATAATTTTCCAAATTGACTTATCCTCTATTGAAACCTCTTTATGATAATGACTCATATCATCACTCATTTTAGGAGTGGATTATAGCACGTGAGTATGGAGAATAGGCCAAGGGGCACACAAGCAACAAGAGAATCAAAGGACAGCTGGATGGACAGAGACCACATGATGTGGTGGTCTTGTGTTGGGGATATGCTGGAGCACTGTGTGGGGTTCTTTCCAGTCAAATGTTAGTATCAAATCCAGCAATTTTTATGTCTTTGGTGATACGATGCCATAAATAGGCATTTGGGTTCTTAACACTTTATCTGCTTGAATTTTGGTCCTACTATGTATTGCTTTAATAAAAATTCTTCGTTTAAAATTGAGAAATTAATATTTGTGATGTAATGTATCATGGGGAGGAAGAGATCATTGCTTTTGCCATTTGAAGTCTGGACCACATGTGTAAGACCATACCACCCTGGATGCTTCTTATCATGCAAGACATCTGGCCTACAGGAAAATCTATTGATTATAAATGAGATAATCTCATAGTTTAGGCCGTCTTATCTCTAGTGTGGCTGTGGAATATGCTTTCAGGAAAAGTGTGATTTTCTAAGTCTCCATGAATGCTATTTTCCTTAACTCCATGCTTTCCAAGGCCAAGGTAGACATTAAATATGGTGTGAGACACAGTAGATGGCAACCATATCAGCAGCAGACCCTTCTCCCACCCTCTTATTCAGAAGATGCTGGCTATAAGGTAAGACACTCTTTGGAAGGAGAATAGCAAAGCCTTAGAACTGCCATCCATGTCCTTAAAATCCTGGGGAAATTGTCACTTCCCAAAAAGAAGCAGAAGGAATGCAAGAAAGAGGAAAAGACATAAACTTGGCTCAAAAAAAAAAATGACCAGGGCCTTTAGCACTCAATTCCAAATACCAGAAAGCAATATTGAATAATAAATTTTTATTAGTTGTATGATTTCCCCCTTGCAATATATTCAACCCTCTAAAGCAGAATCCCACTGTTTAAAAACACTTTTTTATGACATTGGATACCTTGGGACATGAAAGACAATATATTTTATCTGTAAGATGCTGAAGACATCAAATTTAAATTCCAATCTTGTACTTCCAATAGTCAGCAGGCAACTCTGACAATTCCAGTTACAGGGGATCCAATGATCCTTTCTGACCTCCACAGGAACCTGAATGCATGCAATGCACATTTTCTCATGCAAGCACACACATACAAGCCCATAACGAATTACAAATATTTTAAAGATTATTAAATGTGTAAGTTTTCTATCTGAATACACTGAGATGGAGGGAGTTGCTATAAGAACTATTTAATGAAGATGCTTAAAAGTAGGGTCAGTACATGTCCCAGAATCTGAAAATTTAACAAACTTTACTGTACTTGTTGATTACAATGTGAACTATGCTCTGTGTGATAAATTCTAGATTCTATCATGGCCTCATCTAGAATACTGTGACATTAAAGTAACAGCAAAAGCTTGGTGAGTTGCGATAATAAATATTATTATCCAGGTGTGCACAAGTCAACTGCACACCTGGGTAGCCCTTCCGCTCCAGCAAAGACTTAACTGAGCTTGACTGGAAGAAACGTTGGTTTTGTATCAGCTGAAAGTTCAGAAAGAGGTTTGGATGGTCTCCTTGGTCACAGCAATCAGCTGTCATATTTCCTCTCTAGGTTGTGTAGTCTTTCAACACAGCAAGTGATGGAAGATTTCTCTTGAAGCAGGTTAGGATTTAAGAGGATGAACAAGGCCTCTTGGGGTAGAAGATGGTCCCAGTATTCCTAGGGCCTAGATTCCAAAGTGGGGTATTAGACCCCAGATTTCCTAAAAAGTGCCAAAAATTTCACACCCTGGAACATGTTTACAAGGAAGGAAGATAAATCCACACCATTTTAGACAACCGGTTTTCCATGCCCGTCTCTAAGCATCACAAAATGATCTGTTAAAGTCCATGTGGCATCCTCAAAAGAAAAATATTGCTACATAACTGAAAAAAAAACTAGATTATGTGTATTTACTGTTAATATCAACTCTTAATTTTTGACAGTTCACCATAGTTATTCAAAGGAGAGCTGGGTGAAAGGAGATATGGTATTTCTATTCTGTCTGTGTAAGTTTCATAGAAATCTGAAATAATTTCTAATTTACACATTTATGTTTTGGAATACATGATAAAAGAGGAACTTGCCTAAGTCCATAACTGAATCCTCCATCCTAAATGGAGGCATTTGTTTGTGCTAGGAAAACTGGAAAGCATAAAGAACCCTGGCAATCGAGGGAGCGAGATTGGCCAGGGCTACGTCTCTGCAGGCTTCCAAGGTCACAGCCCACACAGAGCCTTGGGGTTCAGTGGGAGATGCCAAGATAAGCCAGACAAGGGCTATGTCAGTATCCTCCCTCGGTGTGATAGAAAGGGTATTGATCCAGCTGGCTGGCTATGGTGATTACAGCAAATGTCACAAGGCCACTAGCTGCAAGTCTGGGGACTTTTTTCCTTCTCATTTGAGGGAGTAAAATCTAGATTTCATCACCAAATTCTAATTTTGTAAGAGTGATAGAGTGTTACCTTTTTCAGTGTGTGGTACCTCTGAGTCCAGTGTTGAGCCAAATCAGAAAGATAAACACTGCATGAGGCAGTCAGCTCGTCTAGTAGACATGGGCTTCTGGCTTCTTCACTCCCCTGTCATCAGGAAACTCCAAGCCCCTTCTAATGTGGTTATCAAGGGCTCTCCCTCCACCTTCCCTACTGTGACCCATAGGTGAAATGAGACCAATAGCCCAAATCTAGCTGCTCTAATCTGTCTAACCCTGCCCACTGTGATTGGTCAAGGGATATTGATTGGCCACCAAATTAAGCTAATATTCTCCCTTACACTTCATGTAAGACCATTAGGAAAAAAAAGGTATTTTTTTCTTTCAAATTCTAGCCACTACTATGAAATTGGCTGATGCTAAAACTACCCATGAGAAGAAACAAAATATACAGAAAAATATCCTCATCATAAAGCAATTTACACCCCAGATTCAGTCAAGTGAGGCCAAAGACATTGCTAGGACTTTGATATTTCTAGCTTAGGTTATAGCTGGCTTTCCCTTACTTGTGTCTCAAATACCTTAATTAATGAAGAAATCAATACATAGAAGTGGGGTCCTGGGATCTACATATTCTAGGATGTGGATTGGGCTGAGAACTGGTAGGGTAGTAGACATTCTTCCTATGTTCTCTTAAGTCACAGGTCAGTGGTGTTTGTTTAGTGGAATGGCTGGGTAGATCTTTCCTTTTGTTCTAAAACTCAAACTTTATGTCTGGAGAAGCCCAGAGACAAAGTCCAGCTGAGTTTTCCATGTATTCCAGTCTTCATTAAGCACCTCAGCAGCTTTAGTCCAACCTCTTGCCTTGCATACACTATCTAACCAATGAGATTATGAGACCACGAGCATCATCCTTCATCTTGAAATAGATAATGCAGTGATGTGGGGACAACTCATTGCCTAGGTCCTCATCTCAGCCTTTCAGCTGTCTATTCCCCACCTGAGAATCAAATGCTTCCTGTTTCAGAGACATGGATAATGATGAAGCCCCTCCTCCTTATCCCAACTCAGTGTCCCAAGAGTAGGAAGTGAAAGAAAGGTCATACTATCCTATGTCCCTCTAGTCTACAAGACCAGCTCACCACATTTCCAAATCTAAAATAGATTGCTCCTTAAGACTTAAAGAAGTGGGGGAAAAACAAAGTTTTAAAGAAGTGTCAATTCCAGAAATATCTTAAAGTCCTACAGTCTTATCCAATTGTTCCCCAAACTCCCCAGGGCCCATAGCTTGAAACAAAAGGAACAACATCTTCCTAACATTGTCCAAGCTTGGAGAAAGGACTGCAATGGCCACATTTCTGCCTCTCAACCCATCACTCCTGTGCCCAGCCCCAAATTGCAGCATTGTCAGCAGTCATGGGGTATTTCATCTTAGCCTCATTTGCCTCTGTATCTAATCCACAGTTGCCCAAAAATCAAAAAAGAGGATTACCCCAAACCCTAGGACCAAGAAGTTGATATTCTGATTTTGTAGACCTTAACAAGCCATCAGGGGCTTGTCACCCATTTCAAGCAAGTTTGAGGCAGATAGCACTCATGTGGTGTCTTGTACAGATGACTCTGGCAGCATAGAACATCAGCAGATTGGAAACGAATCCAATGATTAGTACGCAACAGCAATACCGACAGAATGAAAGTTTGAGCTGGCAGAATCCCAGGAGCATAGATGAGCGCTGAGGAATGAGCAGAGTCACATGAGGATAGAGGAGCACTGAGGAGGAGCACTGAGGAATGAGAGAGCTCCTGTAGAAGGCAGAGAAGCCAAAGAGACAGGACATGCAGCAGACAGACATCAAGCTTTATGGGCTGTGAATGAATACAGTCTCTTGATTTCTTCTTGTGGGAGGGAAGCAAGAAGCAAACAGCTGGAACTTCTGTCTGCAACAGAAGGAGGGATTCTAAAATCCTTGTTTATTTTTCACTTAAAGAGGATTTGTCCTGAAAATTTGTCAAGCTGTATAGATGCTCGTAAGGGATTTTAGCCAAAACTACACACATTTAGAAATGCTTTGGTTAGCAGCCACATGGGAACCTAAACCATAGTGGGTACATCAAGGTCCACTTCACATGGTTTTCAGTTAGAAAAAGAGGAAAATTACTTTCTTTCTGAGTTCTCCATTACCAGTAGGACAGTATGGTGCAAAGGGGGTCTGAAGAACTCCTCAGACTATAGGGACACATAGACTAGAAAAAACTTAGAGCAAAACACATTTTGTGTTCATGGGAGCAAGGAGAGATGCCCAAGGGATTTGGCCATTAGCCAAATGTTCCGTCAACATCCTTTCCCCCCTGGGCTTCTACTATGTCCTATTCTTCTCAGTAAGGTCCTTTCTTCCTTTGTCAAATTTTCATGTAGTCGTTAAATAGTGTTAAGTAAAGGTCCTTTATGTCCCAGGAAAATGTAGCTTGAGCTGTAATACATCCATCATGACAAACATATGACCAGAATGAATGAATGCTTTCCCTTAGCTCCTGGAATATTAAATGAACGCTCAAGTGTGGAAGCTACATGCAATTGCATGTGCCATTGAACACCGCTAGGCTAGATTTAGCCACTGGAAAGTTGCAAATGAGACGGCTTTGCTACCTGCTATCTGCTCTGCTGCCGTGAACTTGTGCAAGTCTCGTGCATGCAGTCACGGGCATAATGAGTTCACGTGTACACCAGCACTGACATGTTTCCCAAATGCTGATTTTCTGCAGTCGTCTGATTATCGCAGGATATTACCATCTTTGCTGCCCACTCTCCCATGATGATCCCTGGGCTCTCAACATGCAGAGGGGGAGGTTTCATGAAGTCCCACTCACTAGCTGAGGGGCTATTGGCAGTTGATGGCTACTGGCGAAGGGAGAATCGGTGTTCTTCAGAGATGCTGTGGCTAAAAGGCTACCCATGCTCCAGTCAATGGCCCTACACCCATGCACATATAGAAAGTACTAAGTAGACTTGGTGAGGGTTTTGTTGTTGTTGGTATTCCTTCTGTTTTGTTCTGTTTTTAGAGGACATACAGTTAATTGGGGAAAGTGGTGAGGAGATGGGGAAGACTTAGAGGATCCAAGCATGTTATATGCAAGCATGGATTTCTTCGATAATTAAAACAAATGAAGGGGGACGATGGAGATGACTCATTGTGGGTAAGAATGCTTTTCCCAAGTATCCAAAACTCAGACCCCAACACTCAGAGGGCTCACAACTGCCTATGACTCCAGTTCCAGGGAATCTGATGCCCTTCTCTATCATCCACAGGCATCCATGCACACACAGAAAACACACATACACATAAATAAAACTGAAAAGAAAAGAAATCTTTTTTTTTTTTTTTTTTTTTTGGTTTTTCAAGACAGGTTCCATGTATAGCTTCAGAGCATGTAGTCCTGGAACGAGCTCTTGTAAACCAGGCTGATCTTGAACTCACAGAAATCTGCCTGCCTCTGCCTCCCAAGTGCTGGGATTAAAGGTGTGTACTACCACCAACCAGCAAGAAATCATTTCTATAAAAAGGAATGTGGGAACTCAACTCAGAAGCTTAAATTTAAAAACAATGATGATTTAATGGCAGTGAAAGCACCACCCAAGCATTGCCTGGTCAGGTCCAACATTGCTGTTGAGTAATGTGCTTATGTTGCTAACCCTCTGCAAAAAGAGAAACTTATTTCTCATCATCAGTGGGAAGTTGTGAAGTTCTTTCCCAGAACTGGCTTGAAGTTCTTTCTCCAACTTGGCCAGCTGTACTTGAATTCAAGTTTTCCACCCCAGAGAGAGTGTAGTTGTGTCCAAGTGGAATGAGTCACGAATTCTAAGCACAAAACTTTTCATCTCTTCAAGAGGAGCAGAGAGGAGTTCTGTTTTTATCACAAAATAGTGCTTGAACCAGGCCCAAATGTGAGTTCTGTCCCATCTCATCTCCTCTTTTCCATTCTGTGCAACAGGGAGAGGGAAGGGGAATTGACAAGAATGAAAGACCGTTTGAACCTTGGCAAAAGGCCACTTGGCTTCGTAGATTTACCAAGTAATCCTGGCCAAGAGAAAATGGTCCTTGAGTAACCGTATGGAACAGCAAACCCCTCTGGGATGCTCATTACATGCTCATTAGCTGTCTGCAGAGAGTCCTAAACCCCATCGAGTCACACTGTCCTATTTGCTGCTGCTAGCTCTGTGTACTACCTCCCACATCCATCTTCTTTGGAGTCCATCCATAAAAGTGTGCCACTGTTCTTGAGACTAGAAAGAGTTTATTATCTCTCCAATACCAACCATGTGATTATTAACTTTTTATTGAGTAGTTTATTGATGATATTTTCAGATAAGTTCAGGCTTATGAATGTTTAAATAACCCAGGTAATTTTTGTGATGTAGTTGTTAAGGATGAGCCAGTCTCCTGTTGTCAATGTTTTTCAGCATATTTCTTTATTTAATCATTATATCTGTCCTGAGAAAAATAAAACACCGAATATTCATTCCACTTTGTACAATTTTCTAATAGGTGTTCAGTGAAGCAAGTTCCTACACACCTTGGGAAATATAAAGCTGAGGACACATAGTACCTGCTCTTAGCTTCGATTCAAAGGAGAGAAGCAAAGCAAAGTTACATGCAACTACAATATGCAGTATGCAATGGAAAGATTTTGGTTGTTAGCCAAAATGGAAAATGCTGAATGGTTATAATTAGGAGAAGATAACCTAAAGCATATTTTAGAAAAATTGCCATCCTGGCAGATGAAGAGAAGAAATCAAATAACACAAAAACCATTAGAAATACTTTGGTAAAAAATCCCCAAGAAACAAAACCAAAGACCAATGGAAGATACAGGGTCAATTAAAGATTGACAGACTTTAGGTAGGTAGGTAGGTAGGTAGGTAGTCAATATAAAGAATTGTCTTGTGGTAACATGGAGGCTGATTCCCATGATATTCTATGTACAAACTGAAAAAAAAACTGTGGTTCAAGTTTAGGAAAAGATCAGTATCTAACCTCAAGTTTTAATGCAGGGAAAGATAATTACTCTTCTGTTGTTTTGTTATACTCAGGCTTCTGTTTAGAAGAGCTGATACCTGCCTGTGTCAGGTAAGATCCTATGATTTACCTAGTCCAGTGATTGAAATGCTAACTTCTTCTGGAAGTAGTATCCCAGGCACATTCAGAAATGTTAACCAGTCTGCCACCCAGCTAAGTTGACAAGGAAAGGTAACCATCATGGAGGCTACTGGAACAACCTATGTAACATAATGAGAATACAGTAAATGTATGAAGAGATTGTATCATGGAAAATGAATAAGAATTAAATAATTGGCCAATGAGGGACAGAAAAGAAATGTGAAAGAAAACAGCAGCCTGCCTCTGGCGGGTAGGTAGAAAGCACCACTATTTACTATAGGAGAACATTGCAGAGGTGAAGTGTGCTGGGTCAGTTTGAGATGGGACAGCATAGAAGATGATTGGGGACCAAGGAGGACAGTACAGAAGAATGAGGGAGACTCTGATAGAGCAGCAGTGTCATGGAAGGGAAGCCTTGGGAGCACTTCTCATTCTTCCAAGGCTTGATGTGCTTCTGTTGTCAGACAGAATCCCACATTTCCGCTCTGGGTCTCCCAGCCTTCATCAGTGGTCCTTCGGCCTCTCATGGCTTCTGCTGTGAACCACAAGTTAAGAGTTACAGAATCAGCCCCCCTGAGTCTGACTTCTCAACTTAGGCTGTGCCGCACTAGCAAAGGTTTCAGATGGCCGGTTTTAGCATTTCTCAGCCTCCAAACCAGTGTGAGCCCATTTCCTTACTAAATCTCCCCACGTTCTGAGTGTTACCCTGGTTGTCGACCCGACTTGGTATGGAATAAAATAAGCTGAGCTGTTGAGCACACCTGTAATGCACTTTCTTGATCAAAGATGGGCACCGCTGAGTGGCAGCCCAGGTAAAAGGAGACCTCTCAGGTCTGTCTTGATGGAACATTCACCAACCCTGTTGCTGTTTGCTTATGCTGTAGCTAATATTAGAACCCAGCTTATTCAGGGTTCCAATGTGGAGTGAAAGCCAGTGGCTCCCCAGGAATCCTCTAGGAATTCAGTATGGTACTGAATGGGGATCCAGCTTTGTGGACTGCAGAGTTACCAGATTAGCCTGTCCAGTGTAAAGATGGCCATTGAAGGACTATCCAGTGTATAATTGAATAAATTACTTTTTAATATATATGCTAATTTCATCAGTTCTGCTCCTTTAGAGAATTCTAACATAGAATGGACACACACACACACACACACACACACACACACACACACACACACACACACACACACACACGGAGAAATGGACAGGCTTTTGAGCAAGAACATAATTGAAGCAATTCGCTTAGAAAAAAAAATTGACCTGAGCAATGAAGGGGCCTATACTGTAAAAGGTTAACAATGTGGTATCTGATTGGTGTTGGGGTGTGGCAGAGATGCTGGTTTCCAGATTGTTTCCCATGATAAGGAAAAATATTGCCTGCTGCTAAGTTTCTTCCCTCTCTCTCCACAGCCTCCATAAAAATCTCAGGCAGACACCTAAGTGCATAGAACAAATTGATGTATCCAGCATTGTTTAATGAATGCTCAAAGAACCCGAGCCCATGACATTTCAGTTCATTAAAAATTACCTGTGATTGCTGAATATTGATAACGGCAATGATCCTGTAATACTCCTTCAGAGGAGGGAATCAAAGGACAAGAAAGATAAAATAAAGAATAAACTAAAAAACAAAAAGAATAAATACTTGAAAAAGTAAATATAATGAGTGGCTTGCAAATTAATATTATTTTCTTAATCACATACAACATATAGAATAGAATTCATAATGCTTATTTGTATTATTTAGACAATATTGATCAGAGTTGCAGTCTAACAAAGTTTCTGTCTTTGCCAGGGGGTTATTTTATATTTGTCTTCACAAATAACTGTTTGATACAGGAAAAATAAACACACACACACACACACACACACAGATTGCCATTTAGCTGACATCTCTCAGTAAAAGATGGATTTGGAATTCAAGCCCAGATTTAACTCTCTTGTGTTGCTTGCCCCTAAGCTGTCTGCCATTCTGCCCTTTGGATTAGTTTGCTGAAGAAAGTTCAAAACAAGCTAGAAGGAACAACAGAGTTTATCTTCTTTTAAGGGTAATAAACAGCGATTTTCTTGTGGCTGTACAAGCCATTATAGCAGACAGTTGTCTTTTACTCAGAGCCACAAAGAAAACCTACCAACACAAATTGCAGCTCCCAGTGGCGGCTGAACTGTTTGCAAAGAACAAGAAGTTCTTATTGCCCTGAAAATAAAGACTGGGGGAGAGGACAGAGTGAGATGGGAGTGACTGCCGTTAACCTCACTTGTTTTAAATAAGCACTTGGAAGAAGAAAAGCAATCAGAAGGTTAAAATAAGCCAAGTTCTGATGGATTTGTATGCATTATGCTTTGTGCGCATGTGTTCAAGTAGGAACTCACACAGAATGGGGCCGCTTCGGGGGAGAGGGGAGGGGAGGTCTGGGAAGGCAGCAAATCTGATCCACAGAGAGCACAGGTCTTCCCTGTTAACTTCCGAGCCTGTATGGTATAGAAGGTTGCATGTCAGCTTTTCCTTTGGGTTAAATGCTACTGTGAAGACCAGCCTTCAGCAGCTCTGGAGTTGAGGGGAACCATGAGTCAGCAGACTAATCACTCAATTTGACTTTTGTATCTGGGGAAGTAAAACTAAATTCTCTGGGGCTGATGCACTGGGCAAATCTTAACTCTCTGGGGCCAACAAAAAGGGAAAACACACACACACACACACACACACACACACACACACACACACACCTCTTCAGGATCTCTCTGTCTTTTTCCTTTACAGCTTGTATATCCTAGAAAATCTTTCAAGCAATATAAAAATTACAATGTAATAGCATCCTATTTTTCAAGTGAATAATTATAACCCATACAGGTGAAAAGCAAAGTGTTTTTCATTTCCTTTTCATGATTAAACATTTTGCGTATTACTGGTGAAAAACAAATTGTTCCCAAGACCTCACATAGATTCATGCCCAAGCAACTTGTTAAAGATTAACAGAGTGTAGGCAAGCAAGGTATTTTTCTCAGCAAGTTCTACATTTTGCAGTTACAAAGAATCAATCACTTATTATTTATCTCAAAAGGTAATCTTATAAAAAGAATCACAAGTCTAAATTTTATATATGAAAAACAATCAGTTCTGCTTTAAACCCTCAGGGTGCATGCCTATTCATCAACAATATGTATGTATGTATGTATGTATGTATGTATGTATATATGTAAGTATGTATATGCATCAGGAAACTGAGGGAAGAAATGAATGCAGAGAATTAATCACCGCCTTTGATCACCAACCCATCCTAGCAAGAAAGGTACATCAGCCTGGGATAGCCAGGCTGTCATTGTTCCCGTTCGCTAGCCTCAATGAGTCCCTCTCTCAACTACTAAAAGTGTGCCTTTAAATTGTTCCCCAAAATTTTCTACCCCAAAGCCATTAACAAAAACATCTTAATCTAACTTTAAGTCATTACTTAAAATTTTGCTTTAGCTATGATGCATACCGAAACCTATGAATGTATCTCTTAACATGAATATTATAAGAACTTGAGATAGCCTGGCTTCTGGGACTCAATTGATTTACTTAATCATTAACCTAAACCACAGTCTATAAGGCTCCTCAAGAGAGACTCATAAGTCCTAGCTGTGTGACACTCGTTCTGATTTTCTACCCTTTGTAGTCCTTGCTTTATCAGGGGCTATATTCTACCTTTACCTATATTAATTTCTTCACTAAATTAGCTTCTATCATAATCCCTTACTATATTTGTTGGAAAAGCCCTTAATCATCAAAATTTTCTTTAATTTAACACTACTACTGTATAAAATCATTACTTCAATTGAACAGTTCAGCTTAAGAGGAAATCATCTTCATAAAATTCCATAGATAAAAACGCCCAGTAGAATGAGATATCTCCAAGAGATAATCACACTACAGTAAAGACAGTGCCCCCCCCAACACACATACACACTCCATTCACACCAGGCCAGATACCAGAGAAAAATGGCAGTGGAAAACTTGTAAAGGCCCAGTAGTAGCAAAAGACATTCTGGAGCCGAGCCCTCTGTGCCTTGCCTGTCTGGGATTTACCTATCAGTACCTTGCTTCCTGTTGGACCAAACTCCTGAAACTCAGTTGCCACCTGCTGCTCCTCTGAAATGGCCACTAATGGTTAAAGTCCTAGAGTAGATCACTTTATGAAGGTGATTATCTGTCAAAACCAGTTTAATGAAGGAGCAAGATAATGGTATTTGTAAATGTTTTTACATTTATGTATGGGGGAATGTGAATGCTCAGGCGTCCGTATATCAGAGGACAGCCTTCAAGAGTTGATTCTCTCTCTCCACCATACGGGTTCTGGAAATGAAACTCAGGTAGTTAATCTGAATGGCAACTGTTTGATTGACTAAGCCCTTTTGTCACCTAAACATGACAGTATTTCTAAATAGATACTTTAATCTCTTTAAGATTAATATCTCATTTACCATGTTTATTCATAGCAACAATGAATTATAAATCTGGTTCTTTTATGACCCATCTCAAATAAATATCAAGCTTAATGAGAATGCTCAGAAGAAAGATGCATGGCTGAGCTAAGCATTGGTGATGCTGAGAAAGGAGTTAGAAGATAGAGGAATGGCCGAAAAAAAAAAAAAGAAAAAATAATAATGAGGGGTTTTTTTATATATAAAAATAAAGCAAGAGACCAACACAGCAGCACAGTCACATCGTGGGAGACAAAACTTCAAGTTTTCTTGTACTAAAACTTTCAACTGTGTGTAAGCATGTGGGGGTGTGTGTACATGCATGTGGCTGATGGTTAGCCTACATAGATGGGTGTGCACATGTATGTAGAGGCCAGAGGACAACCCAAATTCAACTTCTTAAGGTACTATTCACTTTTATTGACATGGAATTCATAATACTCTGCAGTGGCAGTGAGACCCAGGCCTACCTATCTCTACTACTTCAGCACTAGATGGGGTCTGGTGATCAATCCCAGGTCCTCCTCCCTGCAAGGCAGGCAGTTGAGCAACTGAGACTTCCTAAAAAATATATTCACTTACTATGTATGCAGTATTCTCCTGCATGCATGTCTGCATACCAGAAGAGAGCACCAGATTTCATTACAGATGGTTGTGAGACACCATGTGGTTGCTGGGAATTGAACTCAAGACCTCTGTCCCAACCACAGTCTCCACGGTGTGAGGTTTGCCTGGAATGTATTGTGCAATCTGGACTGGGTTGGGTAGCGAGCCTCAGGGCACAAGTCCTCAGATCCCAGAGAGATGAAGTATAGATATATTATTTATGATTTATCAAGCTTGCCTGAAGATTCAGAAAACAAAGTCAGACACAAGCCATAGAAGCTGTAATCCCAAAGGAGGTAGTGGTAAACACCTTTAATCCTAGGGCTCAGGATTAAGAGATAGATGGATCTCTGTTACCTGTAGGATTTTCCCTGCCAGCCCGGGCCCACCACCACGCCTGACCCCAATAACACGCAGAGACTCTGTATTTGATATAAGGCTGTTGGCCAGTTTCTAGTTTCTTATCAGCTAGCTCTGTCTTAAATATTAACCCACTTCTATTAATCTAAGTATTTCCACGTGGCCTCATTTTACCGGAGAGATGGCCAGACCTCTGTTGTCTCCAGTCTCTACATGCTGACTCCTCCTTCCTACTTTCTCTTTCCTCCTTGTCTCCTAGTTCCACCTGTCTTCCTGTCCTATTGGCCAACAGTGCTTTATTCATTAACCAGTAAGAGAAACATATTTACAGATCTCTGTGAATTCAAGCCCACCCAGGGATACATGAGATTGAATCAGACTAAAAAAGTAACAGATCACATGCCTTTAATCCCAGCACTAGCGGGGTATAAAAGATAGAAGCAGGGTCTTCAGGATTCAGTAGGAGGCATCATTCTCCAGACACGCTGAGGAGAGGCAGCAGCAGAGCCAGCCCATTCAATGAAGACTTCCCCCACAAGAGGTCTGGGGTGTACTCGGTCCCTGAACTTGACTTCTGTGCATGAGCACAGATCACTGGAGAAGCAAAAACTGTTCCTGAGCTGTCATGTTTAACATCACAAGCATATGGAGGGCAGGAGGGGTGGGAGGGAGCTATCAGAGAAAGCATGACATCCTGCTCTTCCTGTGGGATAATTCAGATTCTTATCTCAAGGAAGTAGCCAGGAGCGGAGCAGAGGATAGAGAGGAGAGGATACAGTGATGCACAAAGGTCAGCCTGCCTGAGATCACACGGTTTTGCTTTTATCTGTACTACCCTTGGAATATTGAAAATACAAAAGAAAATGGTGTCCGTTAAAAGAATAACTTTGGAAACATGGGAAGTTTTCAATACAGAAAACCATAAGGTCACAAGTAATGTTCACCACCTCTATCCTCCCTGTGTTTGTGCCACTCCTAGCTCCCCTTCACCACACACACACACACACACACACACACACACACACACACACACACATCAATCAATGATCAATCACACCCAAAAATGAGAAATTGAACCTAAAAACTAGAAATTGTTATATGAAGAAGAAAGATCAAGATATTAGAAACTTGGTTTCCTACACAGAAAAGAAAAGTAAAATGATTTAGGGTTTCCTCACCCACTCCCCACCAAGAAAATAATTACAGATGTGAGCTTGCGAGGCCGCCACAGAGCAATATGACTCCGGGCCTCACGTCTGCAAGACAGGCGCTTCACCCACTGAGCTGTCCCCGCAGAGCCAGACCACCTCTGTGGCCTTTTCTTTTATTCCATTTGTTGTCGTCTTCTTTTCCCAAGAATGATTGTGCACATTTTAAATATCTTCCATCTGCCATTTCAGTTACCTTTTATGCTCATATATGATTATTTCTTCATTTTATTTCATTTAATTTTCCCAGAATTATTCATGGTTCCCTGTGGGTACTTTCTACCCTGCGTATTCCACTTTTTCTTTTACGTTACTCCTAGTTGGGAATGCTTTTTATCTGTCTCTTCTATTACCTCCCTGAGCTTGGCCCATTTGGAGACTTCCAGTGACTGGGAAGGTAAATGGAAGTCTTAGTGGAAATTGTCTTCCCCACTCCGAGTGCTTGGGAGCAGAGCCAGTGTGGGGTCTCTGGGGAAAATATGAGAGAAATAAGTTTAAGTCACTGAGTGTTGTTCATGACCCACCCCCCTTTTCTGATCCAAGATCTGGGGGCCCATTCCACAGACCCTACTCCCTCACCAACTGTTTTGTGAAAGATTATGGCCAGCTTCACGGGCGAGCTGTAGTCAGGATGGTGAGCAGAAAAGAACAACTGCTCCACTGGATTCTTGAAGTCTGCTGCAGACACAGCCCCAGGTTTGTGCCTATCTCGTGGGGAAAGCAAAGAAGAAAAGCCCCGGTCCACTTACAAATGTGTGTGGCAAGCCGAGAAAGGGACAATGCTGCAGAACATAGGACCCTTGGGACAGGAACAAGCTGCTCGGGATGTTAAGCATTCTGCCAGTCATGTCACAAACATCTCCTCCTTAGGGGAGAGCAGAAAGAGCTGAGAAGTCCCTCTCAGGCCTTCTCCGATAAAGAGGGAGCGGGGCGGGAAGTCAGAAGAGGAAGCACATATGTTATCTTTGTTCTGTAGACCAACTCATGAGCAGGAGTAGAGCAAGAGAAGATTTATCTCCTAATGAGAGAAGCATACGAACAGGGGCCAGCAGAGCCTGCTGCTACCTCACCTGGTACCCTGCCCCCTCACCCAGGACTACACTGTCCACTGCTCCTGCCTAATTCCTGTCTACCTCTGCCTGAGTAGAGACTCTCTGGCAGTAGTAGGCTAATCAACCCAGGCACAGCCTTCAATTCATACGAGATATGAGATAGTGGACATATACGAAGCTGTACAAGGACTCTAAGATATATCCCACAGTCTTCCAGAAGGTTCCTGGGAAGCCTGGAAACTGTTACTCATAACAGCAGTCTATTCATCACCATACTTTGTACAGGATGTCCCCTTCCCTTCTTTATCTCATTTCTCTGCTACCCTTGGTGCTTCCTGGAATCTCATCCCAAAGAAACCTCTTGCAGCCAAGCCCTTGACTCAAGAGCAGCTTCGGGGGAGGCTACCCTGAGGGGAAAGATACTGGTTCCACCGTGTCTCAGAGGCTCCCTCTCATGAGAAGGGCTTGGGTCAATAGAAGGTCTGGTGTGTTCTCAAGCCAGCTGTGGGCACACCTAATTCTGACCCAGCAGGGATCTGGGTCAGAAGCCACAGGTGAAGAAGGCTCAAGACATCACATCTTTGAATGTTCAATGCCTGATGTGCACACGAGCACACACACACACACACACACACACACACACACACACACTCACACACACACACTCAGTGTTTATCAGTGAGGTTTCTCTTTCCCTTTCCAAAACCTGTGAGTATCCTTCCACCTTCCTAGGAAATGTAGGTTGATTCCTAGCTCAACCCTGATATAGCATCTACATGTGTTTTATCACTGTCAATATAGACTTTAAGAACTATCTTGAAATTATTTTGTTTTAAATTGAATTTTACTCAAATGAAACAGCCAAGGCCACTCACTGCCTTTCACACGGGCTTCAGCTTTCTGATTTCTGCTGACATGTACTTGTAGATACAAGGGCAACTTTAACTTTTAATATCAAGTCAATGCAAGATATGTATCGTAGTGATTGATCCATCAGCTTCCTAGAGAGCAGCAAAGAATTTCAGATGTGCCTTTGTCTGGGACATGGATGTAGGGATGCAATCGTCTTGCCCTGAAGGATCATCCCATTCACTGGACTATGAAGGCATGGCATGATGAGGTACAGACCCCTGATTAAGAATTTGCACCTTGCTGCTCTCATTTCCAAAAGTCAATCTCATTCTCCAGTTAGAGGTCTCTCCTCTTATAGCTTACGAAGAAAGTCTACCGCTCCTTTCCTTTTTCCATTTTTAAAAGTCTCACCCTACAGTTGTTCCTCCCCTCTCAACACAGCCATCTATCTCTCACACCATTTCTCTCTCTTTCCTGAACCCACAAGTCTTTTTTTTTTTCTCCCTGTTGATGTTCTGCAACTAACCCATTACAGAAATAGGCTCCCTGGCGCCTTCCCGAGAAGGCGGTGAAAACCCTCATCAGCATGGCCTCCCTGGAGGCTGGAGGCTGATGTTTTGTATTCAGTCCACAAGGGGCTCTCTTGCTGAGAGACTCTAGTCTTCAGGAATGTATCCTTTAACAACCTTCAAAGTGCTTTGCCCTTCACACTCTTAACTTCTCTAAAATTAACCCGAGGAAACTCTCGTGGTTCTACTGAAAGAATAATGTGCTCCTGGCAACTGTAAACACATTCCCTCATCGGTTGGCCAAACAAAATATTCACATCGAAGTTGCTGAGCCCAGACTTCACATTCCTCCCAGGGTCCCGAGGCCCCACTCTTCCAGTGCAAGCTTGCAGACTTCCGTAACTACCAGCAGGGACCACAACCGCCCAACTCAACAACAAACAGGAAGCAGGGTGTGTGAGGCCAGGTGAAATGAAGTCAGAGACACAGGAAAAGCTCATCACCAGATCTCTATCACTGTCCCAGTGATATCCTGTGCATGGGTAACTACGCAACTCAGGTCTAAGCAGAGTTCAGATACCATCTGTCCCAAGCCCTCACCCAGAGAATGAATTCCGGAGGAAACATTGCTGCAGTCCTGCCATACAACTTCTGCCTGTTTGCAGACGAGCTTGAGGAACAATATGGACAAAATCGGCTCCCTCTTTGCATATCTATTTTTAAAAAATTTGCTTCTTTTGCATATCATTTTTATCTTCCCTTGTGCAAACTGATTCTTCCCTGACTACTTGTAGAATACTTCTGTCCTATAAGGGCAGTGTTCTCTTCTTTGTCCTACTGTTAGCATGCTTAGTTTCAAGGTCAGTTTCAAACTCTGTACCTTCAGTCACTGTAACTGGCAAAATGTTGAGGACATTTTTATTCTCCACTGGTCCTACTTCATTGTAGATAAGTATACGGTTTTAGGAGTAATTGTTAAACATTTCTCATAAATTGTGTGTGCTAGGAGATGTCTATAACCCCAGCACTTGGGAGGTCAAAAGATAGTCACAAATTCCATGCCACCCCAGGCTGCCACGGGAGGGTACAGCAGGTGGCAATTAGTGTTCAACAGGTGGACCCATCAGATGCATTGTTCTCTGGTGAGGAGCCCCACTTGGTAAGGCTGTGGGGTCACTGGCTGTGGAAACCAGCTGCTCGTGCCTGTAATTTCTCTCATAAGTCATTTCATTTCTTCCCTAAGAAGTATAGAGCGATAGAGTAAGACCCTACCTCAAATTTTAAAAGAGTAATTTCTCATTGAATACCAGAGTGGACATTAGGCATTATGTACCTTCTTCCACATTTTTTTAACACTCAGGCAGAGGAATGACAACAATAATAGCACATCAATATTTGCAGTGCCAAGCAAACTTTATAAACATCGATGATTTCAAGTTTTTCCCCATCTCATGCATGCAGTACCACACCTGAAAAGAATTACAAGCAAAACTGAGAGAGCAGTGAATTCATTTAAGGTGAACAGGAAGAAAGTGAATACTAAAATAGATGGGAAATCTGAGCCCCTAGGAATTAGGAAGAATCACATGGAGTGAAGCTAGATGTGGGAAGTCAACCTTAAGAAGCTGTTTTTGAATATGTGTCCATGGAGAAAATGCAGATTTATGAGTATATAAATATATATTTTTAGAGCTACAAGTCTCTTCTCCTTTCACAGCTGGAGTGGCCAAATGCTAGACCCTGCCAGGCCATTATACTTCGTAAAAATGGGCTGAGAATAAGGACGGAGAACAAGAAAGCAAGAAGACACTAAAGAGAACAGAAGGAAGTAGAATGAGCCAAACATATTTGCCTCACTTAACCATTTCTGCCAAAATGAGAGCAAAGGAGAATCATGTCACTGTCGGCTATCCGTCTCTCATGCCCTTCACTATAGCTGCACTAATGGTTTCCGCGGTACCCTGCAGCAGTATTTCCTACCCCAGAGTCTGGTGTGCATTTGCAGCAAGGGACAGGGCATAATTACCGAGACTGAGAAAAGTAAGAGATATGGCATTGGACTGGGTGTGCACAAAGAGGAAGAACGGTCTCTTCCTGGCTTCAGGACATGTCTAGTTATGAACAAAACCAGTTGTGTGGGGGTCTGTGCTGTGCTCGGTCTTGCTTGGTTTGGTTTGGTTTGGTTTTCCAGAGGACAGCATCTTGTTGAGAGACCTTCAAAAAGCAAAAAAAAAACGTTGCTGAAGGTTTAGCAGAGAAGAGCTGTGTTTGCTGAAAGACAACAGCAGCAGATGTAAGGAAGACACTCAGTGGAGGGCTATTTCACACTGCCTGCATCCTGGGTTTGGGCTTTTCCTTTCCCTTTGGCCTCTCCACTGCATTCCATTCCCATGCTGTTTTCTGTGTTGAGTGGAGCAGAACAGGCAAATCCAAACTGTTGCCTTCCAGAGTCCTCACTGGGTGTCCTGAGAGTTTGAAGCTATTTCCCAGCACAATGGGATAGTTTCTCGGGCGATCTGCAAAATCTCTCCCGTCTGTGAATTTATTTTCCAGTTTGGTGTTTCTAGCCATTAACTCTTCCAAATTGGTTTAGTCACTTTGGGAGCCCCCTGTTGTATATAAAAGTATACCTGATGTTCACTCCAGGCTGCTTTGTATTAACACAAGAATATAACGAGCAGAGACAAGACTCTTTAAAACAAGAGTCGCAGGTACTGGATGTGTTTTAAATGCAATAATAAAAGATTTAGGGTTTTTTTTTCTGGTGGCATCAAAGGCATGTTTCAAACAGTCCAGATGTATTCATTTTATACCTATAATATGCGCACAATGGTAACCAGGCTCTGCAAATATATAGCTTTTTTTTTTTAATACAAGACATGGTCATTGCACCTACATAGTTTAAAATTTAAACTAAACCACTTGGAACATTGAAGGAGGACAAGAAGTCTCAGGGGAGCCAGATCTGCCAGCACAGTCTTGAGCAATGAGGATTCCTGCAGAGGTAAAGAGAGAGAAGCCTCCAGCCTGGGAACAGCAGGATGTAGGGTATAAGAAAGGGAACCTTTGAGAACATTCAGGAGCAGCCAGTAAACCTAGAGAGGAAGCCAGCAGAGAGCAAACTAATCCCTTAAGACAGTTTCAATCTTTTGAATTCTATGAAGAGTTCATTTTTCCTCTCTTCAGGATATCAAGTACGTTAAGCAGGCTTTTCTTTTTCCTCTCATTTCCTCTCATTTCTTCCTCAATTATCTCAGTCTCTATTTTCTTTCTGTCTCATTTTTAGGAATTTTTTTGAACAGTTTGAGGTTTGCTGCAAAGTTGAGAGGAAAGTGCAGCGATTGCCAACCAGAGTGGTACATTTGCTTAGGTGATGAGCCTACATTGACACGGCACTCTAACACAATCCATCACGTAGTATGATTTGCAGCAGAGACCCAGTAGCAGAGCTATATGCCCACCCTTGCTCAGTCTCATAATGGGTAGTTAGAAAGAAGTGTGAGCGCATCAAGGTCACAAATGTGAACTGAGCATTTACTGGGTCTCAATTGCTCTGTTTGCAGAATTGTATGAGCTTTTACATTTTATATAAAGATACTTATTGTGGTGGTTTAAATAGAAACAACCCCCATAGACTCATGCGTTTGAATGCTTGGCTCATAGGGAATGACACTATTAAGGGATGTGGCCTTGCTGGAGGAAGTGTGTCACTGGAGGTGGGCTTTGAAGTCTCAGATGCTCAAGTCAGTCCAATGTGAAAGAGTTTTTCCTTCTGCTGCCTGGAGATCATGATGTAGGACTCTCAGCATCATGTCTGCCTCCATGCCATCCTACCCTACCATAATGATAATAAGCCAGCCCCAATTAAAGGTTTTTCTTTACAAGGGTTGCCATGGTCATAGTGTCTCTTCACAGCACTAGGAACCCTAGCTAAGGCACTTACCTACTTTCAACTCCGTTGGAAAACTAAAATATCACCAAATGCACTACACACGAGAAGAAGACAATACGTAGTTCACTAAAGTTTGGAGGCATCTGTAAATTTCTCTCTTCCTTAAAGATATATAACCTTGAAAAGGCTTCCTCTTCCTACTGTTTATGTTCAAATGGCATCATGCAGATTATTGTAAAATTTCTGGTTCTGTTGTTTACTACCAGAATTCTAGTAAAATCTCTGCATCCCACTGGGTGAAAATTCATCCAAAACTATAAAGGACCAATAGACAAAGGAAAGAAATGAACTTTAAAAGTAGGGACCTGTGATAGTTAATAGATATTGCCAATCTGATTGTGTTAAGGAACACCTAATGAATTATTAGACACAGAGAAGGTGTGTATACAGAAGCATGTAAGTGAGAATGGAAGCCCACCCTGTATGTGGGCAGCATTGCCCGTGTACCATGTTCCTAGACGCAATCATAAGGAAGGAGAAGAAAGCCACCCAAGCATCACCATTCATCCCCTGCTTCCTGACTGTGGATGCCGTGAGACCAGCCACCCCCTCATGGTCCCATTGCCATACCTTTCTTCCATAATGGAGCCAACATCCTCACACCATGAACATAAGCAAATCCATCTTTGCTGTAGCAATGAGAAAAATAACTAATATGGTGTCAGTTATTATCACCATGACTTTGTCAGAATCATCTAAAGATACAAATATTTTCTAGTTCACCCTTGCCACCATCCTACAAGGGGAGGCGTTATAAGCGGATTTAAAACAAAAGGGAACACTGAGACTCACGGATGTTGAATAATGTTCTTGAACTCACATTCCATCAAGTAGTCATGCTAGGGTTTGCGGCCTGTCATAACATCAAGAGCAGCAGAGAAAAGACCAAAATGGACGATTTCAGAAAAGAATTACATGACTAACACATAGAAAGAGAAAACCACACAGCTTGCACAATGGCTGGTCTAACACTCTTTCTTTTCATATAAAAATGTGACAGCACTGAGAGATAGCCCAAAGCTAAAAGGACATTCTACTTTTCCAGAGGATCTAGCACCTACATCTGCTTCCTCACAACCACCTATAACTCTAACTCCAGGGATCCAATATCCAATACCTCTGGCCACTGTGCCACTTGCATTCCTGTACACACACACACACACACACACACACACACACACACACACAACACACACACACACACACATACACACACACAGACACACACACAGACACAAACACAGAGACACACACACACGCACACACACACACATGCACACACACACAGAGACACACACACAGACACACACAGACACAAGACACACACACACATGCACACACACACAGAGACACACACACAGACACACACAGACACAAGACACACACACACACGCACACACACACATGCACACACACACAGACACACACACAAACACACACACAGACACACACAGACACACACAGACACAAGACACACACACACACACATGCACACACACAGAGACACACACACAAACACACACACAGACACACACAGAGACACACACACACAGACACACACACACACAGACACACACAGACACAAGACACACACACACGCACACACACACAGAGACACACACACAAACACACATACATACACACACACACATATACACACACAAGACACACACACAGAAACACACACACACACACAGAGAGAGAGAGAGAGAGAGAGAGAGAGAATTTAAACTGATTTAAAAAAAAGTTTAAGAAAATAGCAACTGAAAAAAAAATAGCAGAAACTAATGGGAGAAACATACAAAGAGAGTGAAGTGCTTTGTCTCAATTCTAAATAGCCTAACATTAAAATCCACTGCCTTTATCATAAATTGAGTAGGCTCTGCTATGTATACCTATAAAGCAGCCCAGGGAATGTGAACTGTTCTGGAAATCATATCATCCTGCCTTCACAAATATTCATTTCTTCCAACAAAATTTTTTTGTTTTTAAATTTAAGATCTTCTACTTTTCAAATACCTATATACTAAAATATGTGTTAAATGTGTGTTTATATATTTTTCACTTGTTCTCTATCACAGCCTAAAGTAGGGGAAAATCAAGTGTAATTTTAATTTGGAGTGGGAAAATTTGAATACAATTTTTTTTGTCTCAAACTTAATCTAGACAACATAAGAAGTCCTCCAAGAAGCCACAAATGTCTCACAAGAAAGCCTGGTAAGCTTCGGGTGATTGATTTCTGCAACATATACAAACGTTTCACTGTCTTAGGCCATAAGATATCCTAGGCAACAACACCTAACCCAAAGGCATAAAGACATGAGAAGAGTACTGCAGGCTGTAAATCAAACACAGCAAGGTGAGAGAAAGTACCCTGGGAAAGATGTTTACATAGGATCCCTGAAGCCCATTGCACTTGGGGGTTTTTCAGGGGAGGGGTGATCGCATTCTTTTGCAACAGTCACATTTACTCAAACACAAGTGAGAGTTCCTCTCTGTGTGGGAGATTTTTGCTGACAACAACAGTCCTCTTGGGAGCCTGTCTATTCCTCACATGTGTATATCTCACATGAAAATGTGAGAATGTCCCAGAACACACTCTGAACACCAATTAAGAGTCTTCATCCATATTCAGTTCTTCACAATGATGCTGGGGTTTCATGGAAGAGACTACATTCCAAAAAATGCACCCTAGGCAGGTCAGGGAACTGAGATGGACACAAATCTACTAAGATTGCCTAAATGTTTGAAATATTCTGGGTTCACTCCTGCTATTGCCAGTAAGCTGATTGGGGATCTTTGCATCATATCTGGATGGAAATGACAGACAGTCTCATCAATATTGGGAGTTCCAGAAACTTGGGTGCCACTCTGTACTAACAGATAACCGTGGCTCCAATCACAAGAGGCCAGAGATCTACTTAGGTGTTAGGTCAGAGACTTACTGGTCTGACCCTCCAGTCAGTGGCCTTACAGTAAGTGAATGATGACTTATAATGCCACTTGGTTATCTGTCAGAAGTGTTAGAGATTTCAAGTCCTAGGTGTCAGAACCCTTTGCTCCTAACAGAAACTAGTGTTACAAGCTCTTGGGCCTTGAGAGTAAGAATCCTCCAAATATAAATAGGAAATTCCTGAACTCTTCTACAGCCTCTAATACTTAGTTCTCACCAACTACATGAGCTATGTCAAAGCATATTGTATGTTCTCTGTCACAAGCAGCCAGGTGTAAGACTCTTTGATACAAAATCTAGCGCCTGAAACTGGAGAGCTGCGTAACAACTTTAAAATGTTGCAAAGGCATAGCAGTTGTGGTCCAACAAGGAACACTGAGATGGCGGTGACATCTATTTTTCAGTGGCACACTGGGTCTAAGTGAAACTCTCTGACTTTAAAAAGCAGATGACCTGCTGACTGAAGCAGCAGCGTGGAGAAAATAGGAGTGTTTGACCCTCCCTCCTTTCTATCTTTAGCCAATGATTCGGGGTTATTGCTAACGAGTAGAGATGGAAGGACAGGACATGTCCTGTGTTGGCTAAGGGTAACTCTCATGGTCTCACAAGTTGACAGAACTCATAATCTGAAACTTCACAGGGTTAAAAAATAAAATGTCGACATGTGTATCCCAAACCAGAGAGGCATTTGACAGAGGTAGCAAAGCAGTGGCCTTATCAGGGACTAAGAATGGTCATGTCCTCGGAACTTCATTAGCCTTCTAGTCAAAAACGAAGTGTCATTTTCCCAAATAAATTCGCTGTCAAAGCCATCATTAAATTGGATAGAATGGGAATATGATAGACAAAGAAAACAAAATTAGAGAGTTAACACCAATGAGTAGAGGGTTAAATGTGGTCTCTTAACACAAAGGCAAGTGTGGGAGAAAAGAAGTAACCAAGCAGAATACTTAAGAAAGCTCTGGTATCCCTTCCTTACCACTCATTCCCTATCCCCAACAATTTCTCTGCCTCTCACATCAGCACACTGGACCTCAACCCTCTACCCATCAAATGTTACCTATACTCATATCATCCTCCTTAGGCCAGGGCAAGGGCAGGACACCCTAAAAGTTTTCACTGCAACATCCATTCTTGCCTCTTCACAGCCCAAGCTCTGCCTTCTCTGTGGAAGATGTTTCTCACTCATAGAAATCGGTAGAGACGAAACCATCTGAACACTCTTTGTGTTGCTGAAAGGCATCTCAAATCCAGCCTATAAAAGCTGGGGAGTGACCAATGGCTAAAGAAAGGTTCTATAGCAATGTCAACCGGAATATGTGTCATCCATCAAGGCTGTTTACCCCACAGTGGGGCATTCTCTTCAGTGTCCACTCCAGCATTAATATGGAGACAAATGGAAAAAGAAGAAAGAACCAAATGGCAAAGCCAGTGGCCACAGGCAGAATGATCAGGGGATATCTTTTCACTGAGGATTTCCAAAGAGGAAAACTAAGTTCTTCCCAGCAGGAGAAGGCTATTAATGTGAAACAATCACCACCATTTGTTTCCCTTCTTTTCCTAAATGAGACTTTTAATCATACTTATTATTTCCCTTCCTCTGTTACAGTACAAGGGTGAGCCTGGGAAGGGACTATGTTGTTTGGTTTTCTATGATGCTCCAGAGCTACATAAAGCTGCATGGACATCCTGCCGAAAATTTTTCTAGACGCAGGGTTCAGTGCAGTTATTAAAGGGAGTCATGGGTTGAATTGTGTCTAATCCCAGGACATAAGTCTTAATCCCCAGTACCTCAAAAGGGAACTCACTTGGAAATAGGGTCATTACATGTACAATTACATACCATAAGAAGTAAGTAGAACAGGCTTATAAAGCAATACAACTTTTGCCACATAAAAGGGAAGTCTGTAGACGTACAACACGTGGTAAGAACACCATGTGAAGATGTGAAGATGCGGCAGAGATTAGAGTGATGTCACTACTTACCGTAGCAATGGCTGTGGGAGAGTCATGAGCAGGCGATGCAGTGACTGGTAGAGAAAGCACCCAGCAACAGGTCCAAGAGACCTGAGCCACACGGAAAGGAAGAACAGCAAGAATTCGTGAATTCTTCACCGGAAATAGCATATATACTTGCAGGTGGTCATTGTTCTTCAGGAACTGGAAGCTAAGTCCAAAGAGGGGAATAGAAAAAGGATACTTCTCTGCCTCCCAACCCATTCATTCACCAGAGAATGGTAGGTGCTCCTGGAGATGAGAACTGCTCTCCTAAAATGGAAGAGAGATGTTGATGGGAACTTGAGAGCCACAGTTCAATCTGCCATGTATGTGACCAACTTTATCACTACACTGGTAGAACAGTATGGGATTATGAGAGTACCAAAGTTGAACAAACAGCCTATCACTGCCAGGACCTGGACCAGCCCATTCACCTGGACAGTGTTTATTCTATAAGAAACGTATGAGTGTCTATTTCTAGAGCATGGTGGGCACTGAGTAGTATCTGTAAGGCTGGAGGACCATAAGCAGCACATAGGGAAAATGAGTGTGGAGTGAAGGGAGCTCCTCGGTGGTGGAATAGGTTTAAAATAAAGTATTTGCTAATATGAGTGCCCGAACCTGATCAAAAACATAAATAAATCCAGGAGGTTGTGGAAGAAGGGATCTTTTCCATGCCTGCCTGATTAGTAATGATCACAAAAATGCCACAAGCTTGCAGAGGGTGCCATACAGTTACTGTGTTTGAAAGGACATTTATTTACCCAGCAACCATCAGTTAACCCCCAGCCTGATGTCACTCTCATTATTATTTACTGGGGACTCACATTACTGTCACATATCTGATGTAACCCTCCTTCCTACCATCTTTAAAAACTCCCGGTTGCCTTCCAGTAAGCTCATCAGTTGCTACAGCATCCATACCCCCTTCACAATGTCTCTGGATGTTCCAGATAAGTGCTGTTATTCTTTGGAGAATTTCTCTGTGATTTTCTTCAGATTGGATTAGGCTATGTAGTGGGATATTCACTGTGTCTGCTTCTGTGGCACTGACCACACCCATTGAGGGGTGGAGCCAGGGGTGGAAGTGACCTGTGGGCCTTGGTCTCGGAAAGAGGTGGAGAACGCTCTCTTTCTGGCGGGACACGGAGAGAGGAGCATCCAGTTCTAACTGCTGTGTTCATCTGTCTGTGTTGTGAGTTGTTTCTCCCTTTATAAACATCTATTCGGCCTATTTGTTTATCCTGACCCTTATTAAACCGCAATAAGGCTATGTAAGGAGACAGTGGGATTCAGTGCCTTCCCTTCTCTTTTTCACATCATAGCCTGAGTTGAGGGCTTTGATCCTCCACATCTTCCCCACAATGGTAGTCTCCCTCATCACAGACACCCTTACCAACAAGGATGGAGCTGAAAGACTGCTCAGGGGTTACAAGCATGTGCTGCAGATCTGAGATCCTTTTCTGGCTTCCCTGGGTACCATGTACACAAGTTTTTCACATGCATTCATGCAGACACTATACTCATACACACAAAGAAAAGTAAGCCATATTTTAAAGTAACAGAAACAATGGACCATGAATGGAACTTCCAACCTTGTGAGCCAAAATAATCCTTTCTTCTTTCTTTGAGCTGGCTTATTGAAATTATTTTATATGTAACAGAAAGCTTACTGACAAATGTTAATCACATCGAAGACATACTTTGACAAAAATATTTGAATTCATGTTTTCAAAAATAAAGCTGGGCACCATAGCATTGCCATCTTAGCACATAAAATCAAATCATTGCAGATGCCAATAAGTTGGATGCCCTGGTCCCTGGTATCCTCTAAGCTTTATTTCATATTTGGGCACAATCCCTGTATACTGATCTACCTTGCTCATGTCTAATACATCAAGGGTACCTAACCCCAAAATCAGTGAAGAGCCCTGATGTTCAAAGGGCACCTTACTCAGTCCTGTGACTGGAGCACATCTCAAAGAGTACAATACTTCAGCAGAATACACAAAAAGGATGCTTAATCCCTGTACTCTCACACAGATCACAACAGAAGCCCTCTGTCCTCAGACAGTATCTTAGTTAGGCTTTCTACTGCTGTGAGAAAACACTGTGACCAAAGCTACTTGGGGAGGAAACAGTTTATTGAGCTCATGCTTCCACATCACAATTCATCATCAAAGTCAGAACAGAAACTTAAGCAGGGCAGGAACCTGGCGATGGTGCAGAGGGCATGGAGGGATGCTGCTTACTGGCTTGCCCTGCCTGCTTTCTTATAGAACCCAGGACTACCAGCCCAAGGACAGCACCGCCCATAATGGGCTGGATCCTCACCCATCAATCACTAGCTAAGAAAATTCCCTACAGCCAGATCTTACGGAGGCATTTTTGGTTTTTTCCAAATGAGGCTCCCTCCTCCGCAATGACTCTAGCTTGTGTCAAGCGGACATAAAATGAATCAGTGCAGAGAGTTAAATTACACAAGCCTGGTCATTACAAACCCCACCTTGTCACACACTTTTAGACTGAACATTAATGCAAGACCTTGCTCTGGCCTCCCATTGGCTCCCTGTTCCTATGTTCTCTGTTGAATGACTTCAGATGAGACACACACTGAAGCATAGGAGGCCCAGGAGGCACTCTCAAGGGTGAGTGGAGGCAATGATTAATGGGCTGGGGAGGAAAACACTTAACAGAGGGCAGCAGACAGTGGCTAAAGAGACGAGAGTGCTGTCACACGCATTCAGATGGGCTTTACTCTACTTCCTGAAGTTTCTGGACTGGACACGGTCCTGGCAGGTCTTCTCAGCCTGCATAGCTGAAGGCACACTTGGATGAACTCCTGAGGGAACAGATGACAGCACACACTTGTTCTTCCGCAGAAAGGTCCTGCTGGATTGAAACTCGACTCTCATGTGGGTAGTTTAAAATATCACATCTCCACCCAGCACCAGGACGTGACACAGGCCCCCTTCTTCTGAACAAAAGACAGACATGTAGCAGAGTAAATTTAGAGGAACTAAAGAGGAAGATAAGCCCAGGAAAACAGCCATACCACAACCAAAGTAAACAGCCTGTTGTGAACATCGGTTTTGTTTTTTTGTTTTTGTTTGTTTTGTTTTACACTGTGAAGATGTGTATTTGCCAAGGCACATTCTGATTGGTTTAATTAAAAAAAAAAAAAAAAAAAAGCCAAATAGCCAGTAGCTAAGCAGGAAGAGGTCGGTCGGGTGCGAAATCCAGGCAGGGAAAGAGAGAGTAGGTTCGAGGGAGATGGCAGAAGACACTGAAGGAAAACATGAGGTGAAGAGAGGTAAAAAGCCATGAGGCAAAATGTAGATTAATATAAATAGGTTAGTTTAAGGTATAAGAGCGAGTCAGCTAGGAGGAATGGGCAGTCTATGGAATGGAACCAGGATGTATCCCTAGTGCAGGAATGGACTCCAGGGGCCCATTCTCCATGGAGAGACACTCCCTTAGCCTCGGTACATGGGGGAGGGCCTAGTCTCTACCCCAAATGATTTGACAGATTTTGATGATCCCTCATGGAAGGCCTCATCCTCCCAGGGGAGTAGATAGGGGATGGGATTGGGGGTGTCAGTGGGGGACATGGGAGGATAGGAGGGAGAGAGAACTGGGATTGATATGTAAAATAAGATTGATTCTAATTTAAATAAAATTTATTTTTTAAAAAGGTATAAGAGCTAAAGCAACAAGCCTAAGCGAAAGGTCAAGCTTTCCAATTAATAATAAATCTCTGTCATTGTGTATGTGTGTGTGTGTGTGTGTGTGAGAGAGAGAGAGAGAGAGAGAGAGAGAGAGAGAGAGAGAGAGAGAGAGAGAGAGAGAGAGAGAGAGAGAGAGAGAGAGAGAGAGAGAGAGAGAGAGAGAGAGAGAAGGAGGGAGGGAGGGAGAGGGAAAGAAAGGAAGAGAGGGAGAGAGAGAGAGGGAAAGAGAGAGAGGGAGAGAGAGAGAGAGGGAGATGATGGCCCAAAGAAAAGTCCATCTAACAACAGCCTGTATTAATGGTTCTCCACCAAGCCTTTCTACCTCTGCCTTCCTCGGATTCATGTTTTCAACCTTAAAAGGAGCAACTCTTACACTTTTCCCTTCATTAAAATTGCTGTGTTACCAGTGAGGCCCAAGGTTGTCATGACTGACAGGTGCACCTTCAAAGGTCTACAGCCCTGAGAGTGTCTGACTAGCTACCTAACAGTACCACTTTGAGACAGCGTGCACAGCCTCTGTACACCCTCACTCAGTCACTCCCTGCCTTGCTCCGGCCACTGTACACCCTTCATGTAACACTCTTCACCTGCGTTTTTGAGACAGGGTGTTTCACAGAACCTGGAGCGAAAGACAAGAATATTAAAACAGCTAATGAGCCATGCATGCTTGGCAGCAAAGTCTAAGTCTTCAATCCCGTTGCCCTTTGCTGTTTAACCTTACAAGCACACTTTTCTCCTCCATATCCCTGAACAATGGATCCTACAACCACCTTATAATCTCATTGGCAGGAGAAAAGTCTTCCCGATAGGAGAAATAAGTAAACCGGTCATATAGTTTCTGCTTTGTTTTTTAAACTGGCTTAATCTTTGAACCTAGTTGCAGGTTGCATCTAGGTTAAAATTTGAAGTATGTGCACATAAAGCTGGGAACCCAGAGATGGGGAGATGGCTCGGTAGAGTGCTTGCCATATGAGGATGAGGATGTGGTTTTGTTACTGGAACCAATGTTTTTAAAATGCCAGGTGTGGTGATACATTGTTTATGATCTAATAAAGCTTGTCTGGAGATCAGAGTGCAAAGATAGCCACAGACATAGAGGTCAGGCAGTGGTGGCACACACCCTTAATCTCAGGACTCAGCTTCACCTCTGTGAGTTCAAGGCCACCCAGGGCTACATGAGAGTGAATCAGTCTAAAAGAGAAACCAAGCTCAAGCCTTTAATTCTACCACTAGAGAGGTATATAAGACAGGAGCAGAGTCTCAGTGCTAACAATTGGTCTCCAGACACGTTGATGACAGGATCTCCAACCCCAACCGCAGAGTTAAGAGCTCTCTGGTAGCTTGGCTGCTTTGCTTCTCTGGTCTTCAGCTTTAAACCCAGTATGTGTCTCAGGGTTTATACTATTCAGGTTGCAGCCAGGTAAATTCGTGTACCTACAAACTCCATTCTAGGGAGGCAAATATGGAAGATCATTTGGCCTTTCTAGTGAATGATCTAAGTTAGTTAATGAGCTCCAGCTTCAGTAAGACACCTGTCTCAAAGAAGTAAGGTGGAGAAAGGTTAAAGAATTCAGTCTACTATCTTTGACTTCTTATCTACACACGTGCAAACAGGGAGAGTGAAAGAGAGAGGCTCACACTATTGTTGAGACACTCGAGTGCAACTTTTTCTTAAATGCTGCACTGTGCCCTGTCTGTCAGTGCATACTTTTCTTAAATCTGCTTCATCCTCGTTCTGAGATCAAGATTCCAGCTACACCTGAGTGAGATCAGGGAGAATGACCCCTCAGGCTTCAGGCTGCACAGCAGGCAGAGTTGAGATGTGTCTCTTGCTGCTGCTGACAAATGGGTTCTGAAAATCCTGAGTTCTGTCCAGAGACAGAGAATCCCCAAAACAAAACAAGGCAAACAAGAAGAGCTGGTACCACCACACTCATCCACAGATGTTTTACCAGGAATTCTGGGGGCTAAAGAAGAGGCACATCATTCCACAGAGTAGGAGCAGCAACAGAATCAGCATGAGGGATCAAATCCACACATCATTTTCGAGCAAGACAATTGCATGCAACTGTATTATCCTAAAGTGAGTCAGTGCAGACCCAAGTCTCGATGTAGAAATCAAATTAATTTCTCTATTCTTAGAACAATGCATTACTGGACCCCGTAATGGATGGCGGCAGACAGCCCTGAGGAGCCTTGCTGGAGGAGCCAGCTGACTTGCTGAGCTTTGTCACTGTCATTGCTGACAATGACACTTGCAATTTACCAAGTAAGCACCTAGAGTCCCCTAAAGTCAGGCACAACCTGAACTGCCCAGTGGGCTCCCTGAGTAATTTTGCCAACAGGATATCGACAACCACCAAGAGTCCTTAGCAATCAGGCTCAGACTTGCCTCATCAGACTGAGGTCTTCCAGTCACACAGCAGAAGTGGACTTGTGAAAGGAAAGCACGCCAATGGAAATGTGTTACATCTTTGGAAATGTGTCATTTTTTTTCACCTGTTGACAATTTTCATAGGGCTTTTGGAAACAAAAACTTATTTCCAGAAATAGTTCTAACTATGATAAAGAACTTAAAATTGTTCAAGCTTTCCTGATAAACGGAATAGGCCTTGATTTTCAGATGAAGGAGAAAACTTTTCACCATTCAAATTCTCTAGGAAAAGCACGAACTAAAATTAGTGATGGTTTCTGTGTCTTAAATTTGATTATAAAAGGAATTTCCTTCTAACACAAGGAAATCTGATTTCTGCTCTACAGTGAGTCACTGTGCCCTTGCCGAGATACCTTGTATCCTTGTCACATGACATCAGTGCAGCCACTTAATTTTTATGTTTCCATTTTCTGTTTATAGAATGAAGACAGCAGTGAAACCAACCCCAGAAGGTTGTCGTGGGAATGAAATGTAATAAGCCATGTAAAATATTCCAGCACAAGACCGAGTACATAAGATGTATGCAACAAATGTTAGGTTAATATCATTACAATATGAGGGCACTTTGCAAACTGTTAGGCAAGACACAGATGCAGGGAGCTACACTGCCCTTATGTGACACAATCTGTTTATAATTACTTCCAAATAACACATTTCCTCTCTGTAAACAGACCCACATGACAAAGCATGCCATATTACGGTGAGATCCCCACCTCTCCAAAGAAGGATGAAGTAGTTAGAGCTAAGAGGAGGGTATGGGTGAGATTCCTACCCTTTTCCACCTAACAAAGGTGAAAAGGCTTATGCCCTGGAAAGTTCCTGGTTTCTACACTTCTCATTAGATGTCCTTTTTTTTCCCTTTATTTTTTTCTGCCTTCAAACAACCACAATTTCAAAACAACCTCTCAACTCAAGGGGTGGAAAGAGACGTGAGGCCACAGGAGTTGACTAGTGTGGGCTGCCTAATCACTACCTAATGGGACAGCAGGATGCTTGCAGCCATAGTCACAGATAAGTAAGAATATGGTGGTATCGGAACAACACAGCTGCAACAGCTGAGGAAGACATATTAGAAGGCCACAGCCTGCCTTCCATTCACTCATTCCTATGGAGGCTCTGTGCTGCCCCCCAAACAGGCAGTGCAGAGTCCCTCTCCCGGGCCCTTTCTCCTCAAGCCTCCATCTCCACGATTCTCACCCTTGGGTGCTGACACCTTGCTTGCCATTTCACTAGGAAGATGGGACCCCCTACAAACATGCCTGCGAAGAGAGATGTCACTGGAAACAAACTCCTAGAAATTTGCACTTCTCTTCAGACTATGACCACCCACAGATGCACCCTAGGTTCTGCTTCTGTCTTGCAGACAGAAGGTTCTATCCCTTCTTGCCTCTTCAAGGGCACCTGGAATTTATATTCATTCTAACAGCTCTTCTACAGTATCAAATCTACATTCTCCATGCAACCCCATTCAATGGAAGGAATAGCTTCTGAGCATGAGTAAGGTTTTCATCTCCACTCTTCCTGTCATCTTTGGGATGCTCACCAGGCACACTTTCACCTTCAAAATTCCCTGCAGGTTTCCGGTGTGTACCATACTGCCAAAACCATGGTGACATCCAAGCCGTCATCATTTTTAGATTTTTAGCAGCATTTGAACCCAGTTGTATCTATCTTCATTGATATCAACCATACTTAGTTTTTATCCTGTCTGTTTGGCTTTCTGCTTTTTCTCTATCTCCCAAATCTCTACATGTTGGGTTATCCTAAACTTAGCCTCAATGTCTCTGCTCTTACTGTGCTCGCTCCCTTGACAACCTCAAGTATGTATATAGATTGAAATGTCATTTGCACATGATGACTTAAAAATACATAACAGGTCTCTTGAACTTATGTAAAACCAAGCTCTGGAGCATATTGCCAACCAGCAACTGATGATGGATAGCGACTCAATTTCCCCAGTGACTCAATTTTGGCTCAGGCCCAAGCTCCCATTGTCATCTTGAGCTCTTTCTTTTGTTGTACCTGGCATCAGCACTGTCAGCAAATTTGATTGCTACTTTTATTTTTTTTAATTTAATTGGCATCTTCTACTATTACTAAAGAATTCTATGTCTCAGGCAACTTCACAAATTTAAAAGGAGCCATAAATGCCATCTACAGTGTCAAAGAACACAGAAGACCCTGGCAATGAATCACAACTGTGCCTCCCACCAGGATCTCTCCTTTCTCCCTGCTGCCGAAGCTTCCTGCTGCCTTGCCTCCACATCAGTTAATCATACCTTTTAGCATGTTGTTTTGAAATAAATACAAATTCACAGTAAGCTTCAGGGGCAATATAATGAGGTTCCAGGAAGCCTTCACCAATATTTTCTCCCACACTTACATCTTCAACCATAGCACAGTATTGAAGAACAGGAAACAGACACTAGTGTGGTTCTGAGTTCTGGGTCACCTGAATATTTGCAAGGTCACATACTCGCCCTGTAGCTCATTTGTAGAGATATTTCTTCCCCCACAGAACACTCACAATGCTGTGGTCTCCATCGTATGGAATATGGGTGCAATATCCCTCACCCTCGCACCCATATCCTATCTCTATAATTATGCCATTTAGTTAGTGTCATATGAGTGTAAACATACACTATGTGATATTTTTAAGATTGGCATTGTTCTACTAAGAAGACTTCCCTTGAGAATATTAGGTATTTTGTGCTTACAGACATCGCAAACAAACACTTATGAGTAATTCTGGAGAGGATTTTGTGTGATTTTAAGTCCTCATTTCTCTGTAAGAGGTGCCTAAAAGGGAAGCTGTAGAGTTGAGTGGTAAAGATTATGTGTTTAGCTTGGCTGTTTTGATGCATTATATTTGCATTGTGTTCCAGAGAGTGATAGTGGTTTTCCAGAGTGTTTGAACTGTTTTACCTTCTGGGATGTTCTAGAACCTCACTACCAAGCCAGCTCCCTGGGGCATGTCACTGCACTCCCTCTGTGGGGTCACTGTGATGAACCTTAACTGAGGTCTCTCTCCATGCCCCACCCAGCTCCTCTCAATGGATCACCAGAATGATCTTGGCAAAAGGAAAGTCAGGTTGTCTCAATAGCTTCCCCTCAACTCTGAGTAAAACCCTCCCCTTCACCTGTAAGACTCACCATGATTTGCATTGTGTGACTCCATTTCTAACCAGTAACACAGTCAATTCCCTCTACTACAGAAGTGGCTTCCCTGTTCTTAACACACTAAGCATTGTTCTGAGTCTTCACAATTGCCATGTCCTCTGCCTGGGATGCTCTTCCCAAATCCTTCATTTCCGCCCGTTCCTGGGTTCTTCAAGCATTATCACGTCTTTCTTAGCCACCTTTCTCCACCAGCCTTTCCTGCTCTGTTCCTCTCTGTAGCACATCCACCCAGCATACATTACTTATTTTATCTATTAGCTCATATCCTTCACTGGAATGCATGAGCCCTGAGGCAATCCGTGTATTGCTTCTCACTGCTGAATCCTCTGTAACTACAATAATTCCTAGCATATGACAGATGCTTATTTAATGTGTTTTTGGTGGCAAATGGGTTATTAAATGAATAAAGAATCACTACATGGAAAAATACAATCACCAGCATTTTATGTCCGTTAATAATATGCAATATTGAGTACACACTGAAACAGACGCCAAGTAGCACACAAAGAGGAATTAAACAGGTTTCTGAAAAATAAGTATTTGAAAATGGGCTTCTTGATATGAGACACCTGGATAGTTTTCTCATGATTTTATATCACTGGGACAAAATTCTGAAGCATCTCCACTTCCGAAACTTGAAGTCAGGACACACAGGTTAGGAAGCTAAACAGGAAGCCACCAGGATGCACCCTGAAAACCCTTTGACTCAATGAAAACAGAAAGATAAAATTCTTTACTCCTGTAATAGTTTTTAAAGCCTGAAAGAATAAAATCTGTCTTATTATCCATTGCATTATACTTTTGAATCAGTTTTACGCTTGCTAGGAGATGGAATTTAATCAAATAACAATAGAGAGACAGTTTAAAGTAGGCTTAAGGATATTCAAAGCCAGCAAGAAGGATTGTTTGAAAGCTGAGAGAATCCAGTGTGTGGCAAAGACACGGTAAAAAGTAGAACAAGTACTAGTTAATATGAGCTTCTACTTTAAGTGTTTTATTTGAAAACAGGTAGTGTTACAGCAGGTCTCCCCGCTGGCCTCCTGGTCCTGCCGCCACGTGGGCCCACAGCCGCGCCAGCCCCAAATAACACTCAGAGACTCTGTATTTGATACAATCCTGTTGGCCAATTACCATTACTGTTTATGGGCTAGCTCTGTCTTAATTATTAACCCATTTCTACTTATCTAAGTATTTCCACGTGGTCGTCTTATCGGGGAGCCTCGCGGCAGGCGTCCTGCTTCTTCCCTGGGCTACATCTCGACCCTCCTACTTCCTCTTTCCCCCTCCTAGTCCTCTAGCCCCGCCTATCTAGTTTTCTATTGGCCAACAGGGTTTTATTAATTAGTATGAGAAACATATATACAGAATAACATCTCCCATCAAGGTAGTGTTTATGCAACACACACTTCATGCCAGGGACCATTCAAAGAACCTTATGTATACGCATGGTTTGTGGTTGAATGTGTCCCCATAGTCTTGTGTTGAAAGCTTAATTCCCAATGTGACAGTACAGAGAGGTGGGACCTTCAGACCTGACTAGTTCCTGAAGGAAGATTAACACCCTTGTGCCAGGAGTGGGTGAAATAGTGTTAGCTGCTTTCCATCAACTCTCTTCGCAAACCTCCTGTCATTCTACCTCCCCATGAAATAATGTAGCAAGAAGGCATTTGCCAGAGGCAGACCCCTCAACCAGCCTTTAGAACTTAAAGTAATCTGCCTTGTCCTTTTGTATTATAATCTAAGCAGTCTCCGATACCCTCTTACAGCAGTGTAAAATGCACACAAAGAACACACTAACTCTTCGTACCTGCTCTGATACCACACTATAGATGCTACAAGTCTCACAGCTAATATGTCAGGCCCCAGGACATGCAGCCCAGGCAGATGGGCTCTATAATTTGAACTCTTCACTTTGTTTTTCTGCTCATGCTACATCTGGCTGAAATGTGTGCCCCTATTGTTGCAATAAATGTTGAAGTTACTTCCAAAACTAACAGGGGAGAGAACTGAAGCTCAGATAAGTGAGGGGAACAGAAGGGAGTGTTTGAACTTAGGACTACATAACTCTAAAGTCCATTGCCAAGACCGCTTCCTGTTCTCTCTGTCTTCCATCATGCCCTGTTGAGAGGCTCGGGTACCCACCATGACCTTCCCACTCCCAATACTCTTCCTCCCAGCATGGAAGGGTCAACGCACAACAATTAGCTAGTATTACATCTTTTGATAAATTATACTGTCTAACTCAAATGAAATTTGTATTGGCCGAGCTTCAGTCCCTAAGATAAAAGTCTTGGAAAGCATAATGGAAATATCTTTGTCAAGGGGCCTGACTACTGAGCTCTTAGCTTTGTCTATGAGCAAGGCTAGGTAAAAAACACAGTAAGCCACTGTAACTGTGAGATCTATAACAAGTCTGCAATCTTCCATATCTCAGTTTTGAGAGACAAAGAGACAGAGCAAGAGAGAGAGAGAGAGAGAGAGAGAGAGAGAGAGAGAGAGAGAGAGAGAGAGAGAGAGAGAGAGCGCTCCAGGCACAAGGTAAGTACAACAGTGTTTGCTTTTAACATCTATTTATCCCATTCCATGCCACTGGTTGGCATGGAATGAAGCACCAGGTTTCTCCCTCCAGGCCCAAGGCTGTGGATGTGGATCTAGGTTTCCCCCCTTCCTTCTCTCCCAGTCCCTCCTCTCTTTCCATTGCCAGCTATTAAGAGAGTAGATTCTCTGCCTCATGGTGTGGAGAATCAAGCTGACTTCACAATACTATTTATATACTGCTTTTCTTCCTTAAAAGACCTCTGTGCAGCCAACATTTCTTTCCATGAGACTAACCAAAGGAAGATTTTTCAAAAGGAGATTTTTGAAAGAATTGTTGTGGACCTCCTTTTCAGAAATAGCCTCACTGGCTTAGGTCTGCTTACACTGAGAAATGTTACACAGACTTCCTAGAAAGAAGAACTTCCATAGGACAAGAATATGCATTCTGTTCAAATTGCAAACAAATAAGATTTGCTTTGCATTTGCCAGCATGTGAAAGTACATTTGCATTATTCTAGGCACTTTGCATGATGCTTCTTGGGCCTTTGTGAAAGAAAATTGAGGAGAAGGAAAAGGAAAGAGAACAGTTCAATAAAAACAAAGCAGCCATCACTGTGTGGCCTGCCATGGAGATTTAGAGGAAATGGGCTGCTGAGCAATATGATTCCCATCTCCTTGCACAATCTGCTGGCAACGCTAACCTCGGTTGAGAGAAACTTCTGGGTTCTCCCTTCTCTTTTGGGGGCCTGCTAGTCTTCCTCATTTGCAATCTATCTCCAAGCTGTGTGAATCTTCAACTATTCACCTTTAACTCTTTCTTCTTTTTGAACACTAAGAAGATCTGAAACAGAGGCGGGGACTATGTACAGTTTCAGGCGGAATGCTGCCAAATAGCAAGCCTTCCCAATGCTGACCCGAGCACCGAAGGGAGAATTGCTCCAAGGGTCATGAAAGGGAGCAGATAAATGAGAAAGGGCCTGCAGACTCAGAGATGTGGGCTGTTTCCTGCACAGTGTACCAACGGCCGCTCTGCTTCCTGGGCACGTTCTCTGTTCCCCAAGGTGCAAATTTACCTATTTGGCCATTTAGCACTCACCTCAATGTAACAGTGCGATTGACCACAGATTCTCATTCTCCTTGCTTTCCCTTCACACTGACTGGCCAGTAGTTTATGTAAAAGGCATTGGGCTGCTTATTCTTGCGGACCCATTTTATTCTGCTTCCTGGTTAGGGGTGCTTAGCCCACGGCCTCATCCCTAACAAGTCTGCCCGTTTGTCTGAAGCCTGGAGCTGCAGCCTCCTGGCTGTCAACGGCTGTTACACAGACCCTCAATTGTCCCTTCTGTCAGCGTTGAGTAGACTGCCTTCCTTCAACTCACAGTGCAGCAATTGCTTTGACATCTTGTTTTCACACGTTCTGTTCCCAGGCACAGATAAGAAGAGCTGAGTCCAAATGAGCACTGTGTGTCTTCTCCATTAGATTTCATGATTAAGTTATCACGTAACCTCAAGTCCATGGTGGTCAGATTTAAGCAAGGCCTGTACTCCTGGCTGCATACAGAGGAAACACCTGTTATTTTACTTCTGTAGTTTAGTCTCATTCTCCTTGTTCCCATTAGGTCTCCTTGCAGTCAGTGTCCTTGAGTTTTGATGATGAGGACATTACCTTAATAAGGGCAGAGCCAAGGCTTTCATCTATTCACTTGTCAACTAATGTCACACAGTTCTACCGTCGTAGAGCAGGCTAGTCTTACACATTTGTCTCCAAAAGGACAACAGGTCATAAATAAGAATAACTTAAAATGTGGTTAAGGCCGCATGAATCAATCACCACAGCACACCAGATAACTCAAAGGCAGCCATCCTACCAAAGACAGGCCACGTTTTCCATTTTTTTCAGATACTGCATTGCTCAGACTGTCCTCAAATGCATTATTTTCCCACCTAAGTCTGTCCAGTGCTGGGATTATAGGCATGAGTACCGCGACCTGCTGAGATGGGCCACCTTTTTTATGGAATCAATTACACTGAATAGTGCTCCTCTAATGTAAACTCCAAGCCAGTATCAAATTCAGTTCGTACAGCATCAAAGATTTGTAGTTCATGGTCCACAAAGTGACAATATCACAGACACCACATTAGTAAAATGTACATACCATTCTTTTATTCATCATTTTGACATGAAAACATAAAAAGTCTGGTGTTGGTATTTTTCATAGGTATGGATGGCCTGACTTAAAATCAGGGCCCAGCCAATCTCAGAAGAAGATTCATCCCTACTGATGAGATGAATTCAGTACCCTTTGCCAAAGCCAGGCTTTACTCAGACCTCCTGGCTAATTCTCTTGGTTCCAAGCAGACACATTGTTGCAAGAGTGAAGTACACTCACTGCCATAGAACACTCATTTTTTAACTGAGCTCAACAAGTAACATTAACCACTTAAGTCAGACTAAGTGGTTACAGTAGCCCCCATGGAGCTTGAACTTCAGATCAAGGAATTATATTCTCTGCTGCCATGAATGCCACGAGTGAAAGTATATGACCCAAAAGAGCATAAAATAATCCAAACCCCATAGTGTTGTCATTACACTGGTCAAATACAAACGAACATGAAAGCTTGCTTTCGGTGTTCTGGGAAGATTAAATTTGACATAAGTGCAAACATGTTTCTGAAGAACACATCATTAGATAAAAGTCCAGTCATTTTGCTACAGTGTATAGACGTGGCTAACCACTGCAGCCATAGGTAATAAATAAAGTTTTGATAGCTCTATATACAAAGGCTTGTTTTTCAATTGGGCAAAATAATCTGTGTGTCTAGCAGCTTTTCAGGGCAAGTTTCTTCAAGCAATGGAACTGGGAGTCCACTCCATTTGCTTCATGTAGCTTTGGCATTTCAAGCTGCATTCCAGGTCACTATAGCAATAAAGATGTAGATAGATAGATAGATAGATAGATAGATAGATAGATAGATAGATAGATAGATAGACCAGGTCATGCATGGATGACTAGATGTTCCATCTCACTGCAAAGGTGGGGGGGGGAACATGGGCAATGAAAAATGTCTTATCTGTGAGTAGGAAGAGCAGGTATTCAAATTAGTCATGTAGCTTTTCTGAGATCATTTGTTCATTGATTAAAAAGGAAGGATAATTTAAGCTACCACCCAAGGGTTAGGGTACATGAGACAGCCTCATACACTGCAAAGAGAAAGCTAGAGAAAATTCACTGACACTATTTCTACCACAATCTTCAGGAACATCAGTTTCTCCAGGAACATCAGTATCATCAATAGGAAGGAGATGAATATAAACTGAGTTAGAACCCCAGCAAGACCGAACCCCCGGGCTCTGTCCATGGAGCAAGGATGGCAATATGGTCCGGCTGCCTGTAGCAGCATGCCGCAGCTTCTGTGTGGAAACAGCACTGAAGCAAACCAACACAGGCCCCAGCGTTGCCCTAATGCCCTGCAAAGTCCAAGTTGACTGCACTTTTACCCAGTTCTGCTACTGGGTTAGGCTAAAATTGCCTAACCGGGTTAACAGACCCAGTTTTACAAATTTAAAAATGAAGGTTAATATGGCTAATTATATAAGTTCGTTCTTATTCTAGGGGAAAAAAATGCCCTGGGTCAGAGCTGAGATACACTGCTTGGTAACTGGTGTTATTATTCCTTGTTTCCCCATTATGGAGCCGATGGCCCTGATCTAAATTTCAGACCCTTCTTTGCCTAACTAAAACCCAAGAAACAATTCAAACAATAACAAAACAATTCCTGCTTATCATCATGGTTCCCAGTTGTCTTCAGCGACATGGAAATTTGGGTGGTGTTTACGTATCCAAGAAATATTTTATTTATTCACACTATCTTAAGCAGTCATCCCAGACACCGATACATCTGCTTAATATTCTCTCTTCATTGCTTTAGCGATAGATACAACCATTAGGCGAACAGCGTGACAAATGTACATTTGGGATCCCTCACAAACGACGTCAGGATATTTATCATGTGCTTCAGGTTTCTGTCTGCCCCCACAGGCTGTGCACAGACAGAGCAAAGAGGTAGTGTGCAGCAATAGAAAGCCAACATCCAAATAAAGACAATGCCCCATAGAATAAGAGAAGGAAGAGAGTGATTGATCGTAAGGAAAAAGTGTCTGTGGTTCTAAAGGTAATAGTGAAAATCCAAAGACGTGAGAGATTAATTTATCCATAACAAAGGGGTGACTCCAGGAAAAACAACCCAGCAGACCTACCGAAAAGTAAGTAACTGTGTCAGAAAATTAAATAAAAGTGAAAATTCTGAAATGCAGAAATACTGGAAGGGTATATTAAACAAAACTCTGTTCAAGCCAGGCATAGCAGTGCACACTTTTAACTCAACTTGTGGGAGGCAGAGGCAAGTGGATCTCTGTGAGTTAGAGGCCAGTCTGGTCTACATAGGAAGTTCCAGAACAGCCAGATACCCTGCCTCAAACAAATAAACAAAACCAACCTGTTCATATTTATTCTAGGATTTATGGATATGTTACTAATATACGTCAATATTAAAGTGTGTAGTAGAAACATATTTACATCCAGTACTCTTTTTTTTCTTTCAGATTTTAGTTTCATTTTGTTTTATTCATGTGTTCATGTACCTGGATGAGTAGGTGTGTCAGTGCTAGCTAAGGCCAGAGGGCTCCAGAACCCCATTAAAGTGGCATGAGGACGTGTCCTCCCAACCACTGGGTCACCTCCCCATCCCAAACCCCAGTACACAAGTTATTACAAATAATAAAGACAACCTGTAAAATCTTGGGGAGTTTTTATACATAAGTAGAGCTTGAGAAATCAAAAAAAAAGATGGGTGACAGTTTAATAAATCATTCTAAAGGTGCAAATAAAATTTTTAGAAAAGCAGTTGGTTAGGAACTGAACACACGGAGAACACACTCATCACCAGATAGATGAGTTGTTTTGCATCCTGAAGTTGGTTTTGCTCCTTTCTGGTGAAAATGGGGGTGAAGTTTCTGGGTGAGTTCAAAGGCACTGTCAATTTTACTTTCAAATGAGAACCTGAGTTTTGGAATGTTCCTTGGGGAAAGTGAGTCACTAGATGATATTTTATTACTGCTGCTAGAGACTCTTCTTAACTAAGTAGTATAGCATGTGACCCTTAATTTATCACAGTTACCTGCACAAGAATGTTACGCCATGCTGTCACAAAAATGAACACGTAAGGACATTTTAACAGATGTTTATATGTGTATTGATGCATACTTAGAGGAACATCTGTAAGTAGCTGCCCATGTGTGCAGTAAGGTGTGTATACCTGTCTGGTGAGTGGAGTGCGCTGGTGTGTGTGTGTGTGTGTGTGTGTGTGTGTGTGTGTGTGTGTGTGTGTGTGTGTGCAGATGTGTGAGTGTGTTGTGAGTGCATGTGTGAATGCATGTGTGTGTGTGTGGGTGTGAGTACTTATCTGAGCACAGGTGTACTGTTGCTGATAGCAGAACACTTCTAGCAAAGCAAATCCAAGCTGGTCTGAAATGTGCTGTGTACCCTTCTTCGTTGTTTTACAGACTTAAACACATGCTGTTGAGCAGGAATTCTAAGTTGTTCCTTTCTTCTATTTTTGCTACATTTTTGTTCGCTTAAAATTTGCAATGAAGCTTGGAAAAGTGGTCTTTGATGAAGAAACTTCTAGAGGTGTTAGATATTTTTATTACTCTGTTTGTGGAAATGGGGGGGGAGTCACGGGTGTTTGTCTATGAATTCACCCAACAAGGAATTAAAGTCACACAATTGTCTCTGCAGGGTGACTCTAAATACTATCATTAGTGTTTTAATGTGTCTTTAGGAAATAACTATGTGCCTGGCATGGTGCCACCGAAACCCCCACTTCAGTTGTGATCACAACATTCCTTTCAAACAGCTACATTCAGGATCATCACTATAAAGACAAGTGATGTGAAACCCTCACTTCTTCAGTGAGTGCTTCAAGCTTTTGCACACATGATTTCTCTTTGCTCTTTATTGTTGAGCAAAGTCTACTAGTCTGCCCTCCATTTTACTGACTGTACTCTATATCATCTCTATGTTGCTTCTGAGCCCATACAGCAAGGTTTTGCTTTGGTTCTTGAATATCTCCATTCTAATGTTCCTATGCAATTCCACACATAAAGATGGATGGATGGATGAGTGGATGGAATTACTGATATAAAGATGGACAGATAGGTAATAGGTAACAGATATACAGGTGATAGAAACTATGGTCACATGTACATTGTAAGTATATGTAGATGTTATTCATATATTATATAGATTTCTTTGATGATACTAATTTCCTCATTTCTTTCAAATGAATTATTTTATATGACAGTTTTAATATTCCTGAAATTTAAAACTCTGACCCATCTGATTGTCTTTTTATCATATATAGTATGATTCTCTGATTCTCACAAGATTTCTCACATGCCCTGGGAATTTTAATGATGCTAGCAGAGGCTCCAGGCCCTATGTGGAGTCTTTTGTCAGGCGATCCTCACTGAACCATTAAATAGTACAAAGACTGGGAAGATGAGTTTCTTCAGGTTCCCATTGAGCCCTCAAATACCACCTTGGCAAGGGTTAGCCATCAGCACAAGCCATTGACTCTGTGTCCCCATTGTGTCTCCCCTCTGTTGTGTTGACAATTTTCCGGTGAAAGTGAGACACTAAGCTTCACTCCACTTGGCTCTTGCTGTCACTCACAGGGAGAGAAAGGGCATAACACCAACCAACCCAACCTTCTGCCACCTAACTCATCTCTGCTGAATGGGAGTGGAGGTTCACTACCCATTGAATTCTGCTGTCACCAAGAAAAGTCCAGCGCTGACTGACTACAGCCAGCACCTCCCCCATGTTGACCCAGTGCTACTGAGTTCAGAGACCCAGATCACCTTCGGGTCTTACTGACAAGTCCCTGACAAGAGCCATGCACGTTCAGCTCCTTTAGACAGGGCAGGAATGATAGGCTGCCCACACAGCCCAGCCAACACCACCAGGTGAGATGTTTGAAGCATTACCTGTGCTTCAGGACAGAAAGAATAGCTTCCAGATCAGCTCTTGTAGTATCACCCTGTAGAGTAATTGGAGCCTTCTGTTGTTGTTGTTGTTGCTTCTACCCTGAAAGGGAAGAGGGGAAACAGAGAAACATTTATCATTGGTTTAGAAAGGGTAATGCCAAATTGTGATGCTTGGCTAGAATGTTTGGCAAGAATAGGGTAGGTAATGCCAAAATGCTTCCAGGACTTCTGCTGGAAAACACATTTTTCTTGGAGCTTTTTCTGTATGCATTTGTCAATGGCTTCAGCTTCTATGGCACCTTTGCAAGATACACAGAAGATAATGAAGCCACCCAGGAATTCACCAGGTACCGTTCCTCAAAACCCATGGTCCCAGGCAATCTGTTCTTTCACCTCTCAGGAACTTTCTCTGCTTGTTCATGGTATCAGATACTATGCCAGACATGTTTCATTCTAAGAAAAAGGACGGGGGAAGAATGAAGTCCTTTTATCTTTGTGGAACCTGAATCATCCAAGGGCTTTACAACTAGTGAGGCCAGAATTTGACCTTGGAGAGTTTTCACAGTAACAAATTAGCAGTAATGATAAGAAAAATAGCTATGTATGTACCAGTCTGTTATGAATGCCATAACAAAATATCACAGGCTGTGCAGCTTAAACAACAGAAATTTGTTTGCTTATAGCTCTGGAGGTTAAAAGTGTAAGATCCAAGTTCCTCTTGAGACCCTTTTTCTTGCTTTCTATATGGCTGGTTTCTTGCAATGTCTTTGCACGATCTACTCTATGTATGTCTATATGTCTGAATTTTCTCTTCAAAAATGGATCAAGACCTGGATAAATAACTTCGTTTTAGTTCTACCACCACTCTAAAATGGAATCTCTACACTGAGAGTTCATGTTAATGTTTAACTTGCAGAATCTAGAATCACCTAAGAGACAAGCCCACCACCACCAGACAAACCTATGAGGGATTATCCTGAGGGTGACACCATTCCTTGAACTCAATTTGTGACTGTATAAAAGACAACTGATTGGTCTGTTAAAGAGCTGAATGGCCAATAGTTAGACAGAAGAGGAATATATGTGGCTGGAGGGCATTAAATAAGAGGAGAAATCTAGGCTCAAGAGGAAGAGCAAGAGAAGAAAATTAGGGACACACCCAGAGCAAGAAGCCAGCAAAAACATAGAGACAGCAGGAAAGTAAGATATAAAGAAAGGTAAAGAGCCCTAAGGCAAAAGGTAGTTAAGGAGAAACAGGTTCATTTAAGTTAAAAGAGGTAGCCAGAAATTAGCCTAAGCTAGGATGAGCATTCAAAACTAATAATGTCTCCATGTCATGATTTGGGAGTTGGTTGGTGATCCAAAAAAGAATGTCCATACAGCTGTCACCATCACAGGCAGGTCTGATTTGAAGGGTAGGTTCAAAGATGGCCATTATACTATTTAAGATAACAAAGTCAAATAGCTAATTGAATATGCGTAAGAGGAAAACTGGATTGCTAAGAGTTGGACTTTTCCCTTTCTTCTCCCTCATTCTTTCAAATGATGGAGAGTTGGCTATGGGTCTGAAAGGATGATACAGTTCTCCTATTAACAAATTGCTTCACAGGAAGAAGCAATGGTAGATGAACATTCAATGAGTCATTGTATTCTTAGCTGTCTTCAACGGAGGAATTTTCCAAACACTCTCTACCCTAATTTCAGAGGTTCTCATTCAAGAGCTGGAAACTTATTTTTATGCTGAACACCAAACCCATCCTTAGGAAGCTGCCCTGCTTTTAGTGACATATATAAGTAGGGCAGTTTCCTAAGGATGCCCTCCAGGAGGAGTCACGTAAATCTGTCAAGTCATTTGGAGTAGGGACTAGTATTACAAGCAGGTCCCCCCCCCCCGCCAGTCTGGTTCCGCTGCCACACCAGCCCCCAATAACACGCAGAGACTCTGTATTTGATATAATCATGTTGGACAGTTACCATCATTGTTTATCGGCTAGCTCTATCTTAATGATTAACCCATTTCTACTATTCTAAGTATTTCCACGTGGTTCATCTTACTGGCCAGAGCGGCTGGTGTGCTACCTCTCCAGGCTCTCCATCTTGACTCTTCCTTCCTACTTCCTCTTTCCTCCTCCTTGTCTCCTAGCCCCACCTATCATGCTTTCCCATTGTCCAACAGTGCTTTATTCATTAACCAGTATGAGAATAACCAGTATGAGAAACATATTTACAGAAACATCTCCCATCAGACTAGGCCTTCATCCTATCTCTAGATTAAGTGAGTATCCCTTCATGGGAGATGTGCCCTCTTTACTTTCTTTTTTATTAAATGTATTTATTTTTATTTTATGTGCATTGGCGATTTGCCTACATGTATGTCAGATCTTGGAGTTACAGACAGTTATGAGCTGCCATGTGGGTGCTGGGAATTGAACCCAGGTCCTCTGGAAATGCAGGCAGTGCTCTTAAGCACTGAGCCATCTCTCCAGCCCCTAAAGCTTTACTTTCATTACATCATTTTCTTCAACAATTCTGCTTATCAAAGTTAAGTCTTTTCCTACTTTTTTCAAAGTCTCCCACAATCCAATTACCCAAATTTACCTTGAATATCTCCTATGGACACTGCTGAATACACTGGGGCCAGGGTCCCCTGCCACCACCAGCCCCTCTAGCTCATTTTCCGTAGCAATTGTCTGGAAAATCTTTCCTGAGTCCCCAAGAGCCTGTAAATCTGTCCAGGCCAGATCCCCGTCTTTCCCTCCTTCATAAGCCTTTTCTGGATCCCCTAACACATCAGTACATTTAAGGGCTCTGTAAGGCGACAACATGTTCCCTTCTCTATACAGAGAAGGGATCTCCTTTGTGGCTCAAATTCTTTTTCTTATTCCTCATCCCTTTATACTTTGGATTATGTTGCAATCTCTGTATTTAAGGCTTCATTAACTTGGTTTTTCCTTCTAGGAAACACTTCTAGGTTTTGTGTCTGAAGGCCAATGCTTGACTGTGTTGTTGGAAAAGAGCAAGCAGGTGGGGCTGGAGAGGAGGCATGGGTAGTGAGTGCTCTGTCCTTGTCCCAAGGTTATGAGCCCAGAGTGATTTCTTATCCTTGGGTTTAGTGAAATGCCTCAGCATTAGTGAGCAAATTCCCCCTTCAGATTAGCTATTTTAATAGGCTTCTCACTGCCTTCATCCAGAAGAATTGATTTACTTTATGATCTACTCTCTATCAGGATGGCATCTGTCCATCATTCTCCATTTCCCTGAACTCACTTCCCATTTGCCAACCACATAAGGAATACTGTAACCCAGGGTGAGAAAGAGACATTGGCTACTACTGTTCTCAATAGATATCGAGAGAGCTAACCCTTGGCTCATTGGATCCCCAGATTCTCCCTGTGCTTCTGAAATGGACACCTCATTAGCCCTGAAACCACAGTTCTTAACACCAGCATCACATTCATTAATTAAAAGGCAGCAATGCATAGGAATATTTAATATCTTCTTTTGTGTTTAGCAAAAATGGAGGGATCTCTCCAAAGCCTCTCCTATCACCACAGAGAATTCACATCTTTAAGCCTCTGAGCATGAAGTATCCCCTTAATTTCTCCTTATAAAGAACAAAGCACTCAACGCATAACAAGTCACTGGGCGTTCTGGCTATTATTTTATCTGAGTCTGCACATTTATGTAGCATATTCCTTATCCGGAAAGGGAGGGTTCCAGGATGCAATGAGAATTCAGAGCACATTTTAAGTAACTAGAGTAAATTAGTTGATTATTTGCTCTGCGACCAATGCAAGGCTTTTGCGTTCCTCCACCCTGAGCTTTATAGATAACATTGTGGCTGGAGTCCCAAGCTAGGCAGTGACCATAAACAAACGTTTCCAGTTGCTCTGCATGGAATCTACAAAGTGCACATGCTTTTGCCTGTCAAGCTTACACACCTTTGAAACATTCCTTCTGCCATTACTATGAATTCTGTGGTGTCTGTGGTATTTTACCACAAAATAAAGAGTTGGCATTAGTAAACAGTCAGTACTGGGGGCCTCTGGGTCCCAGGGAAAATCTAGAAAAATAGAAGGTCAGAAACTCAGCTCTTGCACACCCCTGGGGTCTGTCCCTGTGGACCAATTAAACAACACATTCAGATGCTGGCAGTCCTTCTTATTTCAGAAACACGGGACTCATTACCGGGCTCCAAACAGTGCCATTTTATAGCTAAAATGATTTACAGCCAATGTTTTCATTGCACAGTGCGTGTTCGCCTTTGTTAAACAAAAGTTCACGGAGAAGAACCACAACTGAGGAGGAGGGAAACATTCATGCAAAAAGCCAAATGCAAATCAAGGAAAAGGCACCAGTCTTTGGAATTCTGCCCTTATTCTTCTGGAGTCGATGCCAAATGTGTATTTAGAGACATCGCAAAATATCACCAATTTATAATTTGTTTTTTGGTTTTTTTTTTCTCTGCCTTTGTTGAATGAGCTATTCTGCTATAGGGTTTGTTGAATAATAAACCTAATTCAGTTACCAAATGACAAAAAAAAAAAACCCTACCATACCAGTCTATTTTGCATTATGATAAACTAAGACAAATTGACTAGCAGAGAGAGACCCCTTTTTCACTATTTAATGTGTAACTATTAAAAATGTTGGGAATGAAGAGTGGAAAGTGGCTCGTAAAATTTATGAATGGAGCATCAAGCTTTGTCCCAAGCTATCTCAGAGTACATTTCCTGGAGGACATAGCCACCTCACTGGCACAGCTGCCTAGAATAAAAATAAGACTGCTCATCCCTGACCTGTGTTACATAGCCTTCCCCCCCTTCTCTTCTTCTTCCTTCCCTTTTTCTTCTAGTATATGTGGATAATCATGTATGTATGTATGTGGGAGGTCGGCATGCACACAAATGCACAGTGTGTGGAGGTCAAAGGACAACCTCTGTACTAGCCCTTAGGTTCTGCCCATCTTGCTTTTGAGACAGCGCCTCTCACTAGCAGGGAACACATCCATGAGGCCAGGCTGCTCAGCCAGTGAGCCCCAAGGATCTGCGGGTCTCTGCCTCTCCAGCACTGTTCTTTGCATGAGTTCTGGGGATCAGCCTTGATCATCATGACAGTAGAGCAGGACTACATATGAGCTCTCTTCCCTGCCTGACCTGCATCTTCTAAACATTTTTCCCCCTCCAAGTCCTTTATTGATAAAGAAAAAACAATAAGGAATAAAAAACAGGGACTAACTTGAATTCAGATAGTGTTAGAGATTATCTATTAAACCTCTACATTCAGTTGTTTTCCATGAGAAGGTAGAAGACTTACCCATCAAAGTTGGGTTTTGTTATTCTGTTTTCCTAAATTGTTGGTTGTCACCACTAAGAAGAGGGTATATTGGCATCTGGTGGGCAAAGGTCATAGATCTGATTAAGCATCCCACAATGGGAAGGGCAAGCGAAGAACTATCAGGCCAAATGTCAACAGGCTGGAGTTGGAGCAACCATGCTTCATGCATCTCCATGAATTAATTATCAGATCCTTCTAAACGTTCAGCCAACTGAAAGCAGGTTTCTGGGAAGTGTTATCCGCCTGAGCAAGGTGTTTAGGGTGCCTAGGGATTAAGAAGAGGGCAGGGGTCCTCTCAGGGGAGAGGGAACACTGAACGAGTAGTCACTAGAGCTGATCGTGAACCTCTCCTACTTGTCTCATGGCCTTAAAAACCAATTATTTACTGGAGCTCTGCTAAGAGTCTCACTACGTTGTCTTGTCCTAAAAGAGAATTTGACTTAAACCCTCTTCCAATACACACTAAAATTCTCCACTAATTGTTTTTTCTGTATAAAAGAAAGCTCATTAAACTTCTTCCTCACTTCTTGAAGCTTCTTTGGGGGATATTTACACCCAAAAACTCTGAAGTTGCGATTCAGGGGACACACACACATACACACACACACACACACACACACACACACACACACACACACACACACACACCAAACCTTGTCTATAACAACTTTCATATATTATATTGCAAATTACATTTGTGTTAATGTTTTGAAACAAGAGACATACCCACCTACTTAATGACACTTCACACAATCTAGAATCCTGACACCCAGGAGGTCTTGAAAAGTGTCCATGCCAATCTCAGCTATCCAGACCAACATTTCTTATTTCCTCATACATGGCCCCTACAAGTCAAATGTCAAATGTGATAACAATATTGTACTAAAAATGAGTAACAGTGCAGACATCAGCTTGGCACTATGTCAGCTACGTTATACGATTTATTCTCTAAAACAAGATGATAGATAATAAGCCTGCCTCCATTGAATGTGTAGTATATAAAAAATTCTTGTGCATGGGAATGCCTTTGTCCAGTGTCATAGCCAAGGGTAATCCAGGATCTGGGTCCAAGTTCATCATATGCCCAAATCTTCGGTTCTGTGGTACTAAGTTTTACTTCCAGGTTACACACAGTTAATCTGGAACTATTTATGACAACTTCCTGGAGCCCTTTGCCTAGGTCTGTTCCTACTTCTGTAGCAATGCCTAAAGCGTACATTTCTTTCTTCTAGTACTTGAGGCTGGGGAATACACAATCGTTTGCTGGCAGATTCGGTGTCTAGTGAGTGGTAATTCTACAGATGGCGTTCTCATCAAGCATCAACACATGACAGAAAGGTGAATGGAAGGGATCCTGAGAGCCCTCCTGTGGCAGAAGAAAACAAAGAACAGCAGAGATGACAATCTCCTTGACTCTCTTATAAAATCACTCTAATTCTAATCAAACTTAGTTGTCCCCTGCTCACTTTCTCCCACTGAGTATTCTTCGTTATTAATGTTCCACAGGACCTCTTGAGAAACAAACAAAACACACACACACACACACATTCTATATCTGCAAGATCTCAGCCAGAAATACACCTAGAGAGTTATCTGATACCTGCTAGTTGTTGACTGAATAATGTAGACCTGTGAGCAAAAGATTCACCTCAAAGAGTTCTATAAAGCAGTATGGGTACCATCAGGCTTATGAGATGCCACATGTCCCAAGAGTGAAAACAAGAGAGCTTCAGGCCTTTGGAGAATCCCTTTCACAGTTGAAACCAAGTAAAAATTTGTCCCTGAACAGCTGCAAAGTATTAAAAGCCACGTGAACCACTTTCTCTCCTCTGAGAATCAAATGCATTAAAATAAATCGCCCAAGGAGATTTGGTGACTTGCAAAGCATGTTGGTCTCCTGTCATCATTGGTTCCCAAAGACCAAAAATTAAGTGTTACCAGTGAGTGGATTCCTCTATCTCCATAACAACTTTCATGCTTCTCAAACTTGCCTGTGTTCCTTACTTTTAGAGTCAGTATTTAATTAGGAACAGAACTGTGAGAATATCTTGAGCAGGACAAGGCAAAGCTGTATTAAACGCATTGCACCCTGTAGGTCATATATGCTCTAGGAAAGCCAAGGGGAGTAACTGCAAAATAAAAACAGATGTGAGTTTGATATAATTACAGCCATCCCTTCCAACATGAACAGCACATTCAAATTCACATTTTCTTTCCACTTGGAATCAGTTACATCACTGGATTCTTCCAAATAAATGAAAATCTGAGCAGCACTTGCCAGAAAGAATTACACCACGAAACTCCCACATGAATTTTGAAAATCCATTTGCATTTGAATGAGGTAAATTGTGATTTGGTATAATCATGTCCACGTTGAGAAGGAGAAATTATGTGAAAAAGCTAACTTCCAGTCAAGTCTACTCCTAGTGCTAATCCTGGTGTGCTAACATGGTTCTCTGCAACCCATGAGAAGTGGTGCTCAACATAATAAAATGCATGATGATACTGACCCTGCCACACCCATGGGTTTCATAAACAAATCAACATAGCCAGAACATTTGGTTATTTCCTATTAATATAATCTCAAAGATTCCACATGAATGAGATCATTTCTATCCAAGGGTTCTTTGGTTTGCAGGTATAGCATTCTGGAGCCGTAATACAAATGGCTTTTGCTAATATACATACATGCCCAGATCATGAATAAGCATGGTAAAAAAAAATCTGCATTATAAAAAGCCATAACTTTGCTGGAAAAATATTTATCATTTGGCAATCTAACTCAAGCAGCTGTGAACATGTTTCCATATGTTCAGACACCAACAGGGAAAGAATACAATCAATGTTGTTTGGTCATTTCTTAAAATGTTTGATTCATTTAATTTCTGAGCATCAATACTACAATTCAGGAAGAGGGGAGCTAAGCTATCTCAATTTGGGAAGAATATGGAGCTAAGTGCCATCTTCATTTAACTCCTGCTCTACCCCTACTGAGTCTCCAGGCAGCAACATTGAAGGCAGCTTTCTGCTGTACTTCCCATATCAGTTAGTGGCATTTACCCTCATCCGTGCAAGACGTTTAGGGTTCATAAGAAATTCTCTACCCCCCCTTTTTTTTTCTTTTGCATTTTTTTCACTGGATCTACTCAGGTTGGGGATTTCCAGCGATCATAGAAATACTATAAATGAAGGCTCCCTAACTCCAGTTTCATCCCGTGTTCCTCACGGGATACAGCAAGAGTGACCCTCTCAAGCCACAAGCATGTTTGTGCTGTGTGGGCTTCAATCGCACTCAAGCTAGCTACTCATCCTTCTTGTCTTGCACAAGAAAGCTGTACCGGACAGGCTTTTTCTCACACAAACATAATAAATGTATGTTTTATTTCATTTTACTTTACATATATACGTCTTTTTCTGCATGTTTGTCTATTCATCGTGTGCTTGCCCGGTGCTCACCGAGGCCCAAAAAGGACACTAGATCTTCTGGAACTGGAGTCACAGATGATTGTGAGTGATCATGTGGGCACTGCAACTGGACCAGAGTCCTCTAGAAAAGCAGCCATTTCTCTTAATTACTGAGCCATCTATCTAGCCCTAAGTGGATACTTTTTGTTTTTCTTTTAACTTTTGAGATTGTAATATAATTATTTCATTTCCCCTTCCCTTTCTTCCCTCCAGCCCTTCCTATATATCCCTCCTTGGTCTCTTTCAAATTCATAAACTCTTTTTCTCATTTACAGTTATGCATAAGCACACATACATGTAATATGCATGTATTCCTAAACACATGAGTACAACCTTCTCAGTCTATATAATGTTACTTGCACATGTATGTTTTCCGTGCTTACAATTTGCTATTGGAAAACCAATTGTTGTGCTGGAGAAGACCATTTCTCTCACTCTCAGCATTCCTTAGCTGAATGTAGGTTTTGTCTAGGGCTGGGGCCTTCAGGGATTTCATATTCCATATTAGCACATTCCATTGGTGTTCTCATTTGAGCAGTCAAATTGGCGAGACTTCATAAGTGTAGCTTCTGACATCCCTAGGAGACTCCATCCTACTGTAAACCCCTAGTTCCTTTGGCTCTGACAATCTTTCTGCAAGCTCTTCTACAATGATCCTTGAGCCTTGGGTCAGGTGTTGTATTGTAGATGTATCCATTGGGACTAGACTCTATAATTTTGCATTTTGATTGTTTGTGGCTTTCTGTAATGTGTGTTTTCTGTACTTTGGAAGCTTGCATGGTGGCTTCTTGTACCATGAAAGCTTGTCCATAGAGAAGAGGCTTTCAGGTCAGCTCTAGCTCATAGGTTCTGAGACCCAAGTCTGAAGTGCATGCTGTCCTCAGCAATTGGGACTTACTGTCCTCCTCTGAGGGACAACCAGGAGCAAAAGCGACAGCCTATAATGTTTTGGGAGTCTCTTGAACAACCCTGACCTGCAACTCAAAAAAGGGCTTTGCATGCCTGGTCTAGGAATTTTTGTCAGTCAGAGGTTTTGTTAGACGGTGCACGGCTCTTGAAGGGAGCATTGTCAGTCCAGATGGTAAATTTTCACTTGACTACGTACGTGTATTTATAAGCCTACTTACATGCACTGTGTGTATTTTTAGGTACATAACTATATTCGTATTAACAGTCATTTGAGTTAAATAAAAGTAGAAATAGTCAGAGAGGAAGACGCACAGCTTCGCAACGCACTTCCACAGAGCTCATCAACTCTGTTAGTGACAATAAATGTGGAAGAAACTACAACATGAGATGTAAAGGTTGAAAAGGTCTCATAAAAATATTTGTCTACCTAGATAAAATGTTTTTTCAGACCCTCACACTTGAATGAAAGCAAAGGGGGGACATGTCCTGAAATCCCTTTAGGCTTTTTCAAAAGAAGATAATTTTCCATCCCCCACAATGATTAATAACCCTGTGGTATTTTTAGGGCTGCCTACCCACTTGAATGACTGGAGTTTCTGACAGAGCTCTCTAGTGGGTAGAAACGCACAGGAGGGGAAGGTTTGGAGAGGGTTGTGTTTCAGTGACTGAGACGAACCCTTACAGCATTTTCTCACAAGACCAGATAACTTCTGTATCGTGTATCGTGTGAACTGTCTCATTTATGAACAGGTTCACAGTGGAGAGAGGGGGAAATGGACCCTGTTCATCTCCAGTCACTTTTGTGGAATACAGCAGAGTGAGTTAATAATATATTCTCAGGCTCATTACGTGTCTTTGTGTTGTATTGCTGTGAAGAGAAACCATGACCAAGCAACTCTTACAAAAACAACCACTTAACTGGGGGCTTTCTTATAATTTCAAACAATCAATTATCATAATGGCAGGGAGCATGGTGGCAGGCAGGAGGGATGGTGCTGGAAAATGTAGCTGAGAGTTTACCTCTGTGACTGGCCCTGGTATGGGCCAAATCCCACCTCTAGTGACACAGCAACTCCAATGAGGCCACACCTCCTAATCTTTCCAAAACAGTTGGTGGGGGATGAAGTGTTCAAACATGTGAGTGAGGGCCATTGTCACTCAAGACACCACAATTAAGAAATTTTCTTGGCTCTTGTAATTTACAATAAACATACATCAAGACACAACTAAAGGATATCTTCCTAAGTGCCCAAATAAAATACTTCAGGCATGTTAATTTGAAAAACAGTATTACAGGGCTGTACTATTCAGGGGATGAAAGCAGACTGTTTAGTGTTTAGTATTTTTGCAGGAGTGTGTGTGCACAAGGTAGCTAGAGGGAAACACTGGGTGTCTTCTCTGATCACTCTTTGTTTTTTGAGCAGGATCTCCCACTGAATATGGCCTTCAATGATTCAGCTAGACTAGATAACCAGGAGACCCAGGAACCCTCCTCTTAGCTGTCCCAATACTGCAGTCTCAGAAATGCACTGTGGGTTCTAAGAGTCCAAACTGATGCACTCATTTGTATAGCAAGTACTTTCTTGAGTCACCCCCCCCCCCGCCCTCATCTATTTTGTTTTTTTCTATCTAAGGTCTGAAAAACATTCTCATCTGCTGTGAAATAAAATTAAACAGAAATCTCTTTTAATTTTTAAATTTAACTTTGAACTGTCATGAGCTCTGAAATTAAAAGACGAAACGCTAAGTTGCAGGAATCACATCACTCCAGGCCTCAGATCTGGTGTGGCTTCTACTGTGACAATGAGCTACCATGAAGTCTAGAAATACAAAGTGCTGCTCTTGTGTGGCTATGAGTCACTTTCCAAGGCAGTCAGCCTCTTCTCTGCATCCCAAACCAGAAGTGTTTGGTTTATCGTTGCCTTTTCTCTGTCAGCCTCTCCTACCTGGAGACCTATCAAAATGCTGGTGGGAATCCCACCATTCACCAGGGCTGCCCAGAGCCCCTAAGGACACTCATGTTTACTCTGTATAGGTTAACACAGTTGTTTCCAAGTGGGTGTATGAACAAATAATATTTGACTTGAATTTTCGTGCTTGTGCGGAAATCAAAACAGAACACAAACTTACGGTCACATCATAGTCCTGAAATAGAAACGGCATAGATATATTCATGGCCATGCCACTATCCTACTTGACAACATAAATATGAAAATTTGTGCCAAAGTTACACAGAAAATGAGTCTAGATTCTGCTTTTTAAAATGAAAAATAATTTGATGTGTTTTTATTCTTGCTTCTACCATTAAATGTACAGCCTCTCAAAGAACTTGGAGGCTATTTCATATAAAAGAGAAATCTTGAAAAGAATGGAAATAGAAAAGAGGGAACAACTTCCTTAAACATGACACTAAACATCAGTCCCCTATCTAATGCCACAATCAGGTGAGGGCAATATCTCTATGATGGATTGAAAAAATAATAACACTTGGAAGTGAAAACAAGAACATCCTTAGAAGATATGCTAACAAAAGATTAATTTATGAAATGCTAATAAGATAGGGGAGGAAATGATAAAAAAAAATATAGATCATTTCTGTATGCTGGCACCAAAGAGATAACAATGTATTATAAGCCAGAAGTTTTTGTTTCTTTTATGAAAATGTATGTAAATCTTGTCCCTTTTTTTTTTTAGTGTTTATAGTACATATTTTAAAGACCTCAACACAGTACTGATTGTGTACACTTTGACTTCACCCTTCTAACAAGACCTGTAGCTCACTGGTTAAAGATTCATCTCCATTTCAGCTCTTGGCTTAAGGGCCGTAATATCATATATGTCAACCCAGGGCTATATAGCACATTAACTGAAAATGTCAAAAGTGTAATTCTTCATTACAGCAGAAATAGGATTATAAAAATTAGATCTTTCAATTAAAAATGACATTTACAGTTTAATCAAGGTTAGTCTTATACTCAGAGGGGGTCAGAGGTTGAATGAGAATGATACCTCCTTCAGAATAACTCTGACACAGGTCGCACAGAGAAAGAGAAGTGTTACCTGTATCTTTAAGAAACATTTCTATTTTCCTATTCCTGAGTAGCTGTAACAGTAGCAATATTTTATAGTTGGTTTTCAGTGGCCAGATAAAGTTCCAGCTCCTGGTAATTGAAATAAAGGCCTCACTAACATGAATACCGGTCCAACATCTTGCATTTGGACCTTGGCTGTTGCAGACATGACCTAACCTTATTAAATGCCAGTTTTCTCCATTGTAAGATGGATAGTTACTACCTAGACACTAGGTTGTTATGTACAAGATGATGAAAATGGTGACATTAAAAAAATGAGGAATTTTTACAAAATCATAGACTGCTGAGACTTAGAAGAACTTGACTCAGTTTCTTTTAGTCCTAAGCTGTCTAATTCCTCAGACTGACCACAAAGCTAAAGCATGACTCCTGAGGGTGATACACAAACTGTGAGGTAGCATAAGCATGAACAGGGTCTTGGGGAAAAAATAATCAGAGCACTCAGAAGGCTAAATCAGGAGGATTGAGAGTTCAAGCCCAGCCTGGACTCTATTTCCATCTTCAATTAATTAAATAAATAAATGTTCTGCTTGAATCTCACATTTGTAGGGAATTCCAGGTATGACAGATTGTTTATCTGGACATCAAGGAAGGTAATATTTTCTAGCTAACAATGTCTGATGCATTGTGAAATTTTTTTTAAAAAGTATCTCACAAAAAAAACTAATTCTAAACAAATATGTATAATCTAACATTTTACCATAGAGATGGAGTTACATTGCATGAGGGTTGAGATGTCTGATCCTGTTGCTCAGTTATAGATTAGACAAGAGCAGGCAGGCAGTTGATGTGACCAGTCTATACCGCCTGGCATGTGTTGAGTTGACCTTCAATCTGTATTTTTTAATAGAATTGAATTGAGTTGGATTTAATTGAATTATACTGTTTCTGTGATCTTCATCCATAATTCAGAAATGTTGGACTCTCGCCTGCTTTCTCCTGGGTGTTCAACATCTTATAATGTTTTGTGTAATGTACACAGATCAGACATATCAATTCAAGAAAAGCAGAAGTTCTCCACAATAAAAGATAGGTGGGTTACTTCCAGTGTTTTTGCTTAATAAATGAGATAGCACAAGTTGTCTTAGAGACGCAATGCTACTCAACACCAATGCAGATTTAATACAGATATCCCAACATTGCTGCAGGACCCAGAAACAAGCTGGTGGTGGTTTGTTTTGCAAGAAGGTTGCTAGAATCAAAGTTTGATGATGCAGAAGGTAAGATAACCTTGAGGCTATTCAACTTTAAAGCTGCCTCAGATGAGTACATGGATTAGAGTTGGTCTTCCTTCTGAAAAAAGAAATTCTGTGTTTTCATAGTGCCTCTCTAAGGGGTTTTCTAGCTCCCACTTCCTCATTCGATTGCTGATTCTACAGTTGCTTTTCTAAGGCATAGAGAATTGTGTCCTGCCACTGTCTGATTCTCTTTATTTCCCTCCATGTTTGGCATATGCTTTGTAGTCTATTGTCTTGAGAGCTCTTGACTGTTCTTTGCCCTGATAGGATTTTTTCTACTAGAAAGACTCCAACATATCGTCTACCTTCTGTGCCTAAACAACAGGTAGGTACTGGTGGGTAAAACTTGACAACCAATTTGTTTTGTACCTCTATAAATCATGGTATTGTTGACCCTTAACAAAACTCAATCCTCTTTTTTTTTTTTTTTAATTAACTCAACAATAGTATTTCAGATCCTTTCCTTTCTCCTTAAACCTCTGATCTGTTATTTGCTTCTAAAAAGTGGCCTGACTATACAAGCTGTTTAAAGAGACACTCCAGGATCTTTCCACAAGACCAGTTCATTTATTTATTCCCTTTATTTATAACCACTAAAATATGTCAGTATTTTCTAGATATCTGGTGTGTCATAAATTGCTTATTTTTAACAAATACCTATATTACTCTTTCTTTGCTCGTAGAATAGTCAAATGGATCATAGTATCACCAAGATTTCATTATCAGAATTTTATATATAATAATTCATTTCATTCTCATATGACCATTATGAGGCTTATATTATTATCACTCTTACTATTTTTATACCCGAAGCATACATGGTTAGGTTAACTAACCAAAGTCATCACATAAGCAACCACCTCAAAAGTATGTCTTCTCTTTTTAGGATTTATTTTGACTCTGAGTGTGTGAACACAGTGTCTGCGGAGTCCAGAAGAAGACATCTGGTATCATGGAGCTGGAGTCTCAGGAGATGAACCATCCAGCAAGGATGATTGTAATTGAACTTGGATCCTTCTTAAGTCAGTACATGTTCTTCACCACCAAGCCATCTCTCCATGGGGTCTTGCTTCTCTATGGCCTTTTATCGTGGTTTGTGTAGTATTTGTATTGGGCATAGTATATTGGCTTATTTCAAAAGCATTACAATATGGGAATTCTGTTCCTTAGTTTATACCAAGAACTAGAGGAGGTCCCATAGGTCCCCCAAGCTTGCATCTGGAAAGAAGAAAAGCTGGAATTTGAATCAAGTCTCCAGAGCTTTCCTTTCATCTCTGCATTGCCTGCTGCTCCAAGCAAGGTTAATCCCATCTGTGTGTTCTGCACCCTAATCCACCCTCTCAAGAACCTCTGTCCTACAGCCTCAGCATGTATCTCTAGCAACAATTAGTAGGTACAAGGTTTAGAAAGGAAGTTCATTTCTTCTGGCTTAACTTTCATAACCTCTCTACAGTCTGTGGCTAGAGTGGTTAGAGTTGTTGTCTAGTTTTCTTACCCAAGGACAGTGCAATGACTGTCATGCAGCGGATACATAATAACTACTATGGAGTGTCTAGATGAGTGGAAGTGACCTTAGGAAAAGGGACTAGCCATGTGACTTAAGTTAGCTCACCCCAGAAACAAAAATATTTGACACATGTATTTATTCAAAAAACTTTTAAAACTAATTTGCATTTTGAAAAAGGTGGTACAAAGTCAGAATTCTCTCCATCTCCTTCCTGTTAATCAACCCAAAGTGTCAAGGGAACTAAGAAACAAATTCATAGTACATTTTAAACAATAGTAGTTATAATCAAGTCCAGATGAAAAGGAAATGGAAAACCTCCAAACCACGGAGGAAAATGATACCTCACAATGACTACACATCTGAGAAAAAGCCAGCACAAAACACACAGTCCAGGTAAACAACCCCACTGCTGGGCATATATTCAAAAGAAAGGAAATTGGTGTGATGCCTGAACCTCCATGTTCATTGTAGTATTAGTCATAGTAGTCAGGGTATGGAATCAGCCTAAAGACACATCAATGGATGAGCTGATAAAGCCTATGACATATGGATTTGGTTTATCCTTTTAAAAGACAGAAATTCTGTTTGTAAAAACATACATAAAAGTAAGCTCAAAACATAAAGACAAATACAGAATGATATCAAGTAACTATAGAGTCCCAAAAGTTGAATTCATAACAGAAGGCAAATGGTGATCTTCAAAAACTTATAGTTGAAGAAAATGGGAACATGTTGGTCAAAGCAAAACCTTTCAGACTTCATATGAACATATTCTGGAGATTAAAAGTATACAAGAGTAATGATAAATATGTTAATTAGTTTGACTGCTGTCATCAATACACAATGTGTACATACATCAAAGTATCCCATTACACATCATAACTATATCCAATCTTCATTTGTCAATTGAATCTTTAGCAAAATAAAGACAATGTCTTTTAAAAGCAACACTGTGATTATTCACTGATAGGAAAACTTATCCTGTAAAAAAGGAACACTCAAACAGAATAACTATGGGTAAATTTCATATTTTTGAACCTGGTGTTCATCTTAGGAGGCTATGGTTGTTCTAAAACAATAAATCACTATTTCAGGAACCTAAGAAGATGATGACATCTTCCACTGGTTCCTGAGAAACATGCTAATGGTCGTTTCCCACATACTGAGCAACACAAGCAAAAGGAAAGGACTTGCCAAATCTCTGAACTAGATGAGAGAACTATCAAAACATCCAAAAACTGCCAAGATGACACGTGTATCACATTAAGTTATCATTAAGACTTATGATTCAATTTCTTAAGAAACACTTTTTGTTCCTCTCTAGCAATATATAAAAAATAATCTCCTAAAGTAGGTGGCACCAATCTTCTGTAACCAGACAAGACTTCCAGTAGAGGGATTGGGATACCAACCTAGCCTCAAAACTTTCAGCCTACAATTCCTCCTGTCTGCAAGATGTGCTGTCTTTAACATAGTACAGAATTTGGGGGAGTGGCCAACCAATGTCTGGTCCAACGTGAGACCATGCCACAAGATGGAACCCTGCTCTGACATGACCTGGAGGGCCAAGAAGCAGAGGCTGGACAGTCCAGAGATCTGGGATGGAAACAAACAACTGGGAAAAATGAAATGATTTCTAATAATATTCTGTTACACTCATAGACAGAAGCCTAACATAATCATCATCAAAGAGGCTTCACCCAGCAACTGAAGGAAACAGATAAAGAGACCGGCAGCAAAACATAGACAGAGTTCAAGGAAGGGGAGAAGGATTGTAGGAGCCAGAAAGACAAGGACACCAGAAGAAATCCCACTGAATCAACTGGCCTGGGCTCACACGGCCTCACGCAGACAGAAACTACAATCAGGGAGCCTGCATGTGTCTGACCCAGGTCCTTTGCTTATATGCTATAGTTGTGTAGGTTGGCCTTCCTGTGAGACTCCTAACAGTGGGAGAGGGAGCTGTCTCTGATTCTTTAGCCTGCTTTGGAGACCCTTTTCCTCCTACTGGGTCTCCTCGCTTTAATACAAGAGGAAGTACCTAGTCTTATTGCAACTTGATATGCCATGTTTGGTTGATAACCCTGCCCTTTTCTTAAGGGAAATAGAGGAGGAGTGGATGTGGAGGGAAGAAATTAAGGGGAAAGGACGGAGGGTAAACTTCGGTAACAATGTAATATACGAGATTAAAAGAGACTGATGGCATCATAAAATTATACCTAAAAATAAAGATGCCATGGAGACTAGGAGAAAGTTTACTTTAAATAAAAACACAAAAGCAGAATAAAAAAGTTGTAAAGAGAGTGATATATTTTACAATAGTTTGGGAAAAATTCAAGTAAAACCTTTAAAATCTTCAGTCTGTGAAATGAGATAGCAATTAATTCTTATTTTCTCCCTCCATTTATATTTTTTCTAAATTACTGACAGAACAATGTGTTTGAGTTAAACTAATATTTAAAATGTTAAAAACGTCCTCCAGGTACTTACAATCTGTCACACACTTCTTGTCATTGTTTTCCAACTCCCTTGATATTTCATGCGTTTGGTGCATTCTACAGACAGAAAAGTTTTACATTCTTTCTCTTGCCTGATTCCTGAGCTGAAATCATCTTTTCTCTTGCCTGATTCCTGGGCTGAAATCATTCTTTCTCTTGCCTGATTCCTGGGCTGAAATCATTCTTTCTCTTGCCTGATTCCTGGGCTGAATTCATTCTTTCTCTTGCCTGATTCCTGGGCTGAATTCATTCTTTCTCTTGCCTGATTCCTGGGCTGAATTCATTCTTTCTCTTGCCTGATTCCTGAGCTGAAATAAATAAGTTGATCACCCCAGTGTTTCTATACTCACACTTACACGATGGTGAATGCGATTTTCTCTTAACCGCTGAGCCATCTCTCTAGCCCTGAATGCAATTTTCTCAGCCTTTACTACTTTAGCCACAAATGCCTCACTTGAATTTTTAAATTTAGTATTTTGGGGGTAATTTCATATATGAGTACTATATTTACATTTTACAACCTTTCCATCAGGTACCTTGTCAGTCAAAACTGACAGGAAACTTGCCCCAAGCAGCATACCTAGGCGCACGGGACAGTTTCCCTGTGAGGAAAGCCTCCATCCTCATGTTCCTATGTGTTCTTTGTCTCCCTGGACCTGACTGTTTTCCATAATGTATCCCAGCACCATCCATTCTTCTGGAAATCATAGAATTCCAATTTTATTGCCCAACGACAAGCCACTTTCTGATATGTTATAGATGCGATTCTTGACTGTGTATCTTAGCTGTTATAAACAGTGCTGCAGCAAAAACGAGGGTTCAAATATCCTGAGAACATACAGATTTTCTTTCCTTTGGATAGATATCAAGTAATGAGGCTTCTGGGAAAATAGTGGTCGATCTCTAGCTCAGTGAGAAGACCCTCACTGTTATCCACGACTAACTCATCTTAGTGCTATTGCTTGTGTTGAGTTTATCAACACAACCAAGGCTCTTCTGAGAGCAGCCTATAGGAGACCATGTACATTTCCAAGATTTTTTTAATGTATCTTGACCTCTATATAAGAAAAACTAAAGTGAAAAACATATTTTCCCGGGTATATTAGTGATCCTGTTCCTTTAAGTCAACACTTTTGTAATTGTGGACATTCAGATAAGTAACTTTGATATCAAACACCAGCATTACCGTATTCATATTCACACAAATGAAAAAAGCATTCAGATGGAGCCTCTGGCTTGCCCCTGCATGGTCCGGGAAGCCCCATTCCTCTCTCTCTCTCTCTCTCTCTCTCTCTCTCTCTCTCTCTCTCTCTCTCTCTCTCTCTCTCTCTCTCTCTCTCTCTCTGTCTCTCTCTGTCTCTCTCTGTCTCTCTGTCTCTCTGTCTGTCTGTCTGTCTGTCTCCAAACCCCACCTCCTCAAAGAGTCTCCAAATAAATGAAAGGCACCCAAAAGCCCAGGTCAGAATTCTTGGTGGCTATCCCAGCTTCCTCCACTGAAATTGCCAGCTGTTCAAGTCCCCACCTAAGTGCTAAGTTTTTGGCCTTACTTGGGCACAAACCCAGCTTGTGGCAAAATGTCATCACCCCTCACCCACAAACTCTAGAATCTCCCTGCTTTAGTTCAGGGGCACAATTTCTCTGGCCTCAATCTCTGGGACCGTAGAACCCACCCTGGAGTGGCTTTGCTCAATACACCTGTTGTAACACTTTTTCTAATGGGCTTCATCTGGTTTACTTTTGTCAGTGGAGAAACCTGCAATGGGGTGGGAGAGGGGGGACAGAAAACCTATTAGAAAGTAGACCATAGGAATGAAACGGAAATAAAGAAACATTGCAGGAGTCTCTGCGACCTCCATGCCAGCAGATCAGTCCACAGGAGGCAAAAAGGCATTTCAGTTCAACACAACGAAGTAACCAGTATTTGGTTCAAACTTCAGGAATCTAACCCCAAGTAGATGTTTTGTTTTGTTTAGGCATATTTAAGCACAGCACAATCTGGTGAAGACATATTCTGGTGATAACTAACTTAATCCCACATGCACAATAAAGCGAATATAGATCTCTTTGAGGAACAAAGTAAGGTAAATAAAGACCAGACACTGAACCTCTTTGTTAAGTACTTTGACCCCTCCCTTAAAGATAGGTTCTGCAGACTGACTGAGAAAAGCAAACTCAAGAAAAGTGTCTGGGAAAGGACCTTGTGTCGCATCCAGACACTCAAATAGGACAGCACAAAGGCCGCCAGGCTAGAATGCATGGCTGCTCCCAGCCTTCTGGATTGATAACCGATCTTGCATGTCTTCCCTTGAAGGAACAAATCTACATGCTAACACTGCAGTTTTCCCCAATGCTTATCTTTGAGCACAAGGATCTATGTGTCTGCTACAAAAAAATGGCTGAATTAAGCCTCAGAACCAGAGGGTCTTCAACAAGTTGGATCCTTACTAAAGAAGGTGCCCTCAGGTCCACCTTTCTCTCTGCCCTGGCTCTACCTAAGTTTACTTACACTTTCAAAATCTATCCCTTTCCCCTCATGTCTCTTTCAGTCCGGTACTCCCAAAATAAACTATGCAATTGTTATCAGCAGCCTAAGGTTGCACACAGGAAGTAAAGTGAACCCCAACTTTACATAATTGGGCCCCTCATCAGTCAACACCAACAGAAGTATTCCCACAAGCAGCATGTCGAGGTAGGTGAAACAGGTTCCCTGTGCTTAGCAAGTCTTTGACATCATGCCTCATATAATCTCTGTCACTCACAACATCTGTGGGTGGCCTTCCTGCAAATGTGGCCAGACTATCAGCACACTACCAACTGATTCCACAAACAAAGGACTCCATGCCCTAAATTAAATTCTCTTGCTGGTTTCATCAATCAGCCAAGTCTCTCAATTAAAATTTGATTACCAGAAGTGTTGTTTTCACTTTCTTCCCTCTGATAAGTCAATTCATTTGATGGTGTAATTTTAACATCATTTAAGCACTTAACCTGCAGCCCATAGGCATGTTTAACTTCCTCCTCATGCCCTATCCTACTCCTTATTAGTTAAAAATCATAAACAAAATCTAGTTTTCATGCTACTCAGTCACAATGAAAATTAAGTGACTGGGTTAGTCTGGGATTGGGGGGTCAGCACTTACAGTGCTTAGAGAAGCACCTTTCTCAAAGCCTTGGTCACAGGTGTGGTAAGGTAAGATGGCATTGCGGGAGCTGTCACAGCAGCACAGAGAATAGTTCAAACTAGTGATGCCACTCACGAGCTCCACACAAGAAGACCTGTATACAGGACAAATACGAAGGAGGGGGAAAGAGGGTCTGCTGACACTGTTTTGTCAAGGCTGCACTAAGACCTAGACATTGCAACTTCAGAATCTGCCAAAAATAGTAAAATAAGGCTGCATTTCATTGCTCTGTCATGTGTGAGATGTTCATTAGCATTCATGCAGGCAGGCAGAAAATTACAGGAGAAAAGAAGAAGAAATTACATTCCAAACTCGTCCCCCTCCATGAGCTACAAATTTAGCATCTCAGCTCAGGAGGAAACCATACCCTCCTGGCAGCCAACTCATCCTCAACCCCAACCCACCATGAAAACATAGAGAAAGCAAAGGATGCCTGCATCTTTCCCGCTGTTGGAATCTCATGAGTATTTGTCAGACATGGGAACCATCCCTAGAAGTGTTACGTAAGCTCTCTGTTCACCTGAAGTGCCATGTTCCCTACCTCAAGCCTGTTAATGTACTAGAACAGGGCTGTGCTGAGCTTCCTTACGATCTGTGCGCTAAAATCTGGAGCAGTGGGAAAGGGGAAGAAAGATTTTATGACTACACTCACAGCACCAGTGGCCTGGGTTCCGTTCATGCCTCAGCCCTATTTTCTGTATCCCTTTGCAAAAGAGGCTGCTCTCTACTTGGTAAGCTGCCTCAGTCTCACATGGGGCTGAGCTTGGCTTTCATTATTGAGGTGATGGTACTGCTTCCAATTCTGCAAATTCCCAATTAGCAATGGCATCAAGGAACACAGGAATTAAAGAAAGCAAAATACTTTACAACTTTATTTAATGCACCTTGTAGCCAACTTGTTAACAAGGAACAGAGTAGATTGGGTTACTGTTACGCGCAGTTTTCCCACTAGCCTGATCCCACAGCTGTATCAGTCCCAAATAACACACAGAGATGCTGTATTAGATATTAAGCTGTTGGCCTGTTACTAGCGTTTCTTATTGGCTAGCTCTGTCTTAAATATTAACCCATTTTTATTAATTTAAGTGTTTTCACGTACTCTTATCTTACCGGAGAGAGGGTCCAGACCTCTTCTCTCATGTCCCAACATCTTGACTCTCCTACTACATCTCCCAGAATCCTCCTTGACTCCTAGTCCAGTCTATCCTACCTTCCTATTTGCCAACAGAACTTTATTCATTAACCAATAAGGGAAACATATTTACAGAATGACATCTCCCATCATCTCCTCTTTTCTGTCTAAATAAAAAGAAGGGTTTTAACTTTAACATAGTAAAATATATAACAAAACAGTTACCAAATAAGAACTATTGTTAACATTAACATCTAGCAAGACTTAAGAAAATATTCCATCATCTATCCTATCTTTGTGAGTCTAAAGTCTTATATGTAACTTTTCTTTAATCCTAACTAAGGAAAACTATAACCATAACTGAATGTCTTCAACTCCCTCAAAAACCACAAAAGGATACTATATAAATTCTGGATATGACAGAGACAACTTACTGCCTGGTCAGTCACCCAAAGTTCTTCTGTAATGTTCCATCTTCACCCTAAAGGCCATCCTGCATCTAGCAGACTCCTCAGCAAAGCAGGAAATTTCAAATTGTCCCACCTGAATTGGCAGTTTGTCAGTCACTTTTCTCTGTGTCCTGCAAAATGTCTGGCAGACTCTTCCATGAAGCAGAACTCCTACAGCAATGTCCATCTTGTTTCAGCAGTTACTTTTCTGTGGGTCCTGCATGTCCAGTTTCTACAGCATAAAGTCAAACAGTCCAGACAAGAGCAGTATCTTGCCCAAATAGCTAGTTTTGCCATATTGGAAACAAACCCTGTAACAAGTCTATTTGATGTCCATCTTCCTTCCTGATGCAGGCGCTGTTGCCAGGAGCAGTTGTGCCTCACTGTTAAGAAGAACCCTAAACCATTTTAAATGTCATATTCTCTAGGTTTTTGAAAAATGTGAAGAATACTTATCCATCTCAAATATATCTCTGAATATCTAGAAATCCTAACATAAGTTTTGACTATGTTATTATAGGTAACTACCTATAATCTGTACTCAATTATACATTACATTTTCAAATGATCTATATAAACACTATATATAAACAAGAGGAGAAATATGCCTATCACAAAATTGACCTTAAATTGTATCAATAAATGAGAATCCATACCAATGCAAAGTATTCATTCCTATATTATATCCCCCACCTTTTTTTCTTTAAAAAGAGATTGACTATGACCATTACCATTTAAAACCAACCCCATATAATTGAAAACAAACATTTATAAACAATATTTGGGAATTTTGGCATTGTTCTTTCCAAACTGCTTCCTGCTGGTAGGGGGCACTGTCATGGGGATCCTAACAAGATGCAGAAATCCTGGCTGTAGTGGTCTGCAAGGCTGCCTTCTTTCAGCTGTTTTGAATGTTGGATCACCTGGGGCGCTGTTTCAGGGGGTCTTGCTTGATGAAACCATGTTAGTCTGGAAGGAATCCACAGCTTTACATTTTCTGTGGAAACAAAAATAGAAATCTTTTTCCCCAGTAACCTTAAATTTTGAAATCAAATCATTTTTAAAATATATAAATTGGATTAATCCAGCAGCATTTCTTTTAACAGTTGCAGTTAAACAATTCAAAGACAACACCATAGCACACCGTATCCAGACTTCTCTGTGCTTTCCATCTTCACCTGGCTTTCTTATTACTCTATTTCTTTTACTTCTATTTTTCATTTTTTGAGACAGGGTTTCTCTGTGTAACTTTGCCTGCCCTAGAATTCACTCTGTACACCATATTCACTTAGAAATCACAGATATGTGCTTGCCTCTGTCTCCCAAATGCTGGAATTAAAGGTGTGTGCTACCACACCCAGCTACTCTCTATTTGTTTTAACCATTTTATCCTGTTTCTTTTTCTCTCCCAAGCCTATGTCTATTTTTTTAATACACTGTAAACCTTTAGAGGATTTTCTTTATCTGAATCTGTCTTTACTATAAATCTTTATCTTTTTCTGGCTACAAGTCTTTTATCTGCTAAACAACATTGCTAAAATGAAAGCCACAGCTGTTTTAGCCACTGTCTATCCACGATGGTGGGGGTTGCTGCCAGCACTGAAAAATGCACTCACCGCCTTGGTCTATGCTGTCATCAAGCAGCATGCTGCCAGCCTGGAGACGTGGTCACTGCCACTGCCAGCTCTTGTACACACCATCAAGTTGGTAGCAGGTTTTGCTGCTTATGCTGAGTCAGGAAACCCCCCTTAAAGGAGTCGTGCAAATCTCCGCCTGCTACCAAGAAGACTTGTTTGTCTCTGTTATTTTGTTTTTAAAATCCTTTCTTAGGCTTTTGTTAAGTTTTAAGTGAAAGTTCTTAGTACCCACGTTGCAGGCGCCATTTTGGCTGATGCTGCTGTGGGAGCAATCTGGCAGAAAAATTGCTCATAACAAGGTACATATTACTTCCTCTTTGTTTAATTGACAGCTTCCTTATGTGTTTGAATGACACATAATGAGAAGACCTCAGCTTTACTTACCCACCGCAGCCTAGACTGACAAGTCTGTGACCTACATTAATATTTAACTGTGCAAATGTACAAATGAGGGGGAACAAAAGCTTCCACAGTAAGTGTGTAGCTTTGTATTGACTTTCTGTCCCTGCCTCTAAAATATCACATATAAGGTGACTGTAAAGGAAGGACTGACAACCACTATTGTCACTCTTCTTTTAATTCTATACCTGAACCTTATTTTTCCACATAAAACAGTAAAAACCACAAATGATGATCTGGTATTATATTTAGCCAGTTTTTAAAAGAATACAGCATTGAACTTGGCATGATGATGGTTTATGCCTCTGATCCCTGAAGGAAATAGACTTCTTTAAGTGCAAAGCCAGGCTAGGCTACAATGGAGATGCCGTATCAAAAACACTTGAAAATTAGAGAGGTTAAGTATCAAAGCTGGCCCTTAATCTGTAAGCTTTGAATTTATATTGTGCCATTCACAAACAAAAATCACTTCTCCTACAAAGAGAATGTGTATGTGTGCTTGCGTGTGTAACTGTAAAAGAATGTTTTATTGTGATTTTTTTTTTGCCTGAGTAACTTTTTAAAAAAAACTTTAAAAATTGCATTTCAACATAATATTTAATGACATGAGCAAATGCTTATAAATAAATACTACACAATATTTAAACCAAAATAGGACAAACTCTCTATGTATATGTAATGTAATATGTGTCTCTGCCTTATTAAGAGAAAGAAATTCCAAATATCAACTGTCAACCTCTCATGACAGTGGAGTTAGGCCAGCAGTGACTTAAAAATGCTTCTTCATGCTTTTAGAGATTTTCTAAATAGAGTATTTATTATTTTTTATAAGCTGAAAAGCCATTCTTGTTAGTTACATATGTTGGGCTTTCCTCCACTTCAGCCTTCATTTTCTTTTCACAAGACATCGTGTGCCATTAACTTCCCTTCCTGTCTTCCAGAGTCCTCAAGTCCTGTGTCCTAAAACGCTGCTCCCAGAATGTAAATTTAGGGAGCAGGCTGACTTCTGGATGACTCTGGCCCTTCTTGCTACAGGAAGCAGAATGAGACAGAAGAACTGGCTCCTTGTCCCAATCCTCCTCAAACAAATGCAGAGACCTTGGAAATCCCGCCAAGTTCCCAGGTCTCCTTCTTGCCATGTATGAGCTATAAGGTAGGGCTGGGTGACCCCAGAGACCACGCATGTGGAAATTTCTGCTTTTCCTTGAGCTCTTTACCCAACTGCAGCAGAGAGCTTTAATTGGCAGGAGTGTGAAATTACTGCAAAGTTCCATTTACAAGGCAAATGATTCTCATTCAACAAGAAGGGAAGAAAGCCAAAAATCATAAATAGCCAGGGGATCTAGCATGCTGGTTTATATCAGAACAAATGTCCCAGGCAAAATATCCATTCCAGATGTAAGTCCAACCCAAATATCTACAGGAAGCCAATGGAGTTGGGGGAGATGAAGAAGTATTTCAGAAACACTAAATTATATAACGCTCCAAAGATAAGTAAGGGGTTAGCGACATATCCGAAATTTAAGTTTAATGGAATCTAAGTTCATCTGAATTAGGAACTCACATAAACACCTGTAATATTCACAATAATCTAATATTCATCTAAGAAAGTCCAACCATTACTTGGAGGTAATTATTGACATGTAATGGTCAATTTAAGATTATTTTAAATTCCACTAAATGAACATAATATTAAACCAACTCCTGATAGACTCATCATTATATCTATAGCTTAAGGCACCTAAGAGTGTAAAAGAGGTGGCTTTAAAGAAAACATAGGAGAGACAGTGCCTTCTGAACATAGGGGGCAGCTGCACATATGAAATCCATCTGCTAGTTATGGCACTGTCCACAGAACCTATACAAGCCCAAGTCAAACAAAATTTCAGGTGTTCCACTCCTCGCAGAGGACCTAGTGCAATTGCTAGCTGCTGAGAGGAAGGGTCAGTTTCACTAAGAGTGTAGATTCAGGTAAACCGGACACATTTAAATGGAAGGGTGCACACCCACGAATATCTGAAGAGTAAAAATTTGCCTAGGTGTTTTCTTAAAAAGGACACAAGATGAGAGGGGAGGGGAAGGGAAGTGGGTATGGATGGGAACAGTGCGGGGAGGGAGAGAGAATGTGATCAAAACGGAAATCCTCAAAGAAAGAACTAATTAAAAATCCAACATAAAGATCATGATGGGGAAACCCACAGAGACAGCTGACCTAAGCTCGTGGGAGCTCATGAACTCTGGATGGACAGCTAATGAGCTGGCACGGGATAGACCCAGGCCCTCTGCTTCTGGGTGACAGTTGTGTAGCTTGGTCTTTTTGTGGGGCCCCAGCAGAGGGATCAGAACCTGTCACTGATGCATGAATTGGCTCTTTGGAACCTATTCCCTATGGTGGGATGCCTTGTTCAGCCTTGATACAGAAAAAAGGAACTTGGTTCTGCCTCAACTTGATATGCCATGCTTTGCTGATATCCACGGGAGACCTTACTCCATCTGGAAAGAGACTTACGAGGAGAGGATAGAGATGGTACAAGGGAGGTAGGGGGAGGTAGGAGACGAGGACAGGGAAACTGGTTGGTTTGTAAAATAAATTTAAAATGATGAATAAAAATTAAAGATTATACAAATAACTCCTGGATTTATTACAAAGGAAATTAAAACTAGACATTTGAACATACAGAAAAAAAAGCAGGCAAACAAAAAAAACAAACAAAAAGGAAGTTCCTCTTCACTCATAAACCCTTCCACACCACTTCTCCACCTACAGAAATCCCTTTGTTCTAGATGTACATGGCTTCATGCTGTTCCTAGCTGTCTTTGCAAGGCACTACAAGAATATCTATAAATATCAGATGTCTTTGTTCTGTCAAATTTAATGAAAAAAAACTTGACAAATTTCTCACTGAAACTAAAAGTTGCTTTTCAAAGGGAAATCCATTATTTATATCTCCTAGAACTGATTCTAACCAGTGTTTTCCATCTCTACTAATCTTTTTTGTCTTTGACATAATAGGCAAACAAGTCTCAGTTCTAAAGGGAGAGATTTCAGAAGGAGAATGGGGTATGTAGACCTGTTTGTTTAGGCTCTTCGCCAAGTTCAAGTACTACCCTTTGAAAATGCATCTGTATGGACTCTGCCTCAGGAACCAATACCACAATTCTCCCTGCTCATTCCGAAAGACCTGCAAATGATTCCCAAACAGGTCTGAGGGTCTGAGAGGAAGAAAGAGAGTGATTTGGGCAACCTAAACATGAAAAAATAGCTCTGCCAAATTCAAGTCTCCACGGGATTACATAACTGTATGGTTAACTAGCAAAACCAATTCTGTGGAGAGTCAAAAAAGAAAAAAAAATCAGTGATGGTTTTGCAGAGATCTCTGATGCATATAGGAAGTAGGAAAATAATTCAGGGAACAAAATTCAGTTAATCAGGCATCTCGTATCCTACAAAGCATCATAATGGGCTTGGAGAAGAGAAAGAATTTTATTAGTTGTTGATTGTGACTATGCTAAGAATCTAATATTGGTTGGCTGGTTTAAAGTTCATACTACCTGGAAGGTGCTATGAATAGGTCACCCATACTTTAAAAGGGGAAACTAACTAACACAGTGCTAATTAGATTTAACTGCATGAGACCTGGGCTCTGGTTCCCTGTAGCAAAGGGGCTGCAAAAATTCCAGCCTTTCCATTTCTCATTGCATCAATCAATAGAAAAGAAAACATCTGTTGAAACTCTCACCAACATGCTATATACTTTCCCTGTATGAACAGGGAGTCTCTGTTTCGCTACTCAGAGCTGACAGCAAAGGGCTAAGATGTAACTCACTGTACAGTGTCTTGCCTAGAGAAAACGGTAGTTGGCATTTGGAGGTCACCACCACCTAAACATTCTAGCTGTGAGTAACAGAAAGGTGAAGGTTTCAGGTTGAAGGGAAGCACTCATAGGCCAGAAAGAAACAAGGCACAGACATTTTTCTCTACGAGTATAAATGCGATCGTACTCCCAACTGGAAACTATTAGTTCCTGTCAGCACTATTTGTTCCGGAACAGTATATCTCCTATGTCATTGGTTTTCAGAGAAAAGCCAAATTTTTATTCCATCCTCTCTTCCTTGGAATCTATTTCCCACAGGAACCATCACAGGTTTACAGCTTGTGTCGAGTATGCTCCAAGTGGGTGTGGTGATGTCTTACCAGGCATCTCATATGAAATTAAGACTAAGATCAGCTTCATTCGTAGAGAAAGACTGAGATTTCAAGTGAGAAGCTCATTTTCATCTCTTCATCTTATGTACTTTTTTTTTTTTTTTACTCCACCCCTGAGTTGTGGACTTGGTGTTTTGCAAGCACTCAAGGACAGCACAAAAGTGAAATCAGGATGGATGCTTTCACAGAGTACTCCAAACCACTCCTCTGCTTTCAGCCTAAATAGATAATTAGCTATCCAATTTAAAAGATGTTCTTGAATGAAGAAGGCACAGTGTTCCTTGGAAACATGTTTTAAAGTTTAATGATCGTTGCTATCATCGTGGTGCTTATGTTGAAACTAGCAGTGAATTGAATTTTACCCCAAGAATATTTGTTAAGTGCAGAGAGCCTACCATGTGGCCATCTTGAAGATCACACTCATGTTTCTCCGTAGAAAACGCTCTACAAAGAACCAGACTTTGTAAGCTGAAAAACACAGTTACTTGTCCACCAGTTGATCAACACCCATGTTTTTGTATTTCAATAGCTATGCTAAGCAAATTGCTTGGAAAACAAGTACAAACATTATCCTTGACGCTTGTAATCCCAGAACTTGTGGACCAAGGCAGGAGAAATCACTGCAAGTTCCAGCCCAGCTTGAGGTTCACAGACAGGTTCTCCTTAAAAAAAAATCAAACACTACCCAACCCCGACTCTCCAGGGTACATGTTCTCATTTCACTTTCCTAGGCTTTCATTGTTCCCATGGTTTTCCTCTGAGCCTTCTGCTATTTTTTTTCTCAGTTATGATAAATTGATATCTCAAAATTGAACTCCACAAATAGACATGACCATTAATAGGCTCTAGAAAATTACTAGTTGGGGTGGGGGTTTAGCAGATCCCTAACCCCAATACTTATATATTAAGTTGTGTTTGTGTGGAAAAGAAAAGAAAATCTAACACTGAAGAGCCAAGACAGTAGATAACAACTAATAATCAGGGACAGACACTTCATATCTTCGTTACTAAGGATGACTAAGCCAATAAATCCCTTAGCTAACACCAGCTGCCCATAATCTAAATATATCAGCATCCATCCCCCAGCCTGCAGTGTGCATAAAAATTGCTGAGAAGCGTTAATTATGTCAAAGCCTGTGAAGCCCAGGTTCATGCAGGCTTATACCTGAACAGGTTCCAAGACCATTCCACGCCTCTTAAAGGCAATGGAGCCTCAGAGAAGGTCTATTATAGAAGGCCTAGGGTCCTCTGGATATCAGAGTGCCTCTCCAACCTTAGCCAGCAGCAGGGAGTTGAATTGAGCACAGCTCTTGCAAGGATAGTCTAGAAATGTCTCATAGTGGGAACCCATTCCTTACACTAAGTCAAACCCCCTCTCTGTCATTCCTACCAAAGCATGTCTACCCCCTCTCACAGTGACAAGCCTTCAAATACAGGAAAACAGCTATCATGCCCTACTACATGTCATCTACTGTCTTCTTCACAGGCCAGCCTACAGCCTGCATTCATTTTCCATCTATCTTTTTTCTTGTCTTATTTCTTAAATAAGTCAAACGATTCAAATCCAAACTTAAAAAAAAATAAAAGTTTACCTGCTCCTTTTTCTAGCAAGTGTCTTTCTATTCCAAATATCTATTTCAGTTGTTATCTCACAGGATCAAATATGTGAACCTGTTCACACCATAATAAACGCTCAACTTAAGGAGAGAGAGAGACAGAGAGAGACAGAGAGACAGGGAGAGAGATTTCTGATTCCGTGTTTATACTGCTTTGTGTCTGTTTAAATGATGTGTTGCTGATTTCCTCTCCCTTTGAGTCTCTAGGGTTAGTATCGTCCATTCAGTTCTTCTTGCCTTGTGGATTAAGGTCAGGTGGCAAATGCTTCTCTGTTCTGCATCATCTAATTGATCATGCTGGTGTGACATTTCAATCTCGGCTTCATCTGGAGAAGCGGGCTCCAGTGAAGTGATGACGCTATGAAGAAAACACAGATGCAGAAAGGGCTTATTAACCTCTGGAAAATGGTAGCACATTCCGTGCTTCTCTTAACACCTGATCATTTTCAAACAGTAAGATTTGCAATTTACCAAGCCCTCGCTGTGTAAGTGATGCTTTTACAAAGAGGACACGAGATAGCATTTTGAGTGGTTTTGTGGCAGTCATACAAAGTAGGGAGAGGTTAAAATAATTGCCAATTATAAACCCACAGAAACATCAGGGCATTTATGCACTGTTATTTAGATAGATGTCTCTACATTGTAATTCTAAATAGTGGGATCTGACATCATCTGAAAGGCACAGTCACATGGGATTATGTCATGATCCTAGGTTAGACCAAAGCATCTGATATAGTTCTAGCTTCTACTGTGTATAACACCTTCACCCACTGAACTCAATTATTCCTCAAAACATCCAAGATGATGGGGTGTTTTACAGATGACATAGCTGAGGCTTGGAGATGTGTGAGTTTGTTAGACTTATCTAAATGCCCAATGAAGGAAATAAATTGATAACAGACCCGGTCTTCTATATTCTTCAATGTGTGTCATATCCCTTCTGCTGAGATCTAATATTACAAAGTTGTGTTTTCCCTGCCCTGGATTTTAACAAGTGACATGGGGGAGGGGGAGGAAGGGGGAGGAGAGAGGAAGGAAAAGAGGAAGGGATGGATGGAGGGAGGGAGGGAGGGAGAGAGGGAGGCAGAAAATTGATTCTATTGTGGCTACAAACATATCCTGAATGACAAATTGCTAGAACATGTCTTCACAATCAACCCTCCCCTGACCTAAGTAATTTGTGATAGAGACCTGTGTAAACACTGGGACTACCTATAAGCAATGCAAGACTTCTCAACATTTGCTCATGGCTACACCTTCTGTTCATTTCAGCAGAAACCCAATTCTCTAAAACTGTTTATAATAACCATATGGAATATTCTACACATTCCTGGTTTTCCATTCTCTGAGCTAACATGTGTTTGAGCAGATACAGGAAACACTTCTTTCTCTGAAAGTATTGGTGACTTCCCCACTGCAATGTTTCAAGACTAAAAGAAAAAGAAATCTGCGGGGTAGACAGAGACTTTTCTCTCTGAAATTTCCTAGATATTTCTGGACCTTCACACCATTTAATCTGGGATTAATCACATGAATACCATGGACCATTTTAAGTAACCAAGAACAGAACAAAACTTTTTTAAAATCTCTACTTTGCCATTTTCTTTATAATTGCAGGCTGCTGGCATATGTTCCCTTGTCAGTAAAATGGTGATAATATTAGCCTACTCCAGGGAGATTTTGTAAGGATAATGGCTAGCAACCAGCCCCTTAGATGGGAACTCAGAGAAAGTGGGAAGGTACAAAGAGACAGAGAGAAGCCCAGTGACCTCTGCCCAAGGCAAGGATGAAAGTTTATTTTCTCTAGCAAGAGGTGCCTTCTGTGATTCTAAGTTTCTAGTTCTTCCTTCAATGTAGCAGCTTCTCTGACAGCCATCCTCCAGATACTCAGGAGCTATTATCTGTGTATTAAAGCCCTTGATTAGAATTTTGTTTAAGAATTCCATATTCTGAGAAGGATGGCTGCCTGTAAGACCATTATTATTAATGCATTGGCCATTCAATTTTTAAGAAAATTCCAGCGATGTGGGGTCTGTTGATTTTCATGTTGGACTCCAACATTTCATTCTCTGATTTCATTTTTTAATGGTTGACAGGATTCAAAAGTTCTACCTAATTAAAGCAACACCCAAGCAGGAACCAGATCATACCTCTTACATACAGTCACTCTTGAGGTAGGACAGTAACAACGCTACCCGAGAGCAGAGGTAAACAAGAGGCTGACCTCCCTGGATGCTACCATACTCTGAATCATAAAAGAAAGCCCCAACCTTCTGGGGTTTAAGAAACATTATATAGAGAAAAGCAAGCTTCCTTTGGCTCTCCCTGCTAAGTAATACTGAATTAACTAGCAAGCCTGAATTGCCCATTTTTTATTCTGAAGCAAGTTTCATTTACAGAAAAGATGCACCAGTAATTGTATTAAGGTGCAAGCTACTAACAAACTGGTATTCAAAATATAACCAATCAGAATATTTTCTTTTTACCACAAATGTCATTGGTTTTCAGACTAACACACATACTTTAGCAGCAATCACTTTAAAAAAATAAACTAAACCACTTCATTATCTCAGTGTTTGATCGTGATATATATTGATATACATATCTAAATGACAAGTCGCTCTTCCCTCTTTTTACAGCAAAACGTGTATTGACCACTTATAAAATCTTACAACTTTTGGGGTTGGTTTGCAAGTCTTAAAAAATGATCCCTGGTTTAAATTTATTTTCTGCATGGATCTGCATCAGGCCCTCTACATTTATAGTGTGGCCACCAGGTTAATGTTATTATGGGACTCCTGAGAATGCATGGTCTCTGACTCATGTGCCTTCCTTGGGCTCTTTTTCCTTCTGTTGGTTTGTCCTGTCCAACTTCAATGTGATAGAAAGGAAGAAAGGAAGAAAGAAAGAAGGGAGGGAGGGAGGGAGGGAAGAAAGAAGGAAGGAAGGAAGGAAGGAAGGAAGGAAGGGAGGGAGGGAGGGAGGGAGGGAGGGAGGAAGGAAGGAAGGAAGGAAGGAAGGAAGGAAGGAAGGAAGGAAGGAAGGAAGAAATCTTAGCCACTAAAGTAAAGGTTAGCAACTGAAGTGTCAATCATACCTTCCTTCCAGGAGAGAGAAAATCCGTTTTCTCCAATGGGGTGATACTGAGTGTATCAACCACTTTGGATAGAGCTTCATGTTCAACAGTGATTAGTCAGCTTATAATCGGCTCCACAATTTTGTTGTGTGCTTTTATTTAGTTATAGTTTGGTGTATTGTTTTTGTTGTTGTTGTTGTTGTTGTTGCTATTGCTTGTTTCCCTGTTAGGGTGTTATTCTATTTTCTTTTCTTGGTTTGACAGGTTGTTGTATTGAGTTTTTGTTTTTTGAGAAAGAAATTAAAGTTACTAGGTATAGAAAAGGAGAAGGTCTGAAAGAAACTATGGGAGAGGAAGAGTAAGATCTAAATACATTTAATTTTTTAAAAATAATAAAATATAAAATAAATAAAATAAAAAATAAATTTATTCCATTTTCCTTCCCTGTTTCCTATTTGTCTCATAAGCCACTTGCCTTGCATAAGATTCCACCCCTAAATATATCAAAATGCCAGTGACCCTACTGTAATTCTAATCTAACCTTCTCTATGCACTTCTAACTTTTCAGTAATTATCAAACCAATAATCTGTTCACCTTCAAGCAATGACCAAACACTCCATAAGTCAGCAGTTGTACTTCTGATGCGATGCATTGCATTACCCTCATTCCTTCTCAGCTAAACGGGAAAGAAGAAATCATTTTAATTAGAAGTCATTTCCAGAAGAGACTCTTAACAGAAACGCTTCATATCCTTCAAAATTCATATCAAATCTGTGAAATTCTGATTTTGAGGTGTTAATGAAGCATTAACATTGCAAGAGACTATTAAAAAGCAGCACAGAACATATATATGCATGCAACACTAAACAGAATCAGCAGGCTGGATTTTTATATTTATTATTTATTTATCTGTATGTGTATGTGACTATGTGACAACAGTGGTTAAAGAACAGAATGGGATACCACAAATTTGGGAAAGAGCGTGGTGGGGAGCATGAAAGAAGACTGAGGAGCTATATTTTATATCATAATTTATATATTATAATTATATTTTAATTAAAATTTTCAAAAACCACTGCATAGGGGCTGAGGGTGTCACTCACTTGGTAGAATGCTTGCTTAGCATGCAGGATCCCCAATATGGTGGCACAAGCCTGAAATCTTATTATTTTGGAGGTAGAGGCAGGCTGATCATAAATTCAAAGTAATCTTCAGCTAAATAGGAAGGTCAAAGTCATCCTGAAATAAGTTAAACCCTGTCTCAAAATAATATAAAATAAATTTATAAATGATGTAAATACACATAATTTAACAGTAAGTCAAGTATAAGGACATAAACATCCACTACTACATAAATATCGACTACTGCACTAGATACACTGGGTTGAGTACCTGAACAGCTCAAGCTCTTTCTATACAACACAGTGTCTTTTGGAAAATGTGCTCTTACCAATTAGATTGTCTTGGTAGAAATCCAGGAGAGTCCAAGTGCCACCATCCCACTAAGAATGTCAAGTAAGCCAACTCTCCTCACTTCTCCAAAGAGTCAGAAACTCGAGGGAAATCTAGCAGGATTTACATTTTGTATGAGGGATGCATGACAGGAGATATTTTGCTTTAGGCAATAATTTTATATGGGAAGACCAGGTCTGTCAATCACAAAGTAAGAAGGATCCAGGAAAGTCAAATTTTCAGGTAGGAAGGCTGCTGTGAGCTCTCTCCAGGAAAGGGGCAAGAGAAATAATAATAATTTAAAAAAATCTCTTTTAGACATCGCTTAGGTTTTCTTAGGTATTGGGGGAACAAGAAGGAATCACAAAAACAAAAAAAAAAGTTTCACAAATCCATATAAAAGTTCACTCTGACACCAAGACTTAGACCACAGATGAGTCACAGCAATACACGGAAAACTGTAAATGGCAGATAGGTAGGTAGGTGGATGGATGGATGGACGGACGGACAGACAGACAGACGGGCGGACAGACAGACAATTGACAATTTTTTTATGGGGGAATGGCATCAACTATACACATATAAAGTATTTATGTAAAATTGCTAACAAGGGCCTCAGCAAGACTTCCAATGGCAGAGACGTGGATTTCTTCTCACGTGTTGGAGACTTTTGTATTTTATGCACCAAGTTTAATGTTTATATGATCAAACTCTTTTATGATTGTGTGGCCTGTTATGCTTGAGTAGTTGAGAAGAGTTATTGCTCACTCTTGACAATCTTTTTAATGGCTCCTAACCATGCTGGTTCCCTACTATGACCCATCAACGAGGGGGTTTATTTGCCTTGCTGATCCAAAGGCATTAAGTTAATGTTGCCAAACCTAAGGTCTCCTCTTTTATAGACTTGTAATATTCTTTCACTCCCTGTGTAGTAACCCTGATTTAATTATCTCCCAGGAATCAGTAAAGGTGATATTCTTGTCTTTGCCTGCCCTTAATCCTTATTTGATTAAAGTATCACATGATTATTGAACTGGGTTTACCTGGACCTCCTCATTCTAAATATCAAAGGCAGCCATGGGACCACTGCAATGATTTCAATAGGCTCCGTGGATTTCACAGACATTTCTGAGATAATCAGTGAATCGGCATAAACCACAGAATGTCAGTGCCTCTCCCCCTTGGAGATCTGTGCACAGCCACGCCCCACTCATCTCTTCCAAACACACGTTCCCTTGTCTGTCATACTTCTTGCCAGCCAAGAAAGAGAAGACCCTGGCATGAAGATGAAGTGTAAAGTCTATTGGTCTCCTGCCTTACAGGCTGGGATCTTTTTCAGTCTTGTAGTCTTTGAAAAGACTTCGCAGTGCTATTTGATTGAAGCCCCAGAGCACTGACAAGAAAGCATTCTGCAGCCTTTGAAAAGGAAAAAGAACAACATGGGTCCCTGTCAACACACTCTTTCAGAGAAACCACGGGAATTACTGTCATGCTTTTACTAAAGAGTGAACTGTTACGATTCCAGGAAAATGGGGGCAGGCAGTGATTCTTGACTTCAAATTCAAGCAATTTGACACTGACGTAATTTTTCTGACAACAGGCATTTCAAGGGCGTCTTTGATACGCACACAAGGCAAAACCCTAACACAGGCTTAGTTGATGGAAGGTGCTGGTCTCTACAGTTAATTTCTAGATCTCTCATAGCAAAGCACCACCAACTGGGTGGCTTCAAATAACAGGAGATTTGCTTCCTACAGGTTTGGAGGCTACAAGTCCAAAATCAAGATGTTGGTATGACTGGTTCCTTCTGGAATCTGAGAAAGAACCAGTCCCATTATGTCTCTCTCCTAGGTCTAGCGGTGTTGGTAATCCTCTGCGTTCTTCCGTTACCAGATCACTCTGTCCTCTCTCTCCAACATGCCATTCTCCCTGTAAATTTCTATGCACTTCTGAACAAGCTTGCCATTCTTAAAGCATTCTCCATGCGTGCCCTGCCACAATCCAGGATGACCTCAGCCTAACTTCGTGTTCATATTCATCTGCAAAACCTCTGTTTCCCAATAACGTCACAATCGTAGGTACCACATGCTGCAGCTTCAAGATCTACCTAGGAGATGAAGTCCAACACACAAGATACAAAGTAGCCTGTGCTACTCACTGCTCTTTATTGTTGCCTTTGGAACTCGTTCTTTCTAGAAGTTCCCAACACCCAGCACTTTTATAAACCATTATTCAAGTATTTACTTCCTAAGAGAGTTAATTCAGCTAAATCAACAGATGCTGGAGGTTCTCAGTCAGTGACTGCTATTCACCATGTACTGTGGGCCTTGTGTGGGTGTGCTGCCATATTTTATTTTTGATTCTGTAAAGCAGGGGACAATTTACTGTGAATAAGAGGTAAGAAACTTAATCCATGCAGATCCAAATAAAGGCTGGCTGTTCACTAGAACACACAAAAAAAAGATCTTGCCTTTTTAGTATATAAAAGACTGGAGTCATGGAAGCCAATGAGTGTAGTCACAGGACATCACTGGAACTTAACCAGTGAGGAGTGCAGGGATCAAAGGCCGCTCGCTGTGTGCCCTGGCAAGCGTCACTATAGTGTGGTGGGAGTTGTGTTCCAGTTACTAGCCACTTGTTTGTGCTGTCTTGACATGCTCAGTCTCTCCCAGTGTGCTATCAAGTTCATTTGTACGTACCATAGAAAGCAATTGAGAACCTTCGTTTTCATTGTTAAGTACAGATCAAACGTCCTGTCCCCAGAACCACCCTCCCGAGACATCTGTATTCATAGATGCTGAACTTAGTGAGTGTCTAAACCTGAAAACCTCATGGGTGTAAAGGAAATTATTTGAGGAAGTAGATGATCTTTGTAATTTACCCAGCACAGTGTTCTATATATGTGGGAAAATGGATCTCATTCGGAGCTGAGATAATATCACCTGACTTCCCCTGAAAACTCTGGTCCCAAAAAGTGAGGCTGTCATCATTTCTGGAGGGTCCCTCATAAGCCGCTTCAGCAAAATCTATGAATCCAGAAATCTTGTAAGTAGGAATTTAGCCTAAAACTATATAAAGATTATGAAAATTCTGTGGGATCCCACCCCTAGACAAACAAGTACCGGCAACTAATGACTGCTGGGAGAATTAGTGCCCCCCGAGGATGGGCCTTCTTATTGGTTGTCTGATACAGAGTGGTCAGCCCTGAAACCACATACATACAAACTACAAAACAGACTCAAAGGTTATATTTTTATATCTGTGCATAGACACACAGGAAATGGAGAAAGTAAGTAATGTGATTCTATTTTAATTAAACAGCATATTTTAAAACTTTAAAAATTTTAAATTTTGTCTTTTTATATGGCATGTATTCATAAAATAAGCATTAAAAGATATTATGATAATAAAGTCAGGGGAGATCTGACAAGCTGGGTCATTGGGTAAAAGTATTTGTGGCATAAATATGATGGTCTGAGTTTGATCCCTAGAACCAACATAAAGATGAGAAGACTGACAGCTTCAAGATGGTCTCTGGTGTCTGTGTGCTCATCACCATGCACTACACACACACACACACACACACACACACACACACACACACACACACACACATACACACGCACGCGCACGCGCACACACACACACACACTGTGTATACATACACACAAATACTGATTATAATAATTTTTAAATCATTTAAATTAAAGGGTGAAGAGATGCCTAATGCAACACTAATTGCCACCCAGCTCCTACACAACAGATAAAATTGTATAAGAATTCTTTTATCAGATATTTCTCTAATCAAGAGAACTAAAAATAGACCCACAGGAGGACACACAATGAAAGGAGAAGCAAAGGTACCAGCTGCTGTTAATGCATTTGTAGCTGTTAAGTCCTCTGAGACCTGATCTTGGAACTCATTTATCTCCCCCTGGAATTTCCTGGCATGTTCACAGATGCATTCTACCTACAGAATAGTGAGAAGAGCCATGAGTTCAGAGATCTACCCATGCTCAGAAAACCAAGTCATACTGAGTGAAAGGAAGTGAGAAAAAGAGCAGAGACATGAAAGTCTCTGTTGGGGGTGGATATTATGCTCTATCCATGCCCTGACAGTCAACTCCCTCCTTCTACCACTCTTTCCTTCTCTAACCAGCAAGTGGTGAAGCCTCTACCTGTGGCTCTGAAAGTTAAGGAAACAGTGGATCAAAAGATGAGAACCCAGGTCATACTAGCTACTCTTCCATCACTCTCCAAGAATGATCCATAGCAAAATTCCTTAAGAAAGTATATCTTCATACTTCACTAGAAATCAGGGTCAGATATAGAGACATTATGAACTAAATGCCAATTGAGAATACGCTAAGTTTATGGAGGAGAGAGACTCTTAGAAATTCAAATTGTATGGAATTTGTCTCTATTTACCTACCCTTCTCAACACTCTCCTCACCCTCATCCTTACTTCTGTTCACAAAATCAGCCAGCCAAAACTTGTAGGACAGTCTGCTGCTGTTACACCAGAATAACCAGGATGCCCTCATGCTGCCAGGTTAACTGTGGTTCTCATTATCTGAATGTTGAAGACCGGATTGTGAAGAGACATGAAGGCATTTGGCCCCTTCTTCCTGGTCACACATAGCCAGATCTCACTCATTAGCTCCTTTGTAGTTAGGCATGGCCATGAAACTGAACTATGACCGATGAGTTGTGAGGAATGTATGTCTCTTACATGTCAGACCCATGAACTATCATACATAGCAATCAGTGTACTTGCTCCACGTACCAGTCTGAGACAGGAGACATTACAACCTTGGAAATCACCATCCTTGGCAGAGATGGCAAGGCCACAAAACAAAATGGGCTAGGGTCCTGAACCAGTAATCACACAACCAGTAATCACCGATCCAAAGCACCATTTAGGAGCATTTGGTCAGGTAACGGAGAAAATGCTTAGCATGTGTGGGACTCTACAAAAACAAAGAAACATCCCCTGGGGCTATTACATAAGAAATAAATGAGTATCATATTCAACTTCTCTTCAAGGTGCCTATAATGGAGGTCATATATTGTCCCATGGCACTATACACTAATACAGCTCCCTGGTAAGTTTTGCTTCCAAAACACTACAGATGATATGAAAGAACATACCCCCTTTTGATAATAAAACCTCAGGCCCTAAATAAAATAATTTATGAAGTTAGACTGACACTATTTCACAATATTCTGCCCATGTGGTACACATTAACTCTTTATCTTTCAGACCCAAAATAGTTTTTGAAATTGAGATAGCCAATTAACCCAATTAATTATTGGTATAGAATTGTAAGGAGTAAAGCCAACCCCTGTGATAAGAGATCTGTGCATAGCAGATCGTCAACAAATGGAAACAATTATCATTACTGTTTATAATGTTCAGTCACTGGCTGGCTGCAACCTTTAAGCATAGGGCACTTTCTATAAATTTGTTTCTATAACTTCCCAACTATTGTGGTGATTAACCTTCATGAAAACTTCATAAGATAAGCTTGGAAGGTTGTATTGTTTACTTTTAATTACACAGCATATCATTGGGATGTCACACTGTGAGTTCCATATGTCTAATTGGTCATGGTATGCCCGTACTTAGTGGTGACTGTTATACACTGAAGGAGGGAAGCTGTGCTTACCAGCAGTTTTGTCATTCACTGTAACTGCCAAAAGTATATAGGCGTGGATCAAATCTACAAATGTTTCTCCACACCCAACAGGCTCTCAACAAAAGCAGTTAAGAAATCAAGTCCTTTCTGATAGAGACGGAGTGTGATTCTGTTCATCTGGATTGGAGGGATGCTGTCACTGCTACATAGCAAGTATGTCTGAGAGAGTCCTTAGATGCCAAATTGATGGATAGCAGCCAGCAACTCCAGAATCCCCCATAGTGTTCTCACGGCATGATACCCCACCACCATCAAAACACTAATGTCAAGATAATCCAGTTTCCACTTGTACCTAATGATAAGCTATTCAGGTTTATCCCACAAAGTAGTTATGAAGAACAAATTCCGTGATAGATTCAAAGGGTTACACACATGCAGAGGGACATAACTAATGTTACAGAAGTCACTGTTGTCAACAGTATTGTTGTAGTTTATCTTTCCCCTTCATTGGCTGGGAGATCTTATGTCACAGTCTTTCCCTGCTACAGGCATAATCATGAATTAAAATATTATTAAGAAAAAATTTATATTACATGTTATATAAATACAAATATATTACATAAAGACAAATACATTTATTACTAAGTTGACTGCTGCTTGGAAACATGCCCGAGCATGACTCATTTCTTTAAAAATCCCATAATAAAACATTTCATTTTGTGTAAGATATGACTATACCACACACGAGTGAGGTAGGCAGGTGATAAATCAAATTTCACTTTCTCAGCATTGTTTCAGCATCGAGTAGACTCATGAGCAGTCATGGAAATGAAAAGCAGGAATTGGGAGGGGAGAAGAGAGCTATAAGAAAAATAAGTTGAAGCTAAGCTTTGTCCTAGCTGGAGGAAATGCAGTTCATTTATTCTGTACATAAATCATTGTCCTGATTACATCTAAGAAAGGCTAAAGAAAGGAGCTGATCAAGTTAAAAAGTATCACCAGAAGGCATACCCAGCCTTTAGAGCCAACCCAGCTTTTAAAGTGACACTTGCTTGGGAGGTTTTCCCTTTAGGCAAAAGCAAAGCCCTCTCTGTAGGCTCTGATGCTTGACGTGGCCAGCACCCGAAATTCACCTCCTGAGGATTAATTAGCAGAATCATAGACTAAAGGCTGCAGCTCCTGCAACTCCAACACACTAGGCTCAGCTTTCACCCCAGCACAATAATCAAGAGGTGGAGAAAGCTGAGAAATACCAAAAAGTTCATCAGTATGGCACATTGGGAAGACAGCGTATAAAGACACCCAGTGACCCCAAGTTCACTTGAACATGGCACTTCTTCAGGCTGAAACAGAGGGAGAATTGTTGTAGGGGAAAGGTGTGTGCATTCGGAAGCAGTCCTGTTTAAGGTGTGGCCTGATAACTCATTTCTGGTTCTGTAAGGTAACCTTAAGTAAAGTAAGACACCTGCTAGGGGGAACAACCTTAGGGACTCGTCCAGCTTCAGGGCAACAGTCTTGCTAAGAGAGATAACCTCCCTCATTGTGGACTAGTCTCGTGTAACTTTGCTTTCTCTGTAGTAGGAGTTGACTGCAAGTTCAGGACAAGGAGTCATCAATGGAGGGTGAATTAGATAAATATCACTAGTTTTCATATAGACGTTTGGGGATGGTTAATATGCCAATGTCCAGAGATAAGCAGGAGCTGAAAGTAAGGAAAATAGATCCAAAGTGAAGGCAGAGATGTTTCGTTCTGCTTCAGGTTACCTTGTAAGCACAAGTAAAGACTCAATGTGTTTTGGAAAAACTAGTGTCTACTGTAGGTTTAAGTTCAAAGGACATTGGAGAATAAATAAGGAATCCCAACTCTGAGCTTTGTAAGTCCATGTGGACCGCCACACCTGTCTCTTACAGTCTATCCTTCTTATGGAGACAGCCTAGAAACATGAGGAGAACGTGGAGGCTTTATGAGCATGGTATCATCTCTAGTTGTAGAATTAGGACTATGTGTCTTCAAATCCATTCATGTGTATGAGAGGAACCCGCCTGCCTCTACGAGTTGGGGAAGATGTGGCTTTCCACCTTTCTCCTAGAAGACAGCCAGAATGGACAAGTCAGGCTTCAGCCTCTGTCTGTTGTTCTACCTCCCATACTCCTACAGCCTCCAATCTTCCATCCATTTCTGAATAGTCATTTCTTCTCATACTGATAGAGCCAACTTCCCTGCTGGTCACAAGCTTAACATGTAATATCAAAGAGAAATCTCACCATTATCTGATCTCTAGGACTGGGTGATACTATTTATCCAAGTCACTTCTGCCTATAAGAACTTGTGTTGCTGCCTTGTTTGTTTGTTTGTTTGTTTGTTTTCCTCAAAGAGCATATTTGACTTGCTTTAGATAAAAACCTTACTAATTTGATATTCTTATTCATGAATTATTGTGTTCCCAACTTTTATCTGAGATACAAATGTTTGTTTTTTATTAAGTTGACCTCATAAGTGCTTTTCTTTTGCCAAAGGAGAAGTCTGGAATGGCAAATTTTATAGCTAAAGCAACTGGAACTTGAACCAAAATATGGTTGTTGACAAAACAATAACTAGGGAACAATAACACTTGGATTCTTGACCCCTATTAAGCCAAGACAGCACTGAGAAGTTTCTTTCGTAGCAAAGTTTCAGGATCAGTTCATTATTGAAAGCAAGAGAACTAGAAGATGTCATTTCCAGGGTTTCTATTATCTCAAAACTCTAATGACTCCAAGACTGTAGATGGCACTTTCCTTTGAAAAGGAAGGAAAAGGAGAGAGCCAAGTGCCAAAGTCTTTATCAAGTTCTAGGAATGGCACGGACTGCTTCCCTCAGTCTTCAAAACTGTGCAGAAACAACTCCTATTACTGCTGAATTCCACCGATGAAGAAAATCAAAGTCTAGACGTTAAATCATTTAACAATGTCATGGGCTAAATGTTTATTACTCTCACCCCCAAAATATGTTACTTCACAAACTCCTAATGTGAAGGCATTTGGTGTTATAACCTTTGATGTCTCTAAGTAATTAATTTAGAAGGCATGAGAGTGGAGTCCTCATCGTAGAACTGGTGTTTGCATTAGGTACCCCACAAAAGTGTTTAGGGAAATTTTTATTTTGGCTCACACTGTCATGGTACAGAAGATGCAGTCACAGGAGACATGGTGACCGAAGGGTGAGGGACAGAGGCACTTTGAATCAGCAATCAGTTGGGAACTCCAGCCAATGAAATGGTGTCTCTAATATTCAGTCAGGATGGCTCTCCCACCAGTTAAACTTCTCTGGAAACACTGTGATAGTGACAGACACACCCAGAGATACGTCTCCAAGGAGATTCCAAATGCTGCCCGGTTGACAAAGGAAATCAACCATCACAGTGCCTTTGTTTTTAATGAGCACCAAAGGAGCTGTGTCTGCCTCCCTCTCTCTGTCTCTCTCTCTGTCTCTCTCTCTGTCTCTCTCTGTCTCTCTCTGTCTATCTCTGTCTCTGTCTCTCTCTCTGTCTCTCTCTCTGTCTATCTCTGTCTCTGTCTCTCTCTGTGTCTCTGTCTCTCTCTATATCTCTGTGGCTGTCTCTCTGTCTCTCTCTCTCTCTCTCTCTCTCTCCCTCTCTCTCTCTCTCTCTCTCTCTCTCTCTCCCTCCCCCCCACATGATCTCACTCACTCCCATGGGAAGACACAGAAAGACAGCAGCCATCTGTAAGACCCGGAAGTAAGTGACTGGCAGGAAACAAGCCACCCAGCACCTTGATCTTGGACTCAGCTCTTTAAGTACGAAATGCACGTCTCTCCTTCTGCCGTACAGTGAGTGTTCTGTGATAGCGGATCAGCTAAGACATCGACATCCTAAAGTTAGAACCAGATCTGAACTCTACTTTAAAAATACATGCCAAACGAAAGTACAGCAGAATGTCGGAAGAAGTTGTCCCTGGCGCCGTCTGTTAAAAGCCAGCGCTCACTCTGCTTTAAGTACTTTTACTCTGAAGAGTGATCAGAAATTAATTGGTAACCATGACATCCTACCCAAAACTGTATAACAAATAACCAAGAGTGCTCCATGAGAAGGGTAGCATTCTACAGGCCACCTCACTCAAAAGTACCTCTGGAGCTAACAGTGCTTGGCATCCCAGTACTTAAAAAAAAAAAAAAAAAGTGCCTTCGAGAATAAACGCTGCTTCCTTTTTTTTTTTTTTTTTTTTCAAATTGAAGTTTTCACTGAGTGAGGAGTTAGAACTTCGTAGCTCCTAGCTGTTCCTCGGATGCAACTTGTAAGCCAAGACAGCACCAGGAGCTGGTGGAGGGGAAGGAAATCGGTAAGAGAAATGAGAAGAGGGAGAAGGAGACAGATGAGGGTATCAGGCACCCTTCTTCCTTTCCTAGAGAGGAAGGAATCTGCTCTTGGCTTGAGTTAGGCTGCTAAAGCTATTATTTATAGCTTACAGTCTCCCGAATCAGTGGTACTACTCACAAGGGAAGGTTACCCGAAGCAGGGAGTGTCACTGGGGGCTGAGGAGGCATGACGATGGCAGATGGTGGCCACGGGAGCTGTGGCAGCAGCCAAGAGCTGGATCGGAGTGGATTCTATTCTGCTGTAGGGCATCTGTTTCCACGCTAGGACTGAGCCTGAAAATCTGCTGATGCCAGTCTTCCTTCCCCGACCATGGCAGTGGCCGGCTCAGCATCCAGGCCCCAACCGGCCTTCAGGCAGGATGCACTAGCTGAGGCAGAAAATTGGGATCTCTCCTCCCTGCCTCTTTAAAGGAACGATCTAAGGTCGCTTCTGTGACTAGCAATTTGGACTGAATTCCGACTTGAGCACTGAGCAGGAAAAGCATCCGAGTTGTGAATCCCTCACTGTGTCAGTTAGAAAGTTACAGGAGTAAGAAAGAAGCCCGCCCCATCCCGTGCCCTTACCCTTACTCTCCAATAAATACTACTGACTACTACGTGGCAACTCCATCTGGCCGCTCCGTGCACTCAGCGATGGGGACAGTAGTCATTTCTAAGAAACCATTAAAGAAAAAGAACTCAGCGAGCAGGCTTTGCATTGTGAGCCTCTGCAGAGCCCATCTGCAGGAGGCAGAGGATATTATGGGTCACAAAATCTCATTGTTTCAGGTGTGTCTATATCTAAGAAATCAAACCATGTGTTTGGAATACCTACCTTATGCCGGTCACACAATCAGAGTGCTTTTTAAGTTGTTTCTTGAAATTATAATTACATGATTTTCCTCTTCCAGACCCTCTCTCCAAGCCCTTTCAGACACCCTTACTTTCAAATCCATGACTTCCTTTTACATTGTTATTGTATATGTATATAACATAAATGCAAGCTGCCCAGTCTTTATAAGGTTAGCAGTATGTACGTTTTCAGCGCTGACCTTTTCGTATTGAATGGACAGTCAGTTGACAGGCTCTTCCCTGGATTCTTCTCCCACTCTCCGCATTCCTTAGTTCCCAGCCTGTTTCTTGTAACAAACTGGTTCACCCTCCGGTCCTTTCATTCCCCATGCACTGAAACATCTTGCACTTCATCCTCTGCGGCTCCACATTAGGGATGAGATGTTTGTTAGCATTCGGGCATCTCTACTGGCCTGTCCTTGGGGTTCTGACAGGATACGCCCTCAGCTGCAGCCACTAAGAGCACCGCCCATGCACATTCACTACTTTCCCTTTTAAAAGGGCTCTGCCCACCGCCTATCACTCCTTTCTCTCCTTCCCCTCCTTACCCCCTACTCCTCCTCTCTTCACCCCCCTTTCCTCTCTCCTGCTACTCCTGTCTCTAGAAGTTGGTCTGCCCCTTTCCCCTTATTATGATCCCTTTCCCTAAGGGAAAAACAAAAACAAAAATAAATAAATAAATAAATAAATAAATAAATAAATAAATAAATAAATAATTAAAAAAAAAAAAAACCTCTCTGCTTGAACCCAGTTACATGATGTCTTCCTCTCTCGTGCTACTTTCTTAAATTGCAACGTTGTTGGAAGGTAGGCTGTGAGGACAAAAGTTTGAGTGTGAAATGATAGGTAGGTTTCAGGTAAACTCTACCGTCCCAAAACACCAGGAGCATTTAGCACCATGGCTGTCCAGACAGGAAGCCCATCTGGCGACACCATGCCAGGCTGAGTGACTTCTACTGAAAGTTATATGCAAAAGTCCTATAGCAAAGTGGGCAGTGTTCAGAAACTGGGGATACCGAAGCCCCCAGCTCCTGTCTTGGTATCTGTCACACAGCAGGTGCCTGGTATCTGTCACACGGTCACCTGGTCTGTTTTCCTAACAAACAAATAGAAACAGATGGAAATACTCTGATACTCTGACCTTCTTGTTCGTTCGGGGGTGGGGGGGGAAGGCGGCGCAGGGGGGTGGAGGCCCAGCTCCTGCCACACTGAGTCCTTTCACTTCCTTCCTGAACAATGTGCTCTCTGCACCCTCTGCTCCACACTAGAAGTGGGTGGAGAACAAACAGGAAGCCCCTGTGCCGGTCAGGGCAGCAGAGACTCAGAACCCTGGGCATGCGCACCCAGGCACCAGGCCAGCATGAACAAACACAGCTTTATATGGAGGGACCTAGGGTTGTATGTGCCCTTGGCAATTAAACACGGAGAGATCCTCGGCCACCTTCCATTACTGTTGAAAACACCGTCCTGAAGAGAGAGCACCGGGAACCCAGAATTACACTGGACAAAGCAAGCACTGGAATCCAGGTCTCCTGAAAGCCACTTACTTCCATTCCCCACCTCTTCTTGTACAAGAGGAAGGAGAGAAAGGAGATACCTAATCATGGGAAAGTTGGCGAATGTCTAGCCTCTGACCCAGGAACTATGCAACTTTGTCTGTCGTGACCACAGGATTCCCAAGGTGTGTGACCTGCTACACCAAAGACAGCGCTGTTTGCACAGGTGCCAGCTGAATGGTCTGGAGTCGAACAAAGCTCAATTAACTCTCTAAATACAGAGGGGGGATCTTCTAGATACGTCTCTCTGCAGTTGCTGCAATGCAACCATGAGGAAATTTGTAAAAGGGAAATTGTGGCCCAGCATTCAAAGCCCACAGTCGGAGCAGCAGTGCTGAGTGCTTCAAAACTGTGACATCTGCAAACAAGCCCCAAGCCCATCTTCCCACCCACGGGTCAAAGATGTGCAAGATTTCTCTGCTGATGACAGATACAGTAATTAAAGATGGGGTTTCAATAAGTTTGTTTTTTTTTTCAAGGAAAGCACTCTTTTTTAAATTAATTTTTATTTTAATTAAGAGCCATTTTATTTTACATACCAATCCCAGTTCCCTCTCCCTCCTGTCCTCCTATTTCCCCCACCAACCCCCATTACACCCCCTCATCCACTCCTCAGTGAGGGTAAGGACTCCCATGGGGGATCATCAAAGTCTGTCACAACATTTGGGGCAGGACATAGGTTCTCCTCCATGTATCTAGGCTGAGAGAGTGTCCCTCCATAGGGAATGGGCTCCCAAAGCCCATTTGTGCACTAGGGATAAATACCGGTTCCACTGCCAGAGGCCCCATAGACTACCCAGACCTTCTAACTGCCATCCATATTCAGGAGGCCTGGTTTGGTCCTATGCAGGTTCCCTAGCTGTCAAACTAGAGTCCGGTCTGTGAGCTCCCACTTGATCTGGTCAGCTGTTTCTGTAGTCTTGACCCCTTTGCTCATCACTCCTCCCTCTCTACAACTGGATTCCAGGAGTTCAGCTCAGTGCTTAGCTATGACTCTCTGCTTCTGTTTCCATCAGCTATTGGGTGAAGGCTCTATGACAGCATTTAAGGTAGTCATCAATCTGATTATAGCACTCTTTAATGCTTCTTCAGATTAGGTGTCAATGTGTAGCACAGAACTTAGATTTGTGCTTGAAACCACACTATCTTTAGGAAATGAATATTCATAGAGAATTTCCTGTGGGTCCTCCAGCTGTTAAACTTGCCTTGTTCCTTCCTGTGTACAGAGAAAACAATGATTACTCTCTGGCACCTACCAAGGGCTATGGTTTGACTCTTCAGTGTCCCTCCAGGGCCTGTGTGCCATACCTTAGTCCCAAGGATGTATTGAAGGTGGTAAAACCTTTAACATATGGAGCTTGTCTGGCAGGTCCCTAGGTCACTGGGGTGTACCTTTAAGAAAGATAATGGGAAGTGAGAGAGTTTCTTCCTCTTTCTCTTCTCCTTCTTCCTCTTCTACTCTCTCCCTCCTCTTCCCTGCTCCCTCTTCCTGTCCTGTCCATAAGGTCAGCAGTTTTGCTTTGCTATGTTTTCCCACCGTTATGTGCTGCCTCGCCATAGAACCAAAGAAACAGGATCAAGCAGTTATGGACTGGAATGCCAAAATCTGGGAGCAAAAACAAGCTTAGCTTTTCTTTCTTTTTTTTCCAGGCAAGACCCCATGTATCCCAGGCTGGCTTTAAACTTGCTATGTCTGAGAATGATGTTAAACATCTGGTCCCCTTATGCAGATGTTACAGACATGTATCATCTGGATTTGTATCATCTACACAAATCACTGGATTTGTGTAGAGCTGGAGATCAGACAGGGCTTTTCACAAGCTAGGCAATTATACTTCCAACTGAATCAAGCCCCTAGCCCCTTTTTCTTTATAAGTTAATTATCTCCAGGGCACAAAACTGACTAACATAACAGACACCACTAGCACATCATGGGGGATGTTGTTACTGCCACCACACAGATGAGAAGGGGACACTAGGAATTCCAGCTGTATGTTTTGACTCGGATCTTGCATCTGGTAACAAAACTATGATTGGTTCTGGGCATGACTCTGGGTCTATAGTCTTTTCACCATGCTGTTCCTTACACCCTCTCTGCTACAGTTGGTCAAAGCACATTTGACACCCTGTATTCTCTTCCCTTAAAGAAAAAGAAAAACAAGCAAAAGACAGCAATTCTGGTACCACTGCCCACCTCACACTCTCCTTGACCTCAGAGACCCAAAATCAACAGAGTTTATTATCATGGTTCCCCTGAAATACTAACCAAAGGTGAACTGCCTCCTTTTGTTTGTGATTCCTAGAGGTTCAATTCATGACTCAGGCACAGATCTAGTTTGTAATGGGCAACCTGCACTATCCAGTAGCAGGCTTATTTCTCTTTATATAATTTCTATAAACTTCTGTGTGTATCAGTGCACCCAATTGAATTATAACCCTAGAAGTTTGCACTCTCTAAATTTTGGTTCAGTATAAAACAGTCCCTTGGCAGTAGGTACCTAATGGATGTATGATTTTTACAATGAAGAAAATGATGATGGTGGTGGTGATGATGATGATGATGAAGATGATAAAAAAGACTAAGATGTATACTCGAAAAGCACCCAGAGTGCTTTACTGAAATTGCCAATAGAGGATACCCAACAGAGAGTTGTTGTAAGCGGTCACCCTGGAGATAGAGCCATCAGGGTCCCTATGAACTGGCTTCCTCTGGCAGTAGTTGATGAAGGGGTCAAGCGGCAGGAGATGTTCAATGGCCTCAGAAAGCAAGTGCTTCAGGGAGACGTGTCTGTTAACACAGAGAAACATTCCCTCTTCCCACACCAGGACTCAATCAGCTCTGACTCAGAGTTTACCAAGCTCAGAGCCAATTTGGCAGGCTGAAGAAAAAAATCTATACAACCTTCCCAGCAGGGGTGATGGACGGACAGAAGGCTGGTCCAATGATGACATCCTGAGGGGTTGGGTGTTGGAGAGCTAGCACAGAGAGCCTGTTCACCAAATGAGTCACAGCCACAGCCCACAGGGAGGCTGCCCTGCCAGGAGAACAAGTCCCCTGGTCCTACCGTCAAGCCTGAAGAGCATAGTCAGTGTGGCAGGGCAGGGCCTCACTCTCTGAGTAACAACAGTCCCACCTTGTAGTGATTTTTATTTATGGTTTATTAAAGCTCGACTGAGAATTGAAGGAGCAAAGTCAGCCAGAAGCCTTAGAAGCCAGGCACACACCTTTAATCCCAGCAGCCAGAAGCTAGGAGATGGTGGTACACATCTTTAATCCTAGGTTGATGGATCTCTGTTGAGTCCAAGGCCCACGCAGATCGCAGATCGACACGAGAGTGAATCAGTCTAAAAGAGAATTATAGCTCAATATTAGGGAAGTATATAAGACAGAAGGAAAGTCCCAGAGAGGTTCATTCTCCAGCCACGCTGAGGAGAGGCAGCCGTTTGAGACTTGGTGAAGAGCTTATGGGTGGATCAGCCCTTTCAGCCTGAGCCAGAGGTGAGAGCTAGTGGCCAGCTGCTTTGCTTTCCTGATATTCATCTTGAAGCTTGAACCCGTCAGTCTCTGGGTTACTTATTTGTTCGTATTACAGTACCTAGTCTAAGAATAAAACAAAGGAGTATCCAGCATAAAAAAATTACCAGATACATTTGCATACCAACATGCGACCACCCCCCAGAAGACACTAGGGCATGAGGATACTTTTTAAAATACTCAGAAACTTTCTAGCAAGAATATTCTCTACATAACACAAAAAAAAATACCTTTGGTTTCTAAAGGAATTAGATAGAGTTAAGTGGTTGGGAATAAAGACCACAAATAACTAATGGGGTCTGCACTAAATATGCACAGAGTCCATGCATCTGTACATATCCCAGACTGCAGCTACTGCCCTCCCTCCAACTTGCACTTAGGACTGCTCTTCATTTTATTGCAATTATGGTTTGCTGAGTGCTTTTAGAGAGAATAAATAAGGCTTTGAAGTAATAGCACAAAAAAAATGTATAAATTGAAAAATCTTTTTCACTTTTAAAATAATTTTACACTTACAAGCCATTGGAGGTCAATAGCTTCCAGTCTTTTAAGAAGTAATTTTGGAAAAGAAGTCTACCTTAGTTACAAATGCTTTCTAGACTCTTTGGAAACAGGGCTCAGGAATCAATCCACAGACTCATATTTCAACTGTTTGTCGCTTTTTATATCTTATTCCATAGCTCACAGGGCTGAGACTTGGAAAAGCATAAAATGCACTGTCTGAATCATATAACGTCATTGTGTTTTAATTGAAGTGAAGGTGACTCCTCGTAGACTCAGGGAAAAGATGTTGCAGCATGGGGTGGTAGCATGGAAAGATGCATGAGCATTACAAACATCATTTCTCTGGATGTGGTACTGCAACAGATTAGCATACTCATGTCACTTACTGCATGAGCTTAAATAAATGGCATAAGCTTGTGATAAATACAGATTGCTGTCTTTTATATGAGACTACACATTAGTAATGATGCTATTATTTCTGCATCTGAGGTCAAGTGAAAAGATTAGTGTGCCACATTTGAAGATGGATCATGCACACTTATTTCTGGCACTCATATCTAAATAATTTCCAAGTACCTCCCATAGTCTTAGTACCCAGAGGATGGCAGCCTACATCCACACCCCAATTCTATCTTTTACTAATTTTCTGATTGAATGGCTGTTTAATTGTCTGTTCTGTGCCCGATACTGCTATCTGTAGAGTGGGGATAGTAATGTGTCCTACTAAAAGGGTTGTCAAGCTTGATGGAGAGCATTTGGAAGAGTGTCTAGCATACAGTGAAGTCTGCAAAAGCATTAGCTCTTTGTAAGACAATGATGTTTTTCACATTGGTATCCATATTTTCACTTCCCTCAGCCACCTCAACAAACAAGACACAGGAGTTCCTGCTCCTGTCATATATCCCCTCACTCAGTTACAGTTCAGATTGATTATCTACTCGTTGTGGCTTACACTATTCAGTAAACATTTCTGTCATAGAACGCACAATAGATTTACTTTATTTATATTTCCATGTGGTGAGGCTGAAAGCAAATATAATGGGTAGTATCTGACTTCTGACATGGGAAACTTCCTTTGCTTAGAAAACACCGTGATGGGTAAAATCTGGCAGGGAAGATGGGCCCCAAAGATTCTGGTCATTAAGAAAAAGATAAACAAAGAGAGAGCTAACTCTTCCTTGTGAGAGGAAAACATTCTGGTAAGCACTGGAAACCAAGATGGGGAAAAGTAACTAAGCAACATAAAAAATATTTAGCTTGCACGATCAAGGGGGAATTCCTCATGGTTGGGACTGAAGAACATTAAAGATGGAAATAAGGCCAATTGATGCTCAAATTGTTTGCATTTCTGAAATGTGAAAATCAGCTAAGCCTGATGCATGGGCAGTGTGTGGTATGAGGAAGAGACCAAGGGAGTGGGGGATGTTCTAGTTTCCTGTCTGTTACTGCAATAGAACAGCCTGACCAAAGCAACTTTGGAGAACGTTTATCTGGCTTACCATTTCAGGCTACTGTCCATCATTGAGGGGGAATTACGGCAGGATCTCTAGCAGCCAGTCACGTGACATGTGACATTTATAGTCAAGAGCAAAGAGAAACAGGTGCCATATGATGCTTATTTGGGGCTCCTACTCAGCTAGGTTTCCTCGGCATTGAACAGTTCAGAGCCCAGGCCATGAAACAGGTGCCCACAGTCAGGATGAGTCTCCCCACCTGAACCATCTGGTCAAGAAAATCCCACAAGCCAAACTGATCTAGATAATTCCTCAGATGAGACTCTATCCTTAGGTGATTCCAGGTTGAGGCAACTTTACATTTAAAACTAACCACCACAGGCGGAAAGTTCCAGGTAGAGATGAGAAAATGGAAGGATCTTGTGTGAGAACAAAAGTTATGTTTAAGTTTTAATTACTATGCTTAGAAGACCCATGAAACAAAATTGCCTCTGACCTGCAAGCCCCTTACCCAAGGACAAATTGTCCCTGAAATGCTGGAGACTGTTGTTTATGGGAAATAACAAGTCAAATGTTTTCACTCCCCTAAACAAGTTTGTTTGACCCAAATGCATATTGGATATGCTCGATCACATATGTGAGGGTTCACAAACAGGAAACACATCAGGATGCACACTTGTCCCTGATTGGATGTAGGCCAGAGGTACATAGGCAAGAAGTACATCAGGATATATGCTAGCCCCCAACTGGACCTGGTGGGAAATACTTTGAGCCTCTGCTATTGTGACTCAGGGCCATTTCCTGGGAACCCAGGGATATATCTGCTCAGAGCCCATCCACCTAGCCAGTATTTAATTAAAGCTTGCTTCAAATTTGACTTAAAAAATGTGGTAGTAGTCAAATTCTAGACCCATGGGATTAAGATTTTGTGGAGGCCCCAGTGAGATTAAGATAACCCACTGAAATTCTAAAGCTGGAACTCCAGAACTCCAGCTGAGAGGCCACTTCAGAAGGCACATTCTTTGAGATGTTCCAAGGTGAAGAGGCTGCCTTCAGTCCACAGATTGTCAGAGTGAACTTTCATTCTGAGAAATGCAGCAAGTATCTACAGAGGCCTCCAGATGTATCATAGTCCGGTTCTGTTTTACAAGACCCCGATCTGGGATGTGGAGGGGATTCAGCAGTTCCCCAATATTTTCCCATCAAGGGAAAATAGCAAGACATGAGGGAGCAAGAAGATTGATTCTGGATGAATAGAGGAGAGCAAGAAAAGAGATACCATAATAGATGGATCCATTTTATAGATTTTAAGAGAAATCTGGTACCAGGGAAATGTCCAGAGATCTATAAGGATGACCCTAAGTAAGAATCTAAGCAATAGTGGAGAGGCTACCCTAAATTTCTTTCCCTGATAATGAGATTGATAACTACCTTATATGCCATCCTAGAGCCTTCAGCTAGTAGATGATGGAAGCAGAAGTAGACACCCACAGCTAAACACTAAGCCATGTTTTGGGCAGCCATTTGGCTGACAGTCATCTTTGTAAGCATTGTAGAAGGTAGATGTCTCGTGACTTCACAGCCATCTTGATTAAAGGTGACCACGTAGAGTAGGCCTACCAAGGAGGCAACAACAGGTCTGCAAGATATTTTGGATTAGGGTAGATTTTGTATGGTAATTCCTATCCTGTCCTGAAAACAAGGTTTATGGAAGATAGGATTTAAAAACAATGCTTATTTTAAAAGGTACTAAAGCTTCACCTCTCTGCTTTCATATGCAAGAACAAACCTTGGCCGGCAGTCATATTTTGTGATTCAAGAGTCACCCAGGAGGTACTTACTGGTTTTAAGGGGTCAAGAGAGTGAGGCTAGAGTTCCCAGAGAAAGCCCAGTTGCAGTGTTGGATCTTAGCATCTTTGGAAATCCCAGTTCTTGCACCCTCCTGTTCTCCCCTGTTCTCCACCTCCACCACCAACTCCCATCTCATCCCCTTTCTGTTCCACAGGGAGGGTGAGGCCTTCCATGGGGAATAGTCAAAGTTTGTAAAGATTTAATCTTATAAAAGCTTATAACTGTAAGCTGTTAAAGATAATAAGTCATGCAAGTTAATAGTCACCTTGTCGCCTTATCAATGATCAAATGCTTTCGTGTGTTCAGAACTATAACTGTATTCATGGTAAGTGCTAATATTATTAATTATAGGAAAAACCTTATTTAGCTTCCTATATGTGTTTTCAAGTTTAAGCTTGGGTTTGTTTAGCTCAGATACACTTGATAGATACTGGTCCTCAAATTTTCCAGAGATCTAATGAATATGGCATTTCAAATGTTTAATGTAGAAAGATTACTGTGACAGAGACCTCCAGCTCCTAGCAGTGACCCCAAGGCCTTCAAAGAAGGTCACAGAGAATGACCATGACTCCGCCTAGATTATGGTAAAGCTACCCACTGGACAAGACTGCCCTGATGTTGCATCTGCCACCAGGACTCAGCCCAAACTGTGGACAAGCAGGACAGTGGAGAGATCACCCACTTTGCCTAGATAAAATAAGATCAGTCCTACACACACACACACACACACACACACACACACACACACACACACGTTCCTCCTCAGCAGGAAAGTGTCTTACTTTCTGGGTCTGGTGGCCAAAAACTTATGCTGTCCTGGTCTGGGTAACGGACTGGTCATTTTAATTGATGCACAAAGCATTTGGATTAAACTTTCTCAGACCCATGATGTTATTGATGGCTACGCTAACTATAGCTTTGTCAGCTTAGCAATATCAGCCAAACAGGTTCTTCTGTCTGCAAGAATGCGGCCCCCTTGTTAGTTCATTTCATATGCAAAAACTAGGCCTTCTTTTTTCTAAAGCTCCTAGCTCTGCTGTTGAGAAAAAGTAGACAGGTTTGCCTTGTTAGCAGACTTAATATTAAAAGATAAGGAGATTCAGCTGTAACTTTCCATGAAAGGAACGTGTTTTACAATGACTGTTCTCAGTAATAAATAACTGCTTGATAGTGTCCTATCTGGGTAACATTAAGCTGGCGGTTATTAGATCCCAGTATAAACAGGTACCCATCACAGAGTCAAACATTGGCCTCAGAATACAACTCAAGGATGAATGTGAGAGCCAAAGTTACATTTTAAGTCTTCTCTCTCTCCCTCTCTCTCTCTGTTCCTCTCTCTCTCTCTGTCTCTCTGTCTCTCTCTCTCTTTCTGTCTCTCTCTCTCTCCCTCTCTCTCTCTTCCTCTCTCTCTCTCTGTCTCTCTCCCTCTCTCTCTCTCTCTCTCTCCCTCCCCCCCTCTCTCTCTCTCTATTTTATTTTATTTAAATTAAAAACAATCTTATTTTACATACCAATCCCAGTTCCCTCTGCATCTGGTCCCCCATGGCCCCCACCAATCCCCCATTCTATCCTCCCACCCACTCCCCGGGGAGGGTGAGGCCTCCCATGGGGGATCACAAAGTCTGTCACATCTTTTGGGGAAGAGTCTAGGCCCTCCCTCCTGTACCTAGGCTGAGTATCATCCCTCCACAGGGTATGGGCTAGGAAAGTCCATCCTTGCACTAAGGATAAATACTGGTTCCACTGCTAGAGGTCCCATAGACTGCCCTGCCTCCCAACTGACACCCACTTTTAGGGAACCTGGTTTGGTCCTATGCTAGTTCCCCAGCTGTCAGACTGGAGCCCCTGGGCTCCCACTTGCTCAGATCAGCTGTTTCTGTGTGTTTCCCCAGCCTTGCTCATCACTCCTCCCTCTCTACAACTGGATTCTAGGAGTGCTCAGGGCTTAGCTGTGAATCTCTGCTTCTGCTTCCATCAGCTACTAGATGAAGGCTCTAGGATGGCATATAAGGTAGTCATCAGTCTCATTATAGGGAAGGGCATTTAAGGTAGCCTCCCAACTATTGCTTAGATTGTTAGTTGGGGTCATCCTTGTAGATCTCTGGACATTTCCCTAGTGCCAGATTTCTCTTTAAACCTATAATGGCTCCCTCTATTATGGTATCTCTTTTCTTGCTCTCCTCTATTCTTCCCCCAACTCAGTTTTCCTGCTCCCTCATGTCTTCCTCTCCCCTCCTTTTCTCCCTTTCTCTTTTTTCTAACTCCCTCTCCCCATGCTCCCAATTTGCTCAGGAGATCTTGTCCCTTTCCCCTTCTCAGGGGGACGTGTATGTCTCTCTTAGAGTCCTCCTTGTTTCCTAGCTTTTCTGGTGATGTGGATTGTAGGATGCTAATCCTTTGTTCTATGTCTAAAAACATCATATGAGTGAGTATATACCATATTTGTCTTTTTGTGACTGGGTTACCTCACTGGGGATGGTTTCTTCTAGTTATATCCATTTGCCTGTGAATTTCAAGATTCCATTGTATTTTTCCCCTGAGTAGTATTCCATTGTGTAAATGTACCACATCTTCTTTATCCATTCTTCAGTTGGGTATCTAGGTTGCTTCCAGGTTCTGGCTATTACAAATAATGCCACTATAACATAGTTGAACAGATATCCTTGTTGTCTGAATGTGCATCTTTTGGATATATGCCTCAGAGTGGAATTGCTGGATCTTTTGGAGCCAGACTGATAGCTGGGAAACCAGCATAGGACCAACCCAGACCCTCTGAATGTGGGTGTCAGTTAGGAGTCCTGGGTAATCTATGGGGTCTCTGGTAGTGGATCAGTATTTATCCCTAGTATAAGAGGACTTTGGGAACCCATTCCACATAGAGGGATACTCTCTCAGCCTAAACACACAGGGGAGGACTTAGGCACTGTTCCAAATGATATGACAGACCTTGAAGATCCCCCACGGAAGGCCTCAACCTCCCTGGGGTAGGGTATAGGATAGGGGGTTGGTGGGGAGCAGGGAGAAGGGGACGGAGAAGGAACTGGGATTGACATATAAAAATAGCTTGTTTCTAACTTAAGTTAAAAAAAAATAAAAACACCTGAACACTGAGGCAGAATTGTGTATAGGAAGTATTAAAGTGTTGAAGGGCATTGCAACTTGTAGTAGAATGAAAGACACATTTGGCTAATGTTTGCTTCCAGGACTTTCTCCAACTGTCCTCCTCCCAAACCTGCTTTGGATGACATCTCTCAGAGTGAACCCAGAAGCTCCCTTCTGGAGCTTTCCTCTCAGCAAGCTACCCCAACAAAAGACTCTCAAGTCCAGGCCCCTTTAGTGTCATACTCAACAGTGTCTTTATGAAACCCAGCTTCATGTACACCAGTCCAGAACGTGAAAAAGAAGAGTAGAGCTGTCTCGGCAAAAACATCAGGTGTCATGTTCTCCCTCTAAGAATTCTGACTGGGACTATGGAGGGGACAAGAAAGCCGAAGTAAAAACATTAACTGCATTTTTGACAAAAGAGTACACAATTCTTTTCTCCAAATGTTTATAACAAGAAGCTTTGCGGGCAGGATAAAAAAAAAATTCTTTTTCTTTTCTTTTTTTTTAACAATGTTTATACCAATCAGTTCCCCTCCCTCCCCTCCTCTCATTGGTCCCACCTTCCCCCATCCCATACCCTAACACACACACACACACACACACACACACACACACACACACACCTGTCCACTTCTCAGAGAGTGTGAGGCCTCCCATAGGGAGTCAACAAAGTCTGTCACATCAAGTTGAGGCAGGACCAAGGGCCTCCCTTCTGTATCTAGGCTGAGAGATAATTCCTCCATAGGGAATGGGCTCCAAAAAGCCAATTCACGCACTAGGGATAAATCCTGGCCTCACTGCCAATGCATTCAAGGTGACTTCTCACTTTCTCTTCTGTGAGGTTCAGTGTGACTGGATTTATGTTGAGATCTTTGATCCATTTGAACTTAAAGTTTTGTGCATGGAGATAGACATGAATCTATTTGCATTCTTCTACATGTCAAGATCCAGTTATGCCAGAACTATTTGTTGATGATGCTTTCTTTTTTTCTATTTTATAAGTTTAGCTTCTTTATCAAAAATCAGGTGTTCATAGGTGTGCTGATTAATATCAGAGACTTCAATTTGATTCCATTGGTCTACCTGCCTGTTTTCGTACCAGTACCAAGCTGTTTTCATTACTATAGCTCTATAGCAGAGCTAGAAGTCAGGGATGGTGATGCCTCTGGTAATTCCTTTATTATACAGAATGGTTTTGGCTATCATGGGTTTTCTGTTTGTCCATATAAAGTTGTGTATTGTTCTTCCGAGGTCTGTGAAGAATTGTGCTGGGATTTTGATGAAGAGAGACTGCATTGAATCTGTAGATTGCAAATGTTTATAAAAAGAAGCTATGTGGGTAAGATAAAATTTTTCAGTGATCCTAGTGAAACACATTTTTGTTCTTCCTTTTTTTTCTTTTCTTCTTTTTTTCTATGTTCATCTGTGTTTGACATTCTTTTCTCACCAGAAATATAGCTTTTATCTGTAACAATGTTTCTAAGGTAAGAGTTCAAATTTCTGAATAATATTGACTGTGTGAGTCAAGGTTCTCCAGAAAAATTAGGATGGATAGGACTATATAGGAATGTACGGAGTTGTTTATTTATCTCATGCGACATGGAGGCTGAAACTTAGTTTGAATCCAAAGGCCTAAGATTCCAAGGAACCAATGATGCTGAAAGCTTAGAGGGGAAGGAAGGTACTGATGTCAGCTCTGGGATGGATAGAGGTATGTCAGCTCAAGGTAGGAGAATACGTTCACTCTTCTGCTATCCTATCAAAAGCTGTCTACAGATTCAATGCAATTGCCATAAAAAAATTTAATACAATTCTTCATGGAAATTTAGGAACTATTCTCAAATATCATTAGAAACCCACACACACACACACACACACACACACACACACACACAAAACCATGTGATAGTCAAATAATTCTGATCAATAAACTGCTAAAGATATCACAATTCATAATTTTAAGTTATACTAAAGAGCTATTATTTAAAAAAAACATTACAGAACTGAAATTAAAACACATTTACCACTGGAACAGAAGTGAAGAATAGAAGTGGAATAAGTCAATTCACTAATAGCCACCTGACATTTGACAAAGGAGTCAACAATATACACTGGAGAAAAGAGAATTGTCAACAAATTGTGCTTGTTAAACTGGATAGCTATATGTAGAGAAATGAAACTTGATCTTCATCACTCTCCCTGAACAAAACACAACTCCAAGTGGATCAGATGATTTAACATAAGCTCTGATGCCCTACGTCTGGAAGAAGATAACTTAGGGGATATTCTTGAACTTGCAGGCACAGGACAGGAGTGTCTCAAAATGACACTCGTAGCAGAGACCACATTTTCAAAGCTGACAGTGCATCATGAAACTACAAGGCTCATGATGGTTGACCTGGGCTGTCAGCTTTGAAAATGTTTACAATAATCTACAAGACTCACATCTGTGAGGGCATTTCTAGATGGGATGGACATCAAGCTTCTCAGCCTTCCAGAGTGGACTCAACACCAGCATTTCCAGGAACTCGTGGGCCTTTGTTGTCAGATCGGCAATGCTGGAGCATCCATACCCATGGACTGCTTCTTGAGCCCAAAGCTGACCATTGTCAAACTGATATAAATGGATCTGTTTCTCTGGAGAACCCTGCCTGCTGTATCAAGTTATCTGCTTAATGGTCCAATTGACATCGAAAATTAATCACCCCGCCAGATAAATAGTAAGATAACGACTATGCTAGGTTTTCAACATTCAGAAAGGCATGGCATTTTAAATACTTTATTCTTTTACGTTTTAACATAGATGTTTTGTGCCTTCCATCTTCCAGTTTCTGGAAGCAGATGCTACAACTTTCATTCTAGAAAATGTCTTAACTTTTCTGAAGACAGTAAGACAGATTATCTCTTCATGCTGCCTTGGCCAAGAGAAGCCTCAGTGCTGATTTGTAGGCCAACTACATTTGGATCTGTATTAAACATAACTATCACTGGAACTGTCTAGAACTCTAGACTCAGTATGCTAGTTGTCATTTAGTTGCCTGCCAGCTCTAAATTTACCCTTTTCGCCTGCTCTGGGGAAATGAATGTGGGCCCCTTAAATGTTTCCTTTAGCTTCTGGCACTGTTAGCCTCTCTACAATGAGCTCAGAAGAGGAATCATGGAGAACAGAATTGTGTCCTGGCTCTGGTGCCAGCCTCAGCAGCCTCCTGCAAGGCTCACAGCTTGTCCAGGCTCCTCCTACAACATGGGGTGGGGGGTGGGGGGTTGCTGAGGCCTCAGCACCTGCTGCAGAGGCAGCTTCCCCAGTGTTTGGCTCCTACAGTGCACTGCATCAAATAGGACCCAGCAGGCAGAGCTTAACCCCCACCCTCACCAAGCCCACTTGTAGTAGAGTTCCCCTGATGAGATGCCTTCCCGAGCAGATTTCCCCAAAACCCTCCCCAAAACCCTAGAGGGCAGATTTCCAGAAAGTTCCTGGGGGCTAAATTCAAGATAATTTTACCAACACAGCATCCTGAGAGATTTTCTTTTTCTTTTTTGTCATCCAGCAAGCCCCAGATGCATCCTCTCTAAGCAGGTCTGGATCTGTGCCTCAGATCCACTTAGCATATGTGCAGGGTCTATTGCTTTCCTACCCTGACTTCTACGAAAACATGGCATACCCATCAATTCAACCATGTTTAAGTTTTCAATTTCAGCATTTTGTGGTATATGTGCTTTCTTAATTTTCCATAAATGCATTTGTAGAATTCAAAGACAATTAGTTAGTTAATAGAATATTAACTGCAAGAGAAGGCTGAGCCTAGTTAACTTGCTGGACACCAGTCCCAGATGCAGGCAGGATGCAGTAAAGTAGGTATTTCCAATGCGGCTAATGAAGCTGATGAGTCTGCGCCTAGGTTAGACCCTTCCACAACTGAGAAGGGACCCTTTGCAGTTCAAATGCTAGCATAAAGAACCACAAGACTTTAGAGATTGCCCAATCAAATCCACTTTCCTAAATGGTTCCTGAAACCCATGTTGCCTGCCCAGACTAGGAGGCAGTAAATTCAGGAGACAGTAAATGCAACATGGATGGCTATAGATGATGATGAGCTCTAACGAGGCACACTGAAGAGTTTCAGGCTGGAGAACACGAGCCGAGAATGACAATTTCAGACTAAAATAGAAGAGGCTGATGAGCACCAAGCTGATTAAGCAGGAAGGTCTCAGCTCAAGTTCCCAGGGCTGCCTCAAACTGAAAATGTTCCAATTAGCCATGCATTCCCTCACCACTGCCCAGAGCATTGAGGGCTGTAGTACGGTGGAGGTGGTGACAGGAGGGCAGGCTTTGGTTTAGAATCCCAGGTCCACCGAGAAACAGTTACGTACTCGGAGCAGCCCGTTAACCAGAGTATCTACCCACAGCAAGCACCCAGGCTGTCAGCTGGTGAGAAGCTACACTGAGTAGGAATTTCCCATGGCAGTACCAGGACTCACAAGTGGGCTCAGCTTCTCACCCTGCGTTAATTAGTTGGCTAGAACCACTATAACAGAGACCAATAGAACAACAGACAAAGGACCCGAACCTATGCCACAGTCACTCGGAGAAGCATGTTTCCTGGCTCCTTCCAGCTTGTAAAATAACATGCCAGTGTGTGCTACCATCTTCATAAGACATTTCCCTATGCCTCTTCACATCATGCCTCTGTGCCTGGCATGCCTATGTCCAACCTGTCTTTCTGTAAGAGCACCAGGAACGTTGATTCATAGCCCTTTAGACCCATAATAACCCGATTAACTCTTAGAAAGATGGCGCTTCATTCTGAAGTTTTAAATGCTCCATGGTCTTTTGGTGGGGGACTCAGTGCAATCCATAGCGTACCTCCTTGTTTTGATGCCCAGAACAGCACCCCTTCCTCTGCAGTGAACAACCAGTTCAATAAGAACCACGGCTTCTACCTTATCCGTTTCCAGAATAAGTGAAAAGGGTTATATAATATGAATGTTTAGACAATACATAGGTACATGTATACTAGCCTTCTATCCTCTGATGTCTGGTCTTTGGTGACAACCTTCCATCTCTCAGCACCACCACCACCCTTTCTAGCCTCGTGTGGCCAGTCCTGTACTCATGGCATACCCCTCCCCTTGCCCTCTCTTCTTAATCTGATTCCCAAATCTAAAGACACATTGCACTGCAATCCCTAGACATTATTAGACAGCGCATTTGCCCACGGGCTGCTTCCTGTGCACTGCAAAGGGAGCCTTCGGTACTACAGAAGCAGCGCTAGAGAGAGCAGTCCTGTGTGGGCAGGTATGCACAGACATGGGGAGAAAAACCAGCAAATTGAAATGAGTCCCATATTCTTGTCACAGGCTAATGGTCCTGCACAAAATAGAACCAGAAAGCACTGTCACTCATATTCTCTCTCTCTCTCTCTCTCTCTCTCTCTCTCTCTCTCTCTCTCTCTCTCTCTGTGTGTGTGTGTGTGTGTGTGTGTGTGTGTCTTTTGTGTGTCTTTCTCTGTGTCTCTGTTCATGTCTCTGTGTCTCTTTCTGCTTCTGTCTCTCTACCCCCCCCATACACACACACCCTTTTATTTAAACACTTATAGGGGCAGACACAGACACACTTGGCTTTCCACACACTTCAGAAAAATGTTCCCATACTGACAGTCCCATGCTGGCCCATGGTGATGAGGGTGAACAATAACTCTAGTTTAGTCATCTTCCCGTAATCCACACAGCAGCTCATAGTCACATCATTAGGATATTCTCCTGCAAAAGACATCTATTTCCCCAGGACGACTGACAAAGGCAATAAATATCTTGGGAAGGAGCACACTGCATCCTTAGTACCCAGTTATATTGTCATGCACTTTGGGCGATTATATTAACTGTTAGTCATCTTAAATGACTGCCCTGAGGGGACAGTAATGCAGCCATGGTAAGGTTTGGTTTGGTTTTTGTTATAACTTTGGAGCCTTGCAAATCCCTGGACATCAAGGCGATATGAATCTGCCACTACAAAATAATACCTAGACCATCACACTCATAGGAAAATGATTGCATCTGAGATGCAGCCTCCCAGTGCGTCCTGCCTTATTACTATTACCATTATTAATGGCCACGAACATACACAAGTTGTAGGAGACAAAAGTCTGGAGATCTAGAAGAAGAAGGGCTTCTTAGAGAGATGTCTAGATGAGGGGCCAAGGAGAAAGGGGGTGGGTCTAGGGACAAAAGGGAACAGAAAGCTTCCTCTTCTTAACAAACATCCAAGGCACAGGACATGTTCCAAGGTCTGCCAACTCTAAACTCTGGAGTGCATTTCTCTTCTAGACTGATCAACATCCATTCTTCTAACTTCTTGGCTACGTGGCATGATAAAATGTAGGCAACAGATCATGAGGACACCTCTGTGAACCAGAAAGCAACTGTGTCCTGGAATCTGAACCTGAACCAGATAACTAGGAAGCACGTGGCCCTGCAAAGCGGGTGTCCTGGATTCCTTATGTGGCCCACGAGACACCACACTGCCTAAAGCATCAGCAAGTGCTATAACAAGTTTCCTAAAGTAGGATACAGGTGGTTTAGGAGGGAGAATTCAAATGGGTTTCTGGGTTAAGCAGACTTAAACCAATTTCTGTACAATAATTTCCTCAGAACGTTTAGTATGTATAAATGTATTATGAGTCTCCAGGTGTGGGTACTGTGTGACCTGTTTCCCAAGTGTTTGTAACAAAGTGTGCAGAGACTGGTGTCATTCTAGAAACTTCTGGGGTTGTAGATGAACCATGAACATTGCCTTCTAGAACAAGCAAGCTAGCTGGGACTTATGAGCCCTCAGTTTCTTCAGCTGATAAATGAAGACATTTAATTGGGTGTTCTTACCAAATTTCTCATCAAAGGCATTGTGAAGAGCTGGTGAAGGTCATAGACCCATCTAGATAATCATACGTCCACAAAATGTTGAAGAGTCTAAGTCCCAAACTATAAGCTATTCTGAAAACCTTCCACATCTAGAGTGATGGAAATGCTTGAGCTACATAGGGCATAACAGCAGATACCCATGGCTACTGCAGGTTCTCTTGTAAACCCACCTTCTTCCTTTTCTCTATCTACATATTTCAACTGCCCACCCCATCTTTACATGTAAGCGTGCCCTCCAAGTGTGACCCATTAGAGTGCCTCATATCTTGGTCACGGTGAAGAGATAAAGGAGATGCATAGTGTTGATGAAACCCTTCTGTTGGATATATGCTAGCTTTAGTGGATAGAAGGCAGGGATGGGCAGAAAGAGAGAAAGGGCAGGACAAATAAGGAACTCTTTCTACAGTGGCTACTAAACTAGCAGAATAAAAGCCTGAAGTGGCCATCTTTGTCTTAAGAAGAAAATGCTTCCTGGGAACACTGGATGGATCATCCTGGAAGTCTATGTTTTCCTTACGTGAACCAATAAGTATTCTCTACTCCTTAAACTAACTTGCAACTGCAAAATGCTGAATAATTAAGGCATCAACCTTGGGATTCCTAGGGCTAGGAGGCTCAATTAAAAGGCTCCCACTGAATGCTGAGTTCACATTCAACAGCGAACAATAGTGGGAAGATGGTAGTAATAATTGTACATCACTGAGAACTGGTCCGACCTGACTGCAGCCCCTAACAGATGAGTGCTAGAAAGACCCCAGAGACCTCAGATAATTTCCTCCACCTGCACCTGCTCCCTGCTGCCTGAAATGCCATCACTGAGCATCTGGGATCTTGACAGGGGGTAGCAGAAAGGTGCAGAGGAAGTCTTGGGGCCTTTCCAGAGTCTAATGGAAGCTATCAATTCTCTCCTTTGAAAAGCAAGCAAAAATTACTTTCATGTGTTTTCAGGAGTTTAGAGACCTCCTAGAAGCTAAAATCTACTCTTTTGGGATACTGTTCCTCATTGCTATAGAGAGGAATTGTTGGAGTTTTTAACAGGGAAGTCCTGGCCCTCCAAACATACTGGGTGAAAAGGAAAGTCATTTGGCATCAGAAGAGAGAGGAGGGGGCACCACCAACAATAAAGATCCTGATGATTAAACAGTGTAGACTTGGGCATTTTCAGCTCATCAGACTGGGAGTGGGTATAAGTAGAGTCCTGTTAGTCAGCTCTGGAATTAATATGCAGACTAAGGGTTTTATTTGTTTAAATTCCAAACCGAACAGAAAGAAAACTTATCAGTCCTTCACATCTCACTGGAAAAAAACATATTTTAATGAAAGAAGTGTCCATTGCATATCAATAGAAGTAGATGAGAAAGTCTGTCTCCTAAGTTTGGCTTTCTCCAGGTCCACATGGTGGGAAAACTCACTTTGATGGGGGACATTCTTCTGTATATATTCTGTTCATATGTTTTTCTTACTGGTTGATGAATAAAACACCGATTGGCCACTCACCAGGCAGGAAGTATAGGTGAGGCTATGAGACAAAGAGAATTCTGGGGAGAGGAGTCAGAGAGAGGCTGCCGGGGGAGATGCCATGTGCAGACTGGGAAGATGGGACACTTCAGGTGTTCTCTGGTAAGATAAGGCCATGTAGAAATATATAGATTACTAGTTATGGGTTAGTAATTAAGATAGAGCTAGCCAGTAGAAGCCCTAGCCATCGGTCAACAGTTTTATAATTAATACAAGTCTGTGTGTGTTTATTTGGGGCAAAGTGCCTGTGGAACCAGACGGGACAGAAACCTCCATCTTCATCATTCTCTAAAAAGTCAGTTATCCTAAACTCAGAAACGTTGTGCTAAATAGTAGTTCTTCTCAATGGGTTTTCTGAATTAAACATTAAAGCAGTCAAGATCTTTCACCTCACAGCCACAAACTAAGTTTATCGTTGACCTTTCCTAGAAAAGTCAGACATGATTTGACTTTTTCCTTCCCTCTCTCACCAAAGTCTAACTGTTCCATTCGTAGACCCCAGGGATCCTGAGCCTCTGGCCTTGCCTAACTCACTATCACCCCACTGGTGCAGAGCCTGGCATCTTTTGTCCTTTAAGATGTCAGCTCTAGGATCCCGCATCAGAGATTCCAGGTGAAAGTCTGAGAGATGCCCAGTACAAGCCAGGGCGCTCTGCCAAGAATAAAGCCTGTCTCTTGTGGGCCAATTTCAGCCCCAGACTGAAACGCATCATAATTTATGTTTGTCCGGCTTGCCCAGAGCCTGGGAAGTGCTTTCCTTTATCTCTCGGCTTGTTTGTTTGTTATTCTTCAGAACCCAAAGGGGAAGCAACACATTAAATCTGCTCCATGGCAACTGTGCCCCTTATTTCAATGGAGCCTAGCATGCAGGGGCAGCCAGAAATCCAGGCAGGGTACTCAAGTTCATTTCAAAGGTGCCGGTGCTGGGAGGTGGGAAATTTTCCCAATGTTTGTTGGCACAAACCTTCAGAAAATAAAACTTTTTTCTATAAATATAATATTTCTGATAAGAAATAAGTTTTTTTTGTTTCAGTAAAGATTTGTATTTAAACTAGTTTAAATTACTTCATTTTCTTTCAAACGCTTGTTAGTATCAGAATCATTCAGTTCAGCATATCCTAATATGATGCCCATTAAAACTTAAGAAATGTGTTTGACGGAGGCCCCACACCATCTTCTCACCTCTGTCTGTTTTATAAGTAAGAATATACTACAGCATCCCCCAAAGAGGACTAAAAAGTGCACACAGTTTGTGTTTGGTGTCTGCCCTGCCCCCCCCCCCCCCCACACACACACACACACATTCCTTATTTTACATATCAATCCCAATTTCCTCTCCCTCCTTCCCATGCTTCCCATCCTGTCTGCCCCCTCCTCCCCATTGCACAGGGAGGGTGATGCCTTCCAGGAGGGATCATCAAAATCTGTCAAGTCATTTGGAGTAGGGACTAGGCCCTCCCTCCTGCCTCTAGGCTAAGAGAGTATCCCTCCATGGGGAATGTGCTCCCAAAGTCCTTTAGTGCACCAGGGATACATCCTGGTTCCACTGTCAGAGGTCCCTTAGACTGCCCAGGCCTTCTAACTGAGACCCACTTTAGGGGGTCTGAGTGGGTCCAATGCTGGATTCTCAGCTATCAGTCTGGGGCCCATGAGCTCCTCCTTCTCACACTTTCTTATACCTGAAAGTTCCTCTTAGTTGTCTGTTCCCAGATCCCATCTTCATGTTGACTTCTGGTTGTCCAAAACCCTCACTGCAGCAGCCACAAACACTGTCCAGGTCAAATGACGCTGGCCTTCCTTGAATGGCAGTTGTTAGCTGATGCTGCAAAAACCCATCAGCTCCATCTTTTAAAAACAGTTCAGCCCCATAAAGATGCCAGGCACCATCTGGCATCTTGCTGTTGCCTCTCCCTAGCAACCACTCCCACAGCTAGTCTCTGCTTCCCTAGTTACAGCACCCCCAAACTTAGTGCACCTCAGACACACCCCCACTGATTTGAAGCTTTTCCCCCAAAACCCTAGGCCACCTCGCATCACAGACTACCAGGCTCAGGGTCTTTTAGTCAAACCCCCAGTGCTCATACTTTAGCATTAAAGCCTTTTGAACAATCAGTCCCACACAGCATGGTCTTGCACAAATATTTGAAACTTCTGGAAGTCTTTAAAAGCTATTAATACCACCCCTCAAATACTAGGCCCTGAAATTATGATTTATCTTCCTACTGTAAAGCAACATTTTTAAAGCTATAAACCTGTCCAAAGGCCTATCTAAGCTTCCAATCCCTAAGCTAACCTAAGCAACTTTGCCCTGCTGAAACCCAATCCAACATGCAAACAATAATTCCTCACTCAGCAATGCCTCAGCAACTACAAATATTAAAAAAAAACCTCCAAGTTACTCTAAACAACTAATTTATTTACATTGTTTTTAGCTTTCCAGTCTTCACTAAACATACTTTATAATGAAATTTCATAAAAATAATTATTTTTTATTTTTAATCTTCCAGGAAAGCTCCAAGGAGCTATAATGCCTTTGCGTGTGGACTGGGTCTGTGTGGCTAGCTGGATGAACACTGCACTCCTTTACACACTCTACAAACTCCCAAAGTACTATGTGAGACCCCCAAATAGTCAGTTACATCGTAAGAGAGAGTGCCGTTAACCATGCATCATTTTCAATTAAATCTGCACAGTGTTTCATCTAGTCCTGCATTTCTCCCTGTTGCGCATGAGGTCAGCTCACTATTAAGGCCAAACCTATGGTGTCGGAAGCTGCAGCTCAAGCAGGAGTCAGGAAAGAAGCAGCACCCTCCCGGTTTGAATCTGTGTGCCAGCGTATCTTCTAAGACTTTCCCCACCTCTCTCCACCCTTCACTAAGAACCTATCATGGGAACGGGTCCACATCAAGGCTTCCAGCGCAGTACTCTTCCCACCCCAAGCCACTTACTGCAACACCCACCCCCTTCCTCTCTACCTGCAGGTAGCATGCCTGTTTCTTAAAATCGGAGTAGAGCCCGTCCTCTCTGCAGCTTCCCTGCCCAGCGGTCTTGCATGCTTCTAATTGTGTATCTTCTCTCTACACAAGTGAAGGCCACTTGTGTTTTGTTATTTGTTTCTCTTTGCCTATAGCCTTCGGTATAAATCCCTCTTCCTGAGCTCCCATCCCGCCCCCACCTCATCTCCCACACTAGTCCATCCCTCACCCACCTTTCTACCTGCTGGGGCACTTTTCCCACAATAGATTCCATAAACGGTTGGTGTTTGGCTTTGACTTAGATCTCTGATGGCAAACTATATATAACACATAAAACTTTTAAGTCTGAGTCTAGACACTAGTAAAAAAAAAAAAATTTACAGCCTCTAAGCTTCACTGGTATTAAAGCTTCCAATTTGTTTCTCACTGAGTTGCAGGATAACATACTGCATAAACAGATCTAGACTATAGTCACTAGGGAAAAGAAATGTCAGAGATGAAAGTAAGGCAACGTGATAGTAGGCATCACCACGCAAGGTATGTAAACACAAATCATACCTTATCTTTAAAGGCAACTAATCAAATTCTTATTTATATTCTTTATTCGTATTGTAATCCATATAGTCCTTAGTTACCAATGGCTGCCACTAGTCACAATTCACTAGCCACTAACTGCAGGCTATGTTGTACACAAAAGGTAAAGGGGGGGGGAAGGAAATTAGAGACTTCCATAATAGGATTGCCGCCATCAGCATACAACCAGCCCCATAACACAATCCACTGCACTCCTGGCTAGAGCAATCCAAATACTGAAACTTGAATATTTAGGGCTATATTTTTGAACTTCCTTTCAGTGGTTTCATGGGGTTCATAAGTGTTTAATGGCATTAACTATGTGTCTTCCACCAGGTCTGGAAATATGAAAATAATCAACATATCATCCCTACAGAAGAAACTGCCAGCCAGCCTACCCAAGCAGCGGTAGCCCTGCCTAAATCAGCTCATATGAGCATGTGCAACAGGCAATTCCTTCCTGAGCCAAGCTTGCCTCTGTGCCCAGAGACTGCTGATGAAGAGACACCCATAAGGAAAGGACAATGCAGTAGAGTCATCAGCAATCTGAGCCAATGGGACCTTGGGAGGAGGGAGGTATAAAGGCAGCCTAACTTCCTTGATGAATGAGTCTGCAGCACGCTCTGCTACTCACTGACTCCCAGCGCCTGCATCATTGGTGTTCCATCTTCTCTCCCCCTCCCCAAGGGGTGTCCTAGGAGGGTCACCTGCAATGCATCCCCACCTTGAAACTGCTTAGTCTCAGTGGGAGAGTACTTTAAAGGTCATTTAAAGGTAGCATGGAGAGTACAGGACTCGCATACTATGCCAACACTGGAGTACCACGGAGTATGTAATGTGTTAAAGGAACATAAGGAAGGGCTGACCAACTCAGCTGACAGCAAAGAGTGCCCATTTGAGGGAGCTGAGTTCAAATAGGCAAATAAGGGAGAGGAGTGAAAGACTAATTGATACTTAGGTTAGGGGGAAGCGCTGAAGACAGGGAAGGAGTCACATATCATAAGTGGAAGGAGGCTATAGGGTCCTGCATTGAAGAAGGCACTTAAGTAACACATGATGAAGGTCCTCCCACAGAAGTAGAACCTTCTGCTACTTGCTAAGGTTGCCTACAAAAGACCTAACCTTTATCCTAAAAGCCAAAACAGCACTTCTAGGTTTAGAAAAATGGTGTAATTTTCATGGTCAAATATAAGAAGTAAGAACAGCTTCGATCCTCCAGAAACCATGACTACATTATGATGGGGGATTCCTTCTGTATGCTGTGAATGTATGTTTCTCTTATCGGTTGATGAATAAAGCTGTTTTGGCCAGTGGACAGGCAGGATTTATTCAGGTGGGAAATCAAAACAAGGGTAGAGAAGGGTAGTGGGTGGAGTCAGGGAAATGCCACAAGAAAGCAAGGGACCCGGGCATCACTATTAAGCCAAGACCATGTGGAAATACACAGATTAATATAAGTGGGTTAATAACTAAGAGAGAGCTAGCCAATAAGAAGCCTGAGCCACCAGCCAAATAGTTTATAATTAATATAAGCCTCTGTATGTTTATCTGGGCCTAAATGGCTACAGGACCAGGATGAACAGAAACTTCTTCTACAACATTGAATGCAATGGAATCTTGGTCAACATCTCCATTTCAACACAGTTTCAACTATTCCGTGGGTCATCTTTCCTGATGGGGCTGGAGGAAATGATCTCTGAGGTAAATCCCCTCAGGCCATGAGCCTGTCTTTCTATTCCCAGTGTGCAGCCAAACAACAGAGCTATTCCATATAACTGTCCTGCATAACGGATAGGATGCCACGGTGCTACCAAGGTATACTAGCAAAATACAAAGAGTAGAAGTGCCATGCAATTGAAGACCGTCTGAGTCCTGGGTAGCTTCTTTCTCCAACAAACTGTTCTTTTTCTCCAAATACACCCCGCTTGTGTTGAGTAAATTTGTTAGTCTCTGCAGGAATGTATCATTAAATTATCATTTGAGGAGGAAAGAAAAACAATGATAATGAGACATGTTAAGGAGCTAAGTGTGATAAAGCATAATAATTTAAGAAGAAAAGTGGGGGAAGAGAAATAGTGACAACACTGGGCATGATGAAACCTTCCACTTGCTAGAGAGGAGACTAGGGCTAGGCCATTTAATTATTTGAAGGATTCAGTCCTGCCTTATATTGTTGACAACCTTCTTTGGACTAATTCACATATGATTATGGCTTTTTCTTGTCCTCAAAGAAGCTTGGTCCCTCCTGTGCCAACGGTAAGAGGCGGTAGGACTTTTAAGAGTTGAGGCCTACCAAGAAATCCATACTGGCCACTCTCCCTGGATATTTGTCTCATCTTGAGATCTCTCCCCCTTGCACAAGATCCCACAACGGTGATGTCATTTTCCATGGGGTCCTCGCCAAAGCTGACCTCGTGCCAACTGTGAGACAAATGAACCTCTCTACTTGATGAGCACCCAGCCTCAAGTATGCCCTTCCCTATCTCCTGAGATGGAACTACAGGAAAGCCAAGACTGTCTGACTCTTACGTGGGTTGTGGGATTGAGACCCCAGTCATCACACTTGTAGACCCGGCTTTACCCTGAGCCATTTCCCCCAGCCCATATTAATGTTTTTCCATGTACACAGCCCAAGTTATCCCTGACTGGTAGAGTAGGCATTGCTCTTAAGACTCACAGGAGATGAGTGTCTGCATCGTATTTGCCCACCCATGGCTCATTTCTTCTCCAAGGGTGAATCTAGATCTTTCTGTGACCAGGCAACCACCTTTTCCCCAGCAAACTGAGTTCAGGAAATATCTAGGAAGGGCTTCTTTCCAGAACTTTCTCAGGCTAGCTCCTTGCTCAAAATCCTTGATTTCACCCCCAGCGATATATCAGGGCATCACAGGAAGTCTTTTCTAAACAACAGGTGGATTTTTACTCCTAAACTTATGTCACATGCTCATGCCAGCCCCTCACACACAGTGTAGAGGTGTTTATCTTCCCCTTGGCTGTTGAACTTTTATCTCTCTACCTCATCAGCTTTATAACTTTTGCCATTTTTTCCATCTCCAACAGATCTCAACCGACCCCTTGATCCAGCTCTCTGCCCTTGCCTGCTTTAACTGATACATTGTTTCTGTGATATACACTGTAGATTTGCCAAGGCTATACCATTTACAAGCCATTTTCCAACAAAGTTTCCAGTTGTCAATTTGTATTGTTTAAATGATCAAACTTCATTTAAAGAGATGCATTTACATATTTTAATTGCCATTGATTTGTTTAAGATAGTATTTCTCCAGATCCAAAATTATGTATTCATTTTACTAAAAAGAAAAGATTAAAACTTGGAAGAAGTGATTGGTTTTCTTTTATTATACATAAAATTAAGTCCTTATCCTGAAGAATATTTGTCTGTTGACTGTAACATGTACATCAGTCATGTTGGCTAAGTAATTGTATCAGCAAATAGTTTCTATATAAGACTAAAAATAAACGCATCCTGAAGCTTGTAAAAAAAAAAAAATAGATTTGTTGGCCTGAGGAAGACAGTGAGTTGACTAGTGTTTGAAAAACCTGTTGGAGGTGATACAGAACCTGTCATATTTCCTGCTTCAGGAACTGCTAACATAAACACTGGGGAGGCTATTATGGGGTGTCCCAGCTGTCTGCTACCAGAGGAGGTTTTTGAGATTGTGAGCAGAAGAAATGGTAAACACCATTGTGTGTTTAATAATCCATATAGACTGCAGCGTCAAGTTTACCCCTCACAGAGAGTTCCAACTTGGGGGGTAGGGGTGGCAGGGAGTTCCTACAAGTCACTGTGACTCAGGAGAAGGCCATGCAACTATAGAAGAATTACATGGACTGTGAAGAAATAGACGAAAAGAGGTCATTTTTTAAAGGTTCATTATAAGGGCTGGCAGGATGGCTCAGCAGGGAAAGGTGACTGCCAAGGAGCCTGGTGGCCTGAGTTCAGTCCCTCAGATCCACATCGTAGAAGAGAAGCAAATCCAGTGTGTTGTCCTCTGACCTCCAAATGCATGCCATGGTTCACAAACATCTACACATGTGTGCTGCATGCGCGAGCATGATCACACACAAACACGCACCTAACTAATAATAAATGCAAAACAAAGTAAAAGTATGTAAACCACCTGAATTTATATCTAGAAGTTATTCATGTTTCAATATCAAAAAAGGACTTTTCTAGCAAAATATGCATATATAATTGCAGGAGAATCAGAAAATCTTCTTGGAGAACCATTGTAAAGTATTGTTGTAATAGCAATAAAATCCATTTGCAGACAACAGCTCAATAATATACCAAGAACGAAGAATCCGTACATGTGATTCAATTAATCCACTGGTCACCCCTGTGACAAAGAGCAGGGAGGCAGTTGTGGGCTCTTGCTCTCACCCTGCTCATTTAACAAATAACACATCTGCATCCACTCAATAAAATGGAGAAAACAAGTGCCAAATGAGTTAACATTTTCATGGTCCTTAGAACAGGCAAGACATGGTATGCAGCTGTGTAACTAACTTCCCTGACAGCTTAAGTTTGGACTCATCAGTCAGTAGAAGGAGCCTTGGGAGCCCCTGGTTGATGCCTCACACTGGAGGAGTGCCCACCACCCTGACATTGCCAGGGGAGGAGCTGCTCTGCATAACCTGGGATTCTAAGCCTGAAACCGAAAGAGTCTTGTAGACAGCAACTCGTCCCGCAGTCTCTCTCTCTCCCTCTCCCTTTCCCTCTCCCTCTCCCTCTCCCTCTCCCTCTCCCTCTCTCTCTCCCTTTCCCTCTCCCTCTCCCTCTCCCTCTCTCTCTCCCTCTCCTTCTCCCTCTCCCTCTCTCCATCCTTCAGTCACTGCCCTGCACTACAGCCATGACTATATCCCTTCACTCCATCTTGTCGTCTGTGTGAAGTACCTGGCTGCCACTCATCTTTTGGACCCTTGACTTCTATTAACTGAGACTCAAAATTGCATTCTCATATTTTGGTATCCATGTCATTCTGTCGCTTTATGCTTAGCTTGAGGTTAACAAAGCTGGCCTCTTAATCCGCCAAAGCCAGAGAACTCGGCTCTGTGCTTCTCCTGACATTTATACGTTTAAGCTATTAAAAAAAGTACATTATCCCATTAACTAGTACCTCTTGATTATTAATCAGGATAAGTGTGTTTGTCAAATCTGATTTAGTTCACCAAATCAAATTTTAAATGCCCTAGAGGAAATTGTAGGGGATTTTTTTCTTAGTAGAAATCATATGATGAAAATTTTGCAAGGCAAATAACTATCCAATTGATTTTTTAATGTAACTATCTTTTAGCATATTAAATTTGCCTAAACCACCAGTACAAACATATTAAGCTTTAGATAATAATAGTGTATTATGCTATTACAGCAAATATGCCTTCCTGTATTTTGATTAGGCCAATACAAAAATTAGTTTACTTTCCTTGAATGTACTGAAACCAAAGGATCAGTGTGACGAAGAGTCAGGAGGTCACACAACAATGAAGGAGCTAGGTACATATCTAAAATTCCCATAAAATATAACCCTCATATCAAAAGTTGATTTTTTTTTGTTTTTAAGTTCCCTCATTCTTATATAAGTCAAATAATAGCATTATATACACACATATAGATGTAACTGGTAAATATGGACATTTTTGTATTTTTTTCAGTTTCCATTGAATTTGTTCCCACAATTAGGTCACTCTTTTTAAGGGCTTATTACATAGAACCTCTAACAAAACTGTCTGCAGACTGGTTCCAAATTGTTTCTTTGTATTCAACCCCACTGCCACTCATGGAGTTGCATCAACCCTACATTCCTGCATTCCTGGCTTATGTTGACAGAGGAGGTATCTAGCCGGGTATTAAGTTGATCCTGACAAGACAACCAGTTTCCAGTGTGCCCTCATGAGCTTAGGGAGCGTGAGCTGAGCTGTCTCTTTCTCCAATGCCACCCTACCCTCTTACTGAGCACGCTGTACTTCCTTCTAACTCAGTTTCTCGTGGGTCCTTCATGCTCCTTCGCTATGGTGGAATCTTTTTCCTACATTCATTCACTCACCTTGGGCTCGAACACCTTTCCCAAACTGTTGTGAATCCTTTGTTTCTCCATTTCTGCCCAGGGTTCTGACATAAACTGGAGAGACCCCCAGCACCACCAAGCTATCTCCCAAGAGACTCCTAACTGCAATATCCTGCCAAGCTCCCACCAGTCTGGAGATTGCATGCAAGTTTACTTTGCTTCCTTGACAGCTAGAACTGGTAACACGGAAGAATAATTTGAAGAGATGTGAAGACCATGTATAGGAAACATGTCAAGCATGAAAGGAGTCTCAAATAAATAAGGACAAATTCTATTGCTAGGTAAGAATATTGCAGACATGAGCCTCTCAACTCTTTCCAAGTGTCTAGTAATTTACGGATTTAATGTAAGCATGTGTTACCTAGGAGTAAAATACATGTGGAGAGCTAAGGAAATTCACAAAGACAGAAGAGTTTTCAGACAATTTGTTCAATTGGATTTTTAAAAATACCTTAAAGCCTTATTACTCATAGAAAAATCAAGTTTATCAGCAGAGAGGGGGGAGACCCACAAAAGAGCCACTAGTATATGTGAAGACGTACAACGTGCAAGACATCACTCGTGAATAAAAAGTAAAGGAAGGTTCACCAAAGTATATCAAATAAATAAATAAAAACTAGTAGGAGGAAAATACTTGAACTTTTACTGAGCATCTCCTGTTGAGACAAGCTCTGTAGATATTAAGTAAAAATATTTTTAACAAATTACAAAGCACAAGAGACTGCATTGTACAATGACATCTGACACCTAAAGAGAGAGTTTTAAAGCTTAAAAATAATAAAAGCTATTTTTCACCAAAAAAAAAAGGGGACTGATATTCTAACATAAAGGTAAAGAGAATTAAAACATAAATCACCAACTGGGAAAATATTCATAATCAGTATCAGGTAAGTTGTTTTGTGGGAGGCACATGCTCACATTGCAGGTATGTACATGTGACTATAAACACACGTGTAGGTTAGAGGTCAACGTTAGAAACCATCCACCTGCATGGTTCTTTCAGAGAAGACCTCTAATGGGAGCACAGAACTCACCTATTGGGCTGGGCTTTCAGCTTCGGTCCTGCCCACAGCCCTGGGATAGTGAACCCATGCTACCACATCCACCTCCTTACGCAGACACTGGGAGTTGGACTCACGTCCTGCTGCTTGCTTGCATCTAGTTTACCTATTGGCTGAGTCATCTCTCCAGGCTGAGATAAATGGTTATAACCCCTAATATAGGAATAGCACTTACAAATTCATTAGGATACACAAAGGCCGTAACAATTACAGAGACAAAGTACATATTTACAGATAATTCTTTAAGAGAAAACATAAAAATACACTTTAAAAGGTCAAGCCTAATGCCTCAAGAAATGCGTATTAAAACAACAAGGAGGTAATTCAAGAAAATCTGAAGCAAGTTTGCAAGAATTTCAGAGTAAGGCAAATGAATTTTAATGCAAACCCTTATTATTTCTAGCTCTATGTATTTTAGTAAATTGTTTAACTCCTCTAAGCCCCATTGTTAATTTATATGACGTTAATAATGGAGATGCACTGGGTTGCTCTGAATGTTAAATGAGATAATCAGTGTTGAGCACAGTGTTCAGCATGTGATAAGCACTCCATACGTATTAACTACGCAGTGCATGTGTAGGGCTTGTGCGAGAAACGTTGCAGACTGTGTCAGTAGGTGACTGCCATCCTGCTATACTGAGAATGCTACAGGAAAGAGATGAGCGTCATCCCTCCTCTTAATTGACTCATGTCAGCCAACTAAGTCAACAGGTATAATTCTTTTTTCTTCTTCTTCTTCTTATTTCACATATCAATCACAGTTCCCTCTCCCTCCCTTCCTCCCATGCCATTCCCTGGTCCCCCTCCTACCCCACCCCACCCCACCCTACCCTCACTCTGCAGAGTGGGTGATGCCCTCCAGGAGGGATCAACAAAATCTGTCAAGTCATTTGGAGTAGGGACTAGGCCTTCCTCCTGCCTCTAGGTTACTAGGATACTCTAGGGAGTATCCCTCCATGGGGAATGTGCTCCCAAAGTCCTTTTGTGTACCAGGGATACATCCTGGTTCCACTGTCAGAGGTCTCATAGACTGTTCAGGCCTTCTAACTGAGACCCACTTTTAGGGGGTCTGAATCAGTCCAATGTTAGATTCCCAGCTCTCAGTCTGGGGTTCCATTAGCTCCTCCTTGTTCAGGTCAGAACAGGTATAATTCTTAACAATCAGTAATTACTTAGTTCTGCTTCTGGAAAAGCTCACAAGGAAACTAATAATCAAATCTGAAGTAGGCAAAGGAGTCACGGACCCACAGAATACCATCATGGACTTGTGTGGGGCCAGCAAGATGGCTTAGCCAATAAAGGCCCTCATCACATAAGCCTGACAATCTGAATTAAATCCCTGGATCCAACTCCTGAAAGTTACCCTCTCACCTCAGCACACTTACTGTTACATGCACACACCCAACACACACACACACACACACACACACACACACACACTAATAATAATAATAATAATAATAATAATAATAATAATAATAATAAATTAAAAATTTAAAAGTACATGGATGACACTTGTCTCATTTGATTAAAATTGGTGCTGAATTGTGGGGCAATGATGGTGCACACCTTTAATCCCAGCACTTGGGAGGAAGAGGCAGGGGCAGCTCTGTGAATTCTAGTCCAGCCTGATCTAAAAAAGTGAGTTCCAGGACAAGCCCCAAAGCTATACAGAGAAACCCTGTCTTGGAAAAAAAAAAGCAAAAACAAACAAACAAAAAAAGAGTGCTGTATTAAGGTGAAATGGTAAAAATGTAGAGAATACTGACCGTAAAATATTCTGTCCAAACTGCAACATGTGAGATGCTATCTTAATACGTAGCCCTTAGAGAACCTCTCAGAACAGAAACATCAAAAGAGGACCAGGACATCTGCTGTAAGATTGTGTCTTCTGAATATGACAAAGAAACTGCACCCTTGGAATCCCAAAACTATATTTACCTAAACAAAACCTGGCCAATGACCATACTAGTTGACATGCCAACTTGGATATAGGAAATCTCACAGGCTACAACCCTAGATGAAGAGCTAGTTAATTAATGACTGCTGAGAGTAGGGAAGCCAGTCTTCCTCTGCAATGAGCCACTTAATTAGTTACCCAATATCAAGTGATCAGCCCTTAAAAGCATATACATACTAGATGGACTCAGCAGGCTGTACTTTTGCATTCATTCATTTATGTAATAATGATGATGATGAAAGAAAAAGAGGTCATGAATTTGAGAGAGCAAGAAGGACATAAGGAACTTGGGGAAAATGATATAAAAATAGTACATATATACGAAAATTAAAGATAGTATTAATGGAGTTGAAAATTTCTGACAGTTTAGTGATATCACCTGTGCTGGCTGGTCCTTTGTCAACTTGACACACAGACTAGTGTTATCTGAAAGAAGGGAACCTCAATTAAGAAAATGCCTCCAAAAGATCTGGCTGTCAAATATTTTCTTAATAAGTCATTGATGGGGAAGGGACCAGCCCATTGTGGGTGGGGCCATCCCTAGGCTGGTGGTCCTCATTCTATATGAAAGCAGGCTGAGAAAATCATGGGAAACCAGCCAGTAAGCAGTAACCCCTCCATCTCCACGGTGGCCTCTACATCAGCTCCTGCTTCCAAATGCCTGCCCTGTTGGACTTCCTGTCCTGGCTTCCTCCAGTGATGGATATTGCTGTGAAAGTGTAAGCCAAATAAACCCTTTCCTTTCCTCCTCAAGTTGCTTTGGTCACGGTGTTTCATGAGAACAGTAGTAACCCTATCTAAAACACCACCTTAAGTCACATTGTGATATGTTAGCCGTGTGCTTGTTGTGATACTGGTTAAACAGACTTACTGAACTGACAGATGTATAGAAGTATAACACATACTATTATATATGGTACTCCATATTTGATAATGACAATAGCATTACCTATGTGTTTACTGTAATCTACTTTATTTTATAGTGTATTCCTTATGAAAAAGTTTCACTGTTTCTTATTCTGGGTCATTGATCTCGTATTTCCTACATCTCTTGTTTGCGTCATTTTTTGTGATTTAATTTTCTCTTCTTTTGTTCTCTCTGGCCCTAAACAAATAAGCCATACAATAGACCGACAGAAAGGTAGATATATGATAGTTAGGGAGCCGGTAAACTGAAACAAAAATAATTGTATAACCTAAGTGTATAGTAGACTGTTCCATCTGTGTTTACATGAGTACATCCTATGATGCATCAACAACAAAATCACTAGTGGGGCCTTTCTTAGAAAATGTCACACTGTGAAGTGACATGTGGCTGTACTGAGGGGTCATCTGAACCCATTACAACTTTTTGGCGTCCATACACTTGGCAAAGAAATTTTCTAAACAAAACTCAAGTGTGGAGGGCTAGCAATTGGATTTATCCAGGCTTAGTGTTTGACACACAGTAGATGTGAATTAAATTATAGGAAGAGAAAGAGCAGATACTGTCTAAAGAGATGTTGAAGCAATAGAACATAAACTCTAAGTAGGCTGGGGAGTGGAGAAACGGAGGTAGGTGATGAAAAGAAAGTAATGGTCATGTAAGAGACTATGTCCAGATATCTAATGCCTGAGTCTAATCTCGGTAATGAAGGTGAGAACAAGGTACAGAAGATGAACGTGTAAGCAGAGGAATGTTTTAAGTAGAAAGAAGCAAAAATGAGCCAAGGCCTGTGATGCCTGTTTTTAAAGCAACAGTCAACGATAACCAGTATGTGTCTCAAAAAAATGATAGATACACTGGGCTCATTTAGGATGGAGCAAGGCTTGGAAAAGAAACATGAGTCCTCCTTAGTGAGTCATTTTGGGTGATTCTTTGCCCGGCAGGTCCTGCCACCCTTGAGCCCCAAAATAAACATACAGAGACATATATTAATTATGAACTATTAACCAATGACTAGAGATTCTTATTGGCTGACTCTATATTAATTATTAACCCATTTAATGCCCTGCATATTGTTACCCTTCAGCAGCATCATGACACTATGGCAAGCTCTGTCTACCTGCCTTTCCCAGAATACTCCTCCTCCTAGTCCCACCTATCTTCCTGTCTTATTGGTCAACCATGCTTTTCATTCATCAACCAATAAGAGAAACATAAAGGACTTCCTCATCAATCAGTAACTCCATTTTTAAGATTTAGGGAAGAGAGATAAGGAAATTTCTAAGTTTAAATCTTGTGTTTATTTCCACAAGCACAAGCTTTTCCTCACCAAGTAAAGTTATGAAGCATAATTCACTGCTTTTGGCAGTACCCATTCGACCATATGGCACCATGGTTTGAATTTTCAGGGATGTATATTTCAACACGAATGAAATAGAATCCATCCTGGACCTGCGTTTAGTGTGGTGAGAAAAGATAAACTTGGGAGGGGACTACTGAACCTTATCTTAAAATGGATATCGTTACTTCACTTTATTAAAAGGTTCTACCCAGACCATTACAGTTTTTCAATCCTAGAACCAAAAAGAAAATGGTGGATGATAAATGCAGACAGACTGTACAGTAGTGGCTAGGACCTACATAAATTTGTAGAATGATTGTGGGGTGTGTGTGTGCGGTGTGTGTGTGTGTGTGTGTGTGTGTGTGTGTGTATGTGAGAGAGAGAGAGAGAGTGTGTGTGTGTGTGTGTGTGAGAGTGTGTGTGTGTCTGAGTGTGTGTGTGTGTGTCTGTGTGTGTGTGTCTGTGTCTGTGTGTGTGTCTGTGTCTGTGTGTGTGAGAGTGTGTGTGTCTGTGTGTGTGAGAGAGAGTGTGTGTGTCTGAGTGTGTGTGTCTGTGTGTGTGTCTGTGTGTGTGTGTGTCTGTGTGTGTGTGTGTCTGTGTGTGTGTGTTTGTGTGTGTGTCTGTGTCTGTGTGTCTGTGTGTGTCTGTGTCTGTGTGTGTCTGGGTGTGTGTGTGTGTCTGTGTCTGTGTCTGTGTGTGTGTGTGTCTGTGTCTGTGTGTGTCTGGGTGTGTGTGTGTGTCTGTGTCTGTGTGTGAGAGAGTGTGTGTGTGTCTGTGTGTGTGAGAGAGAGTGTGTGTGTGTCTGTGTGTGTGTGTGTCTGTGTGTGTGTCTGTGTGTGTGTGTCTGTGTGTGTGTGTGTCTGTGTGTGTGTGTCTGTGTGTGTCTGTGTGTGTGTGTGTCTCTGTGTGTGAGAGAGTGTGTGTGTCTGAGTGTGTGTGTGTGTGTGTGTCTGTGTCTGTGTCTGTGTCTGTGTGTTTGTGTGTGTCTGTGTGTGTGTGTGTCTGTGTGTGTGTGTCTGTGTGTGTGTGTCTGTGTCTGTGTCTGTGTGTGTTTGTGTTTGTGTGTGTGTCTGTGTCTGTGTGTGTGAGTGTGTGTGTGTCTGTGTGTGTGAGAGAGTGTGTGTGTGTCTGAGTGTGTGTGTGTCTGTGTGTGTGTGTCTGTGTCTGTGTGTGTCTGTGTGTGTGTGTGTCTGTGTGTGTGTGTGTCTGTGTGTGTGTGTCTGTGTGTGTGTCTGTGTGTGTGTCTGTGTGTGTGTGTCTGTGTGTGTGTGTCTGTGTGTTTGTGTCTGTGTGTGTGTCTCTGTGTGTGAGAGAGAGTGTGTGTGTCTGAGTGTGTGTGTGTGTGTCTGTGTCTGTGTGTGTTTGTGTGTGTCTGTGTGTGTGTGTGTGTGTCTGAGTGTGTGTGTGTCTGAGTGTGTGTGTGTGTGTGTGTGTGTGTGTGTGTGTCTGTGTGGGCATGTCTGGGTGTGTGTGTCTGGGTGTGTGTGTGAGAGTGTGTGTGGGGGGGGGTCAGGGGTCTAAATCCAAATCCAATATCTTCCTCAGTTGCCTTCTACTTACTTTTTTAGCCAGGGTCTCTTTATCGTTTGGATCAGTTGGACTGGCTGATCTATGAATGGTGGCGATCCCCCCACTCCGACTCTGCCTTCCTAGCAATTTACTTACTGTCTGTTATGTGGGTGGTAGGGATTTGAAAACAGGTCCTCAAGCTTGCAAAGCAAGCATTTTATCCACTAAAGCCACCTCCTTGGCCCCATAATGTTTTGATCTCAGAGAGGGGAGCAGGAAAATTCCAATCTCTTGCAGCCTTGCTGGTAGGCACTCCAGTCCAACTCATCAATTCCAGGATGTCTTTGAAATAGTGAACATATAATGTTAAGGTTAATAAGTTATTTTAGGCATATAAAAATAAAAAAATGAAGATCTGTTGCATTCTCATTCGTTTGATTAAATAATCTTGAAATTAAAGAACTATTCACTCACTGTTTGGGAAGCCACCTGTTTGAACCAAGGACAAACTCATCATGGTTGGTTATGTTGGTAGATGTTTCCTGTCACACAATCCAACTGCATTTTTTCAAATTATTGGCCACACTCTAAGAAGAAAAACTTTGAATGAGACGATGTAGTTGAGGCAAAATATATCGAAGTAATGATCGCTGACTTGTTGACAAATAATCTGTCCTACAAAGGGAAATTCTATTCGTCTTGTGCATTTACTCCTTGGATCGCTCCCCAGTTTTCAGAATTGTAAAATCACTTACTCTGTGGACTCTGCAATGGGAACACAGGGAGCAACTGTGATTAACTGTAGATACTGGAAGTGTGCCAATCAGCCTCTTAGGTACAGGATTTTTAGGATGAAATCAATATTTAATTAAACATTTTCTCCAAAAGACAGGTCATCTGAACTAAATATAAGCAGGGAAACATAAAATTCAAGTACAATTCTTGTGACCTCACAGGATAACTATAAAATGTTTTAAAATTTAAAATATTAACAATGACTTAATAGTTAAGGACTTGAAGACCTTAACGAAGCAAACTTGTTATCATTGCTTGAGATTAGTTTCAATTCTAAAACCACAATTAATAAATTGTGCAAAAACAATAGAGTAAAATGAGGACAAAAACACAAATAACTTGTTTTCTGTAAGCATAAGTGTTCAAGTCATGCAGATGCCATAAAGCAGTTTATTTTTATCAACTCAAAAGTGCACCACATGTTTCCTGCGCATTAAAATTTGGGAGTGGGGATATGAGTAATACTTTTCTGTCAGATTCAAAGAGTGGAAGAGTCAGAGAAAACAAAAAAAAAACAAAACAACACATATGGGCATATAGCAATATAATTTCAGGATTATATACAAACAGAAGCAGAACACAATGCATTACATATGGACTTACTATATGTGAAACCACCTCACCTAATGTTCCAGGAATTAACTAGATGTTTCCAGTGTCTCACGAAGAAATGATCCTCACCGCAGTGTAAGAAAGATAACCCTAAGACCATTACTATTCTCTCTGTCTCAGTCTCTACAATAAATAACAGGATGGTTGCTCGACGTGACACTGTAACAGCTAAGCCGTTGCAGAGCTCTGTAACCCCTGCTTTCGTTTGACAGCCTAAGCTCTGAGACTTACTCTGAAGTGCTTGTTGACCAAAATATTTCATGAACTGCTCTTGGAATTGCTCACAAAAAAATAATGAAACCCATCGCACTGAGTAATTTTTCTCTTTAGGAGGCCAGAGTGGAATCCTGCAACCTTTGATTAAATAGCATTCTTTCCGGAGATAAATTTAGCAATGATAATTTGACCAGGAAAACCTTTTTTTCTGGTACGATATGTTAGAAGAGACCCAGGGCACTAGGCATCCATTTGTCCTTTCTCTCCCCCAGGTGACAGAGTAGGGAGTTTATCTACCTTTCTTCTACTCCACAGCATAAACTGAAGATAAGCTGCTCCCTCATAGATAATCCTCCATTGTAATTTTTTTGTTCCTGGTCTCTCTGTTCCTCCAAGATTTTGCTCTGAAGAAATCCTTCTTGCTCCAAAAAAACTGTACATAAGATGACTCACACAAAGATAGGGAGACTATGACTTGACATCTTTTTCCTTTAAAATTATTTATTCTCAAAGAGGATAAATCATTAAAACATCCCCAAAATATCAACAGTTTTATTTGAGCAAATATTTCTTTTTGAGATTCATGAGTGAATCAAAATAGAAAGTAATAAAAGAATTTAAGTCAAGAAAAAAGAGTAGAAAGTGCTGGGAGCCAGAGAAGAAATGGGAGAAACATCAACACAACTACCCACAAACAAACTTTTTACTTTTACAAAAGTTCCAGATTCAGTGTGATGTTAATTCATATTGTTGACCAAAATGACACTTTCACTACATTCTGGAGTGTAAAAAAATTAAATTTTTTTGTCTTTGAACATGTTGTGTGTTTCCAGAAAGCAGTGATGTTCCCCTTTCAATCTTGGAACAAGACTGAATTTTTTTTCTTTCTTTTTTTTTTATTAATAATATAATTTAAAATTTTTACATGTGGATCCCAATTTCCTCTCCCTCCCTCCCTCCCTCCATCCCTTCTTCCCTCCCTCCCTCTTACCTTCTTTCCCCTGTGACATGCACCCTGGCCACCCTCCCCTCCCATCCCCCCACCTCCATTCCACTTGTAGGGCTATGCTATCCAGGTTGGGTCATGTAAATCTGTCAAGTCATTTGAAGTAGGGACTAGGACTTCTCTCCTGTCTCTAGGTTAAGGGGGTATCCCTCCATGGGGGATGTGTCCACAAGGTCCTTTTGTGCACCAGGAATACATCCTGTTTCTACTGTCTGAAGTCCCTTAGACTGCTCAGTCCTAGCTGAGACCCATATTCAGGGAGTCTGAGTCAGTCCCTTGCTGGATTCCCAGCTATCAGTCTGGGGCGGGAGGCTTAGCTCCTCCTTGTTCAGGTCAGCTGTCTTTGTGTTTCTGCAACCTGGTCTTGTCCCCTCTCTAGATTGAGTCAGGGAGAGAGGGAGGGAGAGAGAGGGGAGGAGGGAGGGAGGGAGGGAGAGAGGGAGAGGGAACATAAAAGAGGGAGCCATTATTGGTTTGAAGAGAAAACTGAACCTAAAGAAAGGTCTAGAGATCTACAAGACTGACTCCAACTAACAATTTGAGCAACTGTGGAAAGGCTACCATAAATGCCCTTCCCTGATAGTGAGATCATCAACTAAATTATCCACCATCATGGAGCCCTCATCTAGCACCTGTTGGAAACAGAAGCAAACACCCACAGCTAAACACTGAGTCGAACTAGAAAACAAGACTGAATTTTTAACCAAAACTCTGCCTGAGAGAATCATAAGAGTCCAACAGAGTTTGGACGTCTGCTTTGGAGACGCCAACCTTCATCAGCCTTCACAGTTTTCCCTTCTTACCTTTGCCCATGCATCAGGGGAGCATTTCCTGACTCCCTCCCACGAAGCCGCTGAGGTGAGGCTATCAGCTGTCAGGGTCTTTCCTTAGACACAGGAAGCAGGGTGTCAGGTCTTAGCCAGAGCATGTGTGCCCAAGCACAACTGGAAATCTGTCATGCAAGTGTGAGGCCCTCGTCTGCCACAGCAGCTGCCCTTACCCAAGTCCAAAGCCGAGTCTTCTTTGTGCCAAAGTCACAGAAAAGACAGGCTCAGAACAAAATTTAGGAGCAGACTGGACGAGGATTGTGTCTTGTTTCGAAGCTGAATTACATCTTATTTTCCAGGTGTCTCATGATCAGTAGCTTCTTTATCATTAATTTTAGCTAGTGTGTACAATTCTGGGCTTTGCTGACAATTTATGCATGGTTATCATTGTCTCTTGCTTGTATTGGCCTCCCTTGCCTATCTTACCCTCCCTTGTCTTCACCTTGTAACCACGTCTTTATCTCTGTCCTTAGTTCATGGATTATTCCATCCTGTGATTGTTTTTTATTTCTTTTACCTTCTTGCTGATAGTCCATAGCAGGGTCACAGATGAATGGCATTTTGTTCATTTCTTCCAAAGACATCAAAGAAAAAGAGACTTCCTCTCTTAGGTAAAGTTTCTATTGCTGTGAAGAGACACCATGACCCTGGCAACTCTTACAAAGTAAAACATTTAATTGGGGTGGCTCATTTGCAGTTACAGAGGTTCAGTCCATTATCATCATAACACAGAACATGGTGGCATGCAGGCAGGCATGGTGCTGGAGAAGGAGCTGAGAGTCCACCATCTCATAGGCAACAGGAAATGGGCTGGGTGTCACACTGAGCTAAGCTTGAGCAAAAGAGACCACAAAACCTGTCCCCACAGTGATATGCTTCCTCAAGCAAAGCCATACCCATTCCAACAAACCACATATTCTATAGTGACACTCCCTGTGAGATTGTGGGGGCCAGTTACATTCAAATCAGCACATTTTCTCTGTCAGTTGTGTCAATGCACTTAGTTCTAGCAAGTAGTTCTTGCATATAATTGGGGGTCCATTAAAACGGTCAGAATAAATGACTACCGCATTCCTTTTATTGTTATTAAACTTTATTCTTTTCATCTTATTATTATAAAATTGAATTCTTCTGCAACATACATTTTATGAAGTAGAAATATGGCAAATTGTAGCTCTGAAGTAATGTGCCTACCTACATAAGCCCAAGGATCTGAGTTTGATCCCCAGGACCTATGTAAAAACAAACAAACAAACAAAAACCAAAACATATTAGTGTTCACTTACAATCCTAGCACTGAGAAGGTGGAAACAGATGGACCCCTGGGGTTCACTAAGCAGCTATCCTAGAATACTTGGCAAGCTCCAAGTTATTAAGAGATCCTGTCTAAAAAAAACAAGGTGCACAGTACCTAAGGAACAACATATGACGTTGACCATGGCCTACATAGGTACATACACATACATGTCTACTGTACACATACAGTGCACACACATACTCACAAAAGACACTGTAGCTCATTCAGGAAAACAAAAGAAACATAAAACTACCAACAGTCATGCTACTCTTTGAGTCCAAAAGATATGAATGTGCAAAGACCTTTGTAACCTCATGTGAACCTGTGAATTACTCTTTAACAAAAGGTTGTAGTCCAGTGAATTATTATGATCTATTCTCATCATTGTACATCATCTCAATATTGTAGATGGACAGATGACTCATACATACATACATACATACATACATACATACATACATACACACACATAGACATGATTATATCACATTTGCTAGGCTATTGAGACATGTGTACAAATACTTCACCTATCTTCACTGACGGCTTTCCTCTAAACCATATCTCAAACCCAATTACTGTACCTTCTAAATTTTAAAATACAATTCAAAGATCAATGTTTTTACTCATTATTTAATGAGTAAATGGACCCCCTCTATTCTGTATTTAAGTATTTGTTCATGACATAAAACCCCTCTAAGACATTGCATGCTGACTGCTCACAAGCTCATATACACACACCCTCTTTCTTGCAATATTAATGATGACTCTCAGCCTTACCTTTCGGTAAGGCCCTCCAGATGGACCACTAGTTCTGTTCAAATTAACTCCAAGACCACCCCCTTTCTAATTGCCAGCTGCCAGCAGGAGCTGTTTGCAGCAGCTGTTTCTCCCATGGTCAGCTACAGCAGCCATTGCTTGGGCTTAGTTCTCTGCAGTCTTCAGGCTCTTCCTACCTGCTCTTAGTCACAATTGGCCCTGATTATCTATTCAGAAAGAGGAAAGGGAAAACATTAATAATTGAAAATACCATCATCAAATGATAATTATTTCAAAGGACAGGAAATATGTAACTCGGTGTTGTGGTCTCTGATCGAAGTAATGAGTTGTCAGAGATTTGAGCTATCAAGATAAATTCTATTTTTTGATCATTTTATTAAAGAACATAGTATTTATGATTTTTAAGTGACTAGGATTGAAGTGATGATGAGGGATACAAAGGAAAAAAAAAGGAGACAGAAAGAGGCACGGAGGAACAGAGGGAAGGCGGAGAAATGCAGGTCATTTGTCTTCAATAAGCATAAATGGGAACTTCTGTCTAACTAAAAAAGATACGTTTGTCCTCCTAAGCATATCTGTGCTTAGTGCCTGTTGGCCCTGCCTTCACCCAGGACATCTCCCTACACCACCTGTCCCCTCCCTCAAATCTCACAGTGCTGCCTCCCAAATGCTTTCACTAAGCCCACCTGTCCCCACAATATCTTTTCTTCATTGTACCTTCATTCCATGTGCTACTACATTTTGATGTCACAGATGCCAAATTCAGCCATCTGAGGTAGTTTCCTCATAGGGGGAGCAGAAAAGGTTTCCTCAGAAGGACCTGTGAGTACATGATGTCACGTCACACATTTACAAAAGAGAAAAAATGCTATTTGTAGAAAAAGGAGAAGTCACAAGCTGATGAGCAGCATAGGAACCCATGGTACCCCCCCCCCATGAAGGAAGCAGTTGCAAACTCCAGTGGCTGTAATAGTAAGGGCTTCTTTGGTCTCTACTCGGTTCCTTTTGAGATGACTTTGGAGCTCTTTGGTTGCAATAGGAATGAGAACTGAAATGAAGGTTCTTGAAGGTGTGGGTGTAATGATTTCACTAGACCCAAGATAAATGATAACTGAGTGTTTTACTGGGGAACAACTTACACAGAACAATAAAGAGCCAGCCTTTTCTCTGCCCGTCCGATCCAATCCGCGGCACAAGAGAGAGAGAGAGAGAGAGAGAGAGAGAGAACGGAGAGACCACACCTCACACTTACCTCTTTCCGCTTTCTGTCCATACCTGAAACCAGGCCCAAAGGTGTGTGGCCAGTGTTAGAGGTTCACAGGCAAGATGCCACTTCAGATTCTGGCAGTATCCATAGTGTTTATAAAAATTCAATTACGCGGCATTGACAGCACTCAGGATGTTAGGATGAGTCCTAGTATTCTTACACCATTATATTAGAGAGCATGCTGAAATGACAATTAATGATTTCTGGTAGAGATGATATTTGATCAGGAATAATTCAAATTATTATGGGATATTCCACTGTGCCACAGATTTAGCTCAGTGGTAGAGTGCTTGCCTAGCAAGTACAAGGTCCTGGGTTCAGTCTTCAACTCTGGCGGGGGGGGAGGGAAAAAAAGAAAAAGAAACCTATGTCACAGATTTTTCTAATCCCTTTTAAACAGTTCTCTCATGTTATATGAAATTGCAAATAGATTTTGTATAATTACGGTAGGGCCAAGGCTATTCCTCCAAGACCAGGGAGTCAGGAAATATTGCCTAACTAAACCATAGCAATAGCATTTCTTAACACATGGATTTTATAGAAACTTTTGGAACTAGGCAGGAAATCCCATAACATTTTTAGATGGATGGATGGATGGATGGATGGATGGATGGATGGACTTGACATTCACATTTTTGTTTTCAGTTACATTAGCTACATTTTAAGAGTCCAATACCTACAACAAATGTTATTGTATCTGACAGTGTACATGTAGAACATTTATGTCATCACAGAGAGTGGTTAGTGGACATGGACAGCATTCAATCCAATTTGTTGAGCAGTGCCAGTGCAGCGGGCACACTGTGCTTTTCAGGGTGAAGGGTATGGGAAATGGTCTTACCAGCATTAGCCTCATGGAAATATAACCTAAGATTTCTAGGAAGACACTTGGGTGAGAGTTGCCAGAAAAAGGATGTTGGGGCCCCTTTCCTCAGACATCTTTTGTTTTTAAAGAAAGGATCTCCAGCCTAGCCTGGCTGTGAACTCACTGTGTAGCTGACATGACCTGGAATTTTTGATTCCTCACTTCCACTGTGCATCACTACCCTTTTGTGATGCTGAGAATCAAATTCCTGGTTTGCACACACTGGTCAGCCTTTCCCCAACTGAGTGACATGACCAGCCCAGACACTGAATTTTGAAGAAGCGGTTTCATTTCCTAGAAAATAAAATGATCACACTGGATGACATGTCCACAGGACCAGAACACAGGAAGGATCTCACCTTGCTGGGGCCAGCACACTGCATCATGAGAAAGATATGCCTGGATATTGAGGTACAAGTAAGATGCAAAATTCAACAATCTTTTATAAGATGACCTCTTGGAAAATTGGCGATTTTCTAGATAAATTCTACAAGCCCCTGAGGGAAAAAAAATGTGTGGCTAAGAAAGGACTGAAAATGCAGAGGGAAGAACCATGGATTCCAGAGTGCAGAAATCCTTCCTCCAAAGGCAGCAGTGCTACCCAGCAGTCTTGAGAATGTGTACGGTGGTGTCAGGGACTGTGGGAAGCTAGTGATGTAATCAGCACAAATTAAAACAGGCTAAACCCGTTGCAGGAAGTGGGATAAAGAAGAGGACTTGACATCTTCCAGTAGATGGGAGCACCCCAAGCTGTCACCTCCCTAGTTGACAATTACAAGGACAGATATTCCAGAACCTTATTGAGGCCAGAGAGGAAAGGAGGTGACTCTGGGAGGCATACCTGCACGTACCTGAGCTCTGGCTCTCTCTTGTCTTGTTTGGTCAACAATGTTAGGAATCACATTGTTTTCCTTTTATCAGAGTAGGAAGCACAAGTCATTGTAAACTAAAGGAGCATTTAGCTTCATTGTGTTGTTTACCAGCCAAATCCTTTTACCGTTGGATTCGAAATGAAGTGGCCTTTGGCTCATGTGTGTGTAGATTTCACTTAGTCTCTGTTGACTCCAGCTTATGTCATTGTCCAAACGTTCACTCTTTCACCCACTGGGGACCTGGCTTGATGACTAAATAGCAAGGTCCCCATCCCATAATACTCTTTCCTGAGTGTGTTCCAGAACACCAAGGGCGCAGTGTTCTGTTTTTCAGATGCTGCTGCTTTTACTGCCACTCTACGTCCAGGAAATGTCACCTTGGATGGAAAGCATTACTTCACCAAGTTGACATGTTGACCATTTTAAAAACTGTTTCATGATGATGCTGTTTTCAACTTCCCGGTACTGTTCAAATTCAATGCTAGTGTCAATTTGTTTAGCAGAGTCTCTTCCTGCCTTGCATTCCTCAAGATTCTTTTCCCCTTTGCCTTTCTATTTTCTTATCTCTTGCCTGTTTTTCGACATTTACTATAATGTGTGCTTTCTATTTGTGGTATCTTTTCTCCACACATTCAACTTATCTGTCATGCTTTAAATTACTATTTTTAAGTAAATGATAGCATTTCACAGGCAACTGCTGGTAGAATAAGCAATACCTGGTACCTAACCTTTCATTTTACCTTGAATATAGTGTATTGAACTTTAGTCCGGTGGGTTAAAATTTCCAGTGCCTTTTTGAAATGTCTGAAAAGCAAGGTCCCACTGACCACCTTCAAGGACGAGGTTGGAGTTGGGGACAATACTTGATTTATAATGTGAACTGATTTCCATGGCATAAATTCTCTCATTTCAGATAATTCATGCTGCCAGCATGACCTCAACCAGTTCACAAGATGTGTAAAAATGTAACAGTTGTCTGTGATGAACCAGTGTAATTCAGTTCCAGCAGGCCACTGCAAAAACTTTTACAGAAATACGAAAAACAACGTTCTATTGAACAAATTATATAAAAGACACATGTTTTAACTACTTAAATTCTGTTTTCTTTTGAAAATAAAATAAGATCACATCTGAAAGAACAGCATGCAGGAGTTTATTTGGTAACTGAAAAAATTAATAGGAGCTCTTTCTCAAACATAAAAATGCAAAATGAGGTACACTAACTTAGCTCTGTTGCTTTTTCCACTTCTCCAAAAATTAATGTCCAATCAAAAAAAAAGTTATCATGTAAGATTAGAACTCCAGTCTCTATCATTGCCACAGAAGAGCCAATCCAGAGGCTGGAAATCATCCATGGACTAAGACTGAGCTTGAGGTGGAAAGCATAAAAATATAAAGATATCAGATTCTCTCAAAGCTCTCGATAATTTACTAGCCATTGAGAAATCCTTTGACATTCAGGGAAAGTTATGAGGATGCCTATTCTCTGTGATGAGAGATTACATAAATCCTAAGGGTTGCATTTGACAACAGCAGTTTTCATAGATCTAAGTATTACTTCTATTCAGAACCAACTTAGAGCTCTGTTTAGTTCTAGTGGGTTAATACCAAATAGAGTAAAGCAAGTTAGAAGTAGAAATCCTATTGAGGAATAAATAAATGCTTTAACACCAGTCAGGTCACTCCAAATACTTCCATTAAATGCAAGGGACTCTACACAGAGAGAGTTCACTGGTTAGAGACAGCCAGTGGAAGACAAAATGAATGCTTTCTAGAAAATGGTCTGCACACAAGTATTCTCACCAAAAAATAAAAGTATCTCAGACAACATATATGTTCACTTGATCAATGTAGCCATCCCACATTAGGCATTTCAAAGCATCATGTTGTACATAATAAATATATGTGATTCCTATTGGTCGGTTTAAAAATAAGTTAACTAAAATTTTAAAAGTAAAGTGATTTTGCAAAATGTTACAGATAATTAGATTACAAATAAAATAGGACTTGCTTTTATGAGTTGAGATGTCAGTTTTGGAAGTTGGCCATACTTATTAAATTAGAAACTATACTGAGAGTCCTACACTGATGTGCTGAATAGTTTTAAATCAACTTACACAAGCTATAGTCATCCAAGAGGAGGGAGCCTCAACTGAGAAATGTCTCCATCACCTCAGGCTGTACAAAAGCCTGTAGAGCATTTTCTTTATCAGTGATAGATGTTGGAAGGCCTGAACCATTGTGGGTGGGCCACTCTGGGCTGGTGGTCCTAGGTGCTATCAGAAAACAGGATTAGCACGCCAGGACTTGAACCCCTCCATGGCCTTTGCATCAGCTCCTACCTCCAGGTAAAGGCCCAGTTTGAGTTCCTGCCTTGGCTCCTTTTAATAAACTGTGACTCTGGCACACTGAGATATGTGAAGCCAAATAAACCCTTTTCTCCCCAACTTAATTTCTGGTCATGGTGTGGCATTACAGAAATAATAACCTCAATAAAACAGCAGACTACTTCAACTTTTTTGCAGTCCTGTGAGGCAGATACTATGACACATATTTTACAAATCAGAAAACTAGGACCTGGGTCAATTACTTACAGTCACATAACTAAACATGGCAGACCCAAGCCTGAGCCCACACATGACCAAAATGGCCGTGTTTAGACAAAGTACTGCTTAACCAAAAACCTTCCTTATTGTCTTTGCATCATCCCATTGATGCAAACCTGTTACGGTTGGTTTTTCCTTCCCGCCGGCTCCATCCCGCCTGCCACCAGTCTGGCCCACAGCTGCATCAGCCCCAAATAACACTCAGAGACTCTGTATTTGATACAATCCTGTTGGCCAGTTACCATTATTGTTTATAGGCTAGCTCTGTCTTAATTATTAACCCATTTCTACTTATCTAATTATTTCCACGTGGCTCATCTTATCCTGGAGCCGCGGCTGGCGTCCTGCTTCCTCCATGCTCTACATCTTGACTCCCAACTACTTCCTCTTTCCTCCTCCTAGTCTCTTAGCCCAGCCTATCTAGTTTTCTATTGGCCAACAGGGCTTTATTAATTAGTATAAGAAACATATTTACAGAATAACATCTCCCATCACAAACCTAACCCAAAATAAAAAGCCCAGGCATGAACAGCTACAAGAGATTAGAAAAGATATAAAGTTCATCAGTTGGAGAATGTTGAATGGCCTATTCATGCAACAGCATTTCACCATTCAAAATAAATCTGTGAGTGGAAGACACGCTAAAATAAATAACATCAATACAGCTCTGTGGATAGAGATAGTATATCATTTCTGCTTTTTCTTCTGAATCTTTTTTGTGTGTTTTAGAAACATAAGTATTATTTTATTATGAGAAAAGAGTAATTTCTAGAGATTTCTGTCCACCCCTGTCAGTCTCCCTGGCAGGGGGACTGTATAACAGAGCTCATGTCACTGCTGCAAAAACTAGACTAGAGTCAAAGCTGAGACTTGCTTTTCAAAAACCCCTTCTCCACTTCCCTAATTCTTCCTGCTGGCTTCACCCCTTAAAAAGTGTCATAGCCTCCCAAAACATGACCATTATCTACAGAACAGCTGCTCAAATATATGAGCCTGCAGGCGATATTTCACATCCAAACTGTAACATTTGCCATAACCAAGTCTGCTGCCCTTAATTTCCTCCCTCAACTCCACAGAAAAACACCCTTACAACTGATGTCAATATTCTCTCTGCTGTCAAATCCACCACCACATCAGATCCTTGTGCTGTGTGAATGATCTTGTAGCTACAAGTGAGTCTTTGAATGCCTTCTTCCTTGAGTCTTGTGACACCCTGGGTACAAATACACTGGGGGTTGTGTCTGCAACAAACATCACCTGCTCCCTTGCTAACACAGTGCCAGTAAGCTCGGTATGGGAGGGTCCAAAGGAAATGTCTCACTGCTCTGCACTGTAATTAGCTTAAGATTTCCATACAATCAGCCAGGTACTGGCCATGTGACCCCAGGATAAGCTCCTCCCACTACTCAATTCATGCTCTGGAGTTCGGTTTTTGAGGTTTGGAACGGTGACAGACGTTTTGTGATTAGGAGAAGGGAGTTTCCAAAATCTAAGACAGAGCCTGTGCAAGAAGGAAATGCTGAAGTCCCCAACGCTGATTGCTTCACCCCAGACTTCCCCTGTGTGATCTCCTAATGTTTAAACCGCTCTTAGTCAGCAACAGGCCCTAGAAATCAAAGATGCCAAAGGTGACATTGGCGTATGCTTTCTTCCTAGTGTCTCTGCCACCTCTTCATGCCCTGAGGCACTTCCCTGAACTCTGCATGCTCTGCATGTTACTGCTCTGGAATTTTGTCATTGACTAGCTTCCCTTCTTAATTTTCTAATGTCACACATATAGTTATAGACATACATAAGGATGCCTACTATGAGACAGACTCTCTTTTGGCTCCTGGAGCTATGTATGCTGATGAGGTAAGACAACTGGGGCCCCTAAACAAGAGAAAGAAAAAGGATTAGTATATATCGGCTGCTTTCCTGTTGCTATGATGGAACACCATAAACAAAAGCAACTTATGGAAGAAAGAAATTTTGGACTTATGACTCTATCGGGCTTAGAGTCCATCATGGCAAGGAGGCACAGAGAGCTGAGATATGAGTCTCAACAGCACACAGATGAGCAGACAGTGGGATGAGGCTACAGAAACTCAAAGCCACCTGTAGTGGCATTTTGTTCAGCAAGTGGACTTGGGATGGTGGTCACAGCTTAGGGCATGGCTTCATGTGTGTAGACATGTCCCCTTATAAGTAAGAGTAGGGGCTGGCTCTTCCTTAGCCTGACTAGCTCAGTCAGTAGATCATGAGACTCTTAATCTCAGGGTCACGGGTTCAAACTCCATGTTGGATGCCAAGTGAAAGTGGGTTTAAGAAAGTCCCCAAGTACCCAGATAAAGAATTAACAGCTATTTATCTGGGGAGCACTCACACAATGACAGAAAATAACTGCCAAGGTCTTCCTGTCCCTGTAGATGTAGCCTCTGCCCTTCAGGATGCTCTGACCACAACCCAAGAGAGCATGAGCGAGTCCCTCCTCTTCCTTATAAGGGATCACATCCACACACCTGAAGCCGTGCCCTAAGGTATGACCACCACCCTAAGTCTACTGATGGAACAAGAAGCCACTAAGGCCACCTCCAGTAATGTACTTCCTCCAGCAAGGCCACCAACCTCCTAAACCTCTAAGAACAGTGCCACCGACTGGGGAACAGCTATTCTAATCCCTGAGCCTATGGGGAGGTCTCTCATTCAAGCCATCACATATAAGCTATATAGGCGTGTGGGGTGGGGGTGATGAGGAGCTGATTGAATATTTCCATGCCTTTACGTCTAGGGGTGCTCTCTTCTGTACCAAATTTTTGCCTCTTTTTCTTTATTTTCTTTTTCATTTTGACTTACCCCTCTTGTTCTATTCTCTGCATGTGTATGGTATTGATTAAAATGTACCGTGAAGTTATATAGATGTAGACTGTTCTTTGAAAATGAACTTACTTTATCTTGAGCGAGCTTTAGAGAGTTATATCCTTCTAAGGATTTGTGTTTTTAAATGTGTTGACGCAATGTTTTATGAAATATGTGAGGTAAAGCTGACATCTTTCTCTTTGTGTAGTTTGTTTCCATCCCACACATCAGTCACAGTATCTTTTGCTACATATGGTTCTAGATATGCTCTCATTTCCACTATGAGTTCTTTTTTTTAACTCAAGGGTAATTTAAAATTTTCTTTCTTGTTCTTACATGGTTTAATCTTTCTGATTATTGTTGCTAATGATTTATATCTTAATTGCATATGTGATCAGAAAGCATTTCTATATTCTTTTAAAACCTTTAAAATTTCAGGATTTCCATTATGATCCAGGATGCATCCATTTTCATACAATATATATTTTTATCATGTTTCCCCTTCCCCAAGTCCTCCCAGAACTACCTTCTCACCTCCCTATCCACATACCTTTGTTCTGCCTCTCCCTCTCTCCCTTTCCCATTCCTTCTCCTTCTCCTTTCTCTTTCTCTTCTCTTTCTCACTCTCTGTCTCCCCATCTCTTTCTCACTCTCTGTCTCTCTCTCTCTCTCTCTCTCTCTCTCTCTCTCTCTCTCTCTCTCTCTCTCTTTCTCACTCTCTCTCTCTCATACACACACACACACACACACACACACACACACAAATAAAATAAAATAAAAACACACAAAAACAAAAAGGAAAATCCAGAGCTGGCAAATTGTTGCAAGGAAGCAGTGTCTTTCAGACACAGCAAAGTCGGTGGCAACATGCACGAGGCCTACACAGGTTCAAGCTAGAAGGGTGCCCAGAACTGAGAGGGGAAACGGGACACAGGGTCCCACCCCTAAACAAAAAGTTGGTTGCAATTGATACCAGCTGCTGAAAAGAAAATCGTTTTTTCTCCAACAGAGTGGCACTAGTGTATAATAACCACATTCTAGGGTAGGCCCCATGCCCAGGCCAACACAGAATTAACTCCGTGTTTGTCTGTCATGAAATTTTTGTTTTGTTTTGGCATTTATTTTCTAATTAGTCTTTTGCTTGTTTGATACATATATACACACACTTTTTTTCTTTTTGAGGCAAGGTCAAGGCTGGCTTGTCCTGTCCATTCTCCTGCCTCAGTCTCTTGAGTGCTAGAATTACCAGCTTGCACCAGCACTCAAGTCCCATTTGTCCTTAAAAAAAAAAATTTCCTGCTGCTACTGTGTATTCTATATGTGATCATTAGATAAAATCTGTTGCATATTGTTTAGACTTTCTCTTTACTGGTTTTTATTATTATGAAGACAATTATGCTAAAATCTTCAACTGTGATTTGTTTATTTCACTTCACAATTTTATAATTATGCTTTGTATATTTTGAAGTTGTGTTATTAGGGGCTCCTGTTCACAAAACATGTCGTTTTTCTTCCAAGAAATGTGTTTGCCCTTAAAGCTATTATTTAAATAAATTAATCTAGCTACATCTACTTTCTTCTGCCTGTTTTGTCTTTGTTCAATGCCTTTAATTCCAATCTTTATCATTTCTACTTCTCCTTAAACAATTGCATAAGCTGACTACCACTGAAATGTTCTAATTACAGTTTTGCTTTCCAAAATAAGATTATTCACTTCACCAAAGAAACAAGAAGCACAACAGCCACGTGGACATGGAAGCTAGCGTGGTTTTGAGGAGTTCTGGTTTGCTATGGTGAGCCCAGCGTCTTCTCTAAGAATCGGTTCTTGTTTCCTACTGGGCTTTGTGAGATAAACATAACCTGTGTGGGCAGGCGCCAGAGCAGGAAGGCAGAAAGTGTTCCTGAAGAGGTGCTGGGGGTGGTTGAAAGAAAATGGCCCCCAAAGGAACAAGATCTCCTGAGCAGTGAGTGGAGAGGTAGCTAAGAGAAAGAGAAGGGGAGGAGAGGAAAGCACGTGGGACTAGGAAGATTGAATCAGGGGAAGAATAGATGAGAGAGAGAGAGAGAGAGAGAGAGAGAGAGAGAGAGAGAGAGAGAGAGAGAGAGAGAGAGAGAGAGAGAGAGAGAGAGAGAGAGGATAAAAGAGGGATCCATTATAGGTTTGAAGAGAAAACTGACTCCAGAGAAATGTCCAGAGACCTACAAGACTGACCCCAGCTAACAATTTGAGCAACAGTGGAAAGGCTACCATAAATGTCCTTCCCTGAGAATGAGGCTGATGACTAACTTATCTACCATCATAGAGCCCTCATCTAGTAGCTGATGGAAAAAGAAGCAGACACCCACAGCTAAACACTGAGCTGAACTGGAATCCAAATGAGGAGAGGGAGGACAAGACCAGACTACAGAAACACATAGAGACAGCTGACCTGAACAAGGAGGAGCTAATGGACCCCCAGACTGATAGCTGGGAATCCAGCATGGGACTGACTCAGACCCCCTGAACATGGGTCTCAGTTAGAAGGCCTGGGCAGTCTAAGGGACCTCAGGCAGTGGAACCAGGATGTATTCCTGGTGCACAAAAGGACTTTGGGAGCACATTCCCCATGGAGGGATACTCCCTTACCCTAGAAGCAGGAGGGCCTAGTCCCTACTCTAAATGACTTGACAGATTTTGTTGACCTGTCCTGGAAGGCACCACCCTCCCAGTGGAGGGGGAGGATGGAATGGAAGGTGGTCGAGGGGCATGAGAGGGAGGGAGAGAGGGAGAAGGGAGGGAGGGAGAGGGAACTGAGGTCGAAACATTAAAAAAAAAAAAAAAGGAAAAAAACTAAAGAAAATGGCCCCCGTAGGGAGTGGCACTATTAGTATTAGGAGGTGTGACTTTGTTGGAGGAAGTGCGTCACTGAGGGGGTGGGCTTTGAGGTCTCCTTCGATCTCTGTTCTCAGTGTGGCACAGAGTTGCCTCTGCGGCCTGTTGATCCAGATGAAGAGACTCTCAGCTCCTACTCCAGCATCATGTCTGCGTGCTCCCAGCCATGATGACAGTGGACTAAACCTCTGGACTATAAGCCAGCCACAGTTAAATGGTTTTCTTTGTAAGAGTTGCCGAGATCATAGTGTCTCTTCACAGCAATGGAAACCTTGCCTAAGGCAGGGGGTAAGCAATTCTGAGTGTGGGGGAGGTGTGGCAAACCCAAAGGTAACTGGAGCAATTAGCAACACAGAAGTGAGCCATGGCCATCATTTCCTAGTCTACACAGTCACAATCAAAGGTTCAGAAGCCGTGACTTAGCCTTCAAAGACACTATGTTGTCACTGACCAGTCTTTATTTTATTGTATTTACATTCCAACTGCTATCTCCACTCCCTCCCTCCTTCCATTTCCTCCCCTCCCCCCCCCCCCACAATCCACTCCTCTGTCTCTGTTCAGAAAGAGGCAGGCCTCCCATGGGTAAGCACGGAGTATCAAGTTGCAGTCACACTAAGCACCTATCCTTGTATTTAGGCTGGGCAATCCAATCCGGTTTGAGGAATAGATGCCCAAGGGTCAGCCAAAGTTTTAGGGACAGTCCCTGCTCCCTTTGTTCAGAGTCCCACTAATAGACCAAGCCACACACAACTGTCACACATAGACAGAGGTCTGGGGTCGGTCCCTTGCAGGCTCCCTAGTCCTTTGTTCAGACTCTGAGTTCTTAGGAGCCAGCTATGAGTTTTCTTGTGATTTTTGACCCCCTGACAAAGCCCTGCCTTACTAGGATGTTACCAAATATTTTCAGAAGAAACCTGGTTTTAGATTTGGGTGGGAGAACAACCAAGTTTGAGATATCTGTGGCTAATTCTTTTGTTAATCGTATGGAAGTCAAATTAATCATGTGTGTGACCTACATTTGTAAAGCCTCCACTCCCCTGCAAATCACGGAAAGGGCTCTACACAGCACTGAGAGGAAAATGATTGGAACCTTTCTATCCCCCCTCATCCTGCCAAACGTGATAATAACCCACTCCTTACTGAAGTCCTCCGGAGAAACATTAAATGCAAAGGCTTCTAGGATGCTTGGCCCGGTTGACTGTCACAAACAGCATGATAAATGGATTCTCTGAGGTAGGAATGGAAAACAGTATATAGTAAGGCTAGGCTCTGCAACAGAGAGGTACCAAAAAATTACTGCCAAAATAAAACTCCAACTTGTCTGGGTCCCTATTGACAGGGCTTTGCCAACAGCTGAATCTGAACTAACTTCAGCAGCCTCTGCCCAGGGCAGTGCAGTCTGGAAGCCACCTTGCTCCACTTCTGCTCGGTTCATGTCTTATCCCTCCCAAGAAAACTGAGCAAAGAAAGAAGAGAGAGAGAGAAAAATTCCAAATACATCTGTGTGCATATGAGCATGCATACATGCACAGATACATACACATGTGCATACATGCACAAATACATACACATGCACGTGTGCATAATGCATAAATACATACATGTGCACATGCACATACATGTACAAATACATACACATATGCATGTGCATGTATGCACAAATACATACACATGCACAAATACATACACATGCACATGTGCATACACATGCATGTGCTCACACACATACACACATTCACATGCAGGTGTTCCCAGACACACACACAGATGTACACATGCAGGCACAGACATGCACACATACACAAGAGTATGTGCAGCCTTTCATTCTTTTCCTCATCTGTTATTATATTAGCTTTTTAATGTGAGACCTCACCAGGGAACCCTTAGAATATTTATTGTCACCAAGAGAAGGTGGCTGCCCAAACAACAAGCTAATGGAAGGGAGAGGAAAGGAGGATCCGACATCCACCACTCACAAATTTCTCCTAAGTGCAGCTGTGTGTGCTGCCTTATGGAGGGCCCAAAACAGAACCACTTGCCAAGATCACAGAGTTATTAAGCTTTGGTGCTAGGATTCAAAACTCAGACTCCTGCATTGAAATCTTAAATTTTCAGCTGGCATTGTCATCTCTGGCTAGCAGTCAGATGAGAATGTTGGTTCCAACAGCCTGATTCTAAGATAGTTGAGATTCTAACCAGGCATGAAGCCCAGGAGGGACATGTAGAGAAGTACATGATAAGGTCAGGGCTGGGCTATGGGTCTGATGGCATGGCCCACTGCAGGGATACAAGAAGGGAAGATGCTCAAGTTTGTACACACACACACACACACACACACACACACACACACACACACACACCACCCCCCCAGAATGCCTCATCTTCCCCGAAACTACTGAATCTCTCCTTCACCACTTCCTTCTCTAAACAAATAAAAGGCACTCCTCACTATATCTGAACATAAGACAGCTTATTCTAGTATAAATTACATGCGTGGTATTGGGGGGGCTGTAACTGACAATGGACCTCGGGGCTTCATACATGTTAGATGATCACTCTATCACTGAGTCACAGCCCTAGCCCTAAAAACTACTTCTTCTCTCATTTTTCCATCTCATATCCACAACCACACAACTATTTTTAACATATTTCAACCTTTGTAGTTACTTATCCACCTAGGTCAGTGGTTCTCAACCTTATTAATGCTATGACCTTTAATACAGTTCCTCATGTTATGATGAACCAACCATAGATTATTTTTGTTGCTACTTCATAACTATAATTTTGCTACCATTATGAATCATGATGTAAATACCTGATATGCAGAATGGTCTTAGGCAACCTCTATGAAAGGGTCATTTGATCTAACAGCGTCTCAACTCACAGGTTGAGAACCCCTGTCCTAGATCATCTTTGTTTACTAAATAGTCCATATATGTTTATCAGCTAAAGAAAACATACTATATACATGGATTAGAACATTGTGGCAGGAAAATAGTTTGTCTTCAGTCACCATAGTTTCAATTAACAAAATGCCGTTGACATATGTTTTAAAATGTAACCACGTAAGATAAGACACACATCTAGGTCATGAACTTTGGCGTGTTATTTGGTCATATGCCACTTGCATTGAACTAGTTGGGACAATAAAACTAAGATAAGAAAGCAAGTAAAATAGTGACAGAGAATTTTCATTCATAATGTATGCAGTATAGAATTCTCAGGGAGTTGAGATGAAAATGAAATCCATAATTCATATGGCATCTCTCCATTCAATTCTCAGGTTGTCATTTCAGAGAAACTTGTAATTGGTCATCAGCATTTTCATCATCAAGGGTTCATTTTAAAAATACAAATTAGACTTGAATAAGATACGTATCTCTAATCCAAAATCCAAAACTATTTTAGTGCCAGCATGCCACCAGAGATGGAAACTTCCATACCCAACTTCCAGAGATGAGTTACTATGTAGACACAGGTATATACAAAATATGGAATAAAATAGTTTTTAGACTCTGTATAGAAGAAATATGTCGAACATAAATACATTTCATGTTGTCCCACTCACAAAATTCCTCATTATGTATATGCAAATATTCCCAAACCAAAAGCATCCTAAATATGAACCACTTCAACATTTCTGGTCTCTGCTGTTTTGGATAGGGCTATGTGTTATAAAAACCCATGTTCCAACATGATAATGTGTGACCTTCTAGACTCGGTTGCTGAGGCATAAAAGCTCTTTCTCAAGTGATCAGTTTCTCCTCCCAACCTGACCTCAGACCTTTCCTTCCCCAGGTCCCTCATTTCCCTAAAAATCCATGGAGGCTTTAGTGAAATATTTAATAACAAAAACATTGTTTCATTCACCTTGTCAACATCTAATGCTGTGCCTTAAGATGAATTATGGACAGAAGGGAGACAGGTTTGAAATAAATGCCCAGATATCTGTCCACAAACAAAAGTAAGCTTTAGCCAGACTGATAGCCACAAAAAAAATAATAATTATTGAAATTCTCTGAGAGAAAGAAAAAAACAAGTTTGTTTTCCAACTGAATGATAAAAGTTCTACCTTTCCCATGAAGGTGATTATAAAAATAATTGCTTAATTCCAGTTTTTAATATAAAACTTCAAAAAGTACATTGTGAAGAGTGTTTTATTAAATCTCCAGAAAAAAAATTCTTTCATAGCTTCAGGACCTTTAGCTAAAACTAAAATGCCATTGGGTTTTCCAAAACATTTCACTGGTCAGCACAACCTGTGTAAAAATTAGTTATCCTGAGAGTTTCCATTACGTTCAATGACACCCATAGTACAAGGTCCAATAACTTATTAGCTGGTCTTGGTGGATCATGTCCCACAACAGCAAAGAAAGGCTTACAGTTGGGAGATGGTAATGTCTGACAGGATAAGGACATCCTACTTCAGCCCAGGGTCACAGTGATCTGTAACTCACTGCTGTGGCCACTCTACAGAGCGTAATTTCAGCACTAAGGTATCTTATTTTTAATTGTTTGGTGTTTTTGAGAAAGGGTTTCTTTGTGTAGCCCTGGATGTCCTGGAACTAGCTCTGGCCACAAATTCACAGAGATTTACTTGCCTCTGCCTCCCAATTGCTAGGATTAAAAGTGTTCCCTACCACCTGGCTGCACTAAGGTATCTTGTAGTATACTGTTTCATGTTGATAAAAATACAGACTCTAATCAATAGAAACTTGGAAAAGAAGCAAAATGGTGAAATGAAATAATAAACATTTGTAGTTTATGTAAGAATATTCCGATTCTTAGATTCTTGAGTCATCTATGTTACTACCTCCAGGTTTTGTCTCATATGTGAGGACCATTTTTGTTATTGTTTTTTCATTCTGATTATTTTAATTATTTTTTTTATTTTTTGAGATCATAATATATGATTATATCATTTCTATCTTCCCTTCCCTCCCTCCAAACCTTGCCATATATTCCTGTTAGCTCTAATTCAAATTCATAGCCTGTTTTTTCATTAATTGTTGTTACATGCACATGGATACATACTCCTAAAGACATAAATACAGCCTTGAGGGGGGAATCCCCTTCTTTTATGCTGTGAATGTATGTTTCTCTTATTGGTTGATGAATAAGACTGTTTTGGCCAATGAATAAGTGGGATTTAGCCAGGTGGGAAATCCAAACAGGGATAGAGAAGATAATAGGAGGAGTCAAGGAGACGCCAAGGAAGAAAGAAGCTCATGCATCACCAGTAAGCCAAGACCATGTGGAGAAACATGGGTTAATAGAAAGGGGTTAATAATTAAGAGAGAGCTAGCCAATAAGAAGCCTGAGCCACCTGCCAAACAGTTTATAATTAATATAAGCCTCTGTGTGTTTATTTGGGAGTAAATAGCTGTGGGACCCAACAAGACAGAAACATCTGTCTATACAGCCTTCCCAGCCTATACAATATGATTTGTATTTATTTTAGCAGATCAAATTACCTTATATCTCATGAATACCCCAGCTTTGCAAAAAACAGCAAGGACTTGGGTAACACGAATCATGAAAGATTGGCAAGTCGTTCCAACCAAAAGGAATGTAAACTAACTAATAAACTAACACTAATAAACTAGACTCATGAATTCTATAAAGTACTCATTCAAGAACTGTGGAATCGACCCTTTCTGACTATCTTGGCTTTCTGTGACTGCTGCGACAAGTTACGAAGGGTTTGGTGACTTACAACAACAAGAACGCGTCTTCCATAGGACCCAGACCACAGTTATGCAGAATCATGTTCTCTATGTGAGGCTCACATACAGCATTGCCACTTTCCCAAGTCCGTCCCTTCTGCTGCTTCTGGTGGCTGCTGTTTCTTATTTACACACATCCATGTCTATCTCCTGTGTGTGCCCCACAGTCACCTGCCCTTTTCCTGTTCTGTCTGTCCTCTAGTCTCCTTCTTCCTCCCCTGAGAGCACGTTAGCAACAGTGAGGAAATTTCAATCTGATGGTAGGGTTTGTGTTAACTGATGTGGAAGACTCTAGAATGCCCCATGAGCCAAGCCATGGCAACTTTAAGAGATTATCTAGGTTACCTCAATTGATGTGAGATACTCCATCTTAATTGTTGGTGGGACAATTCTTGAGCAGAAATATTCCTTAATATACAAATACTCTCTGCTCAGTCTCCATGTGGTTACCTGCATCCTAGCCTGTGTAAAATGGAGAAAGGATACAATGGGACTCACTGCTTCAAGCAACCAGTACCTTGACTTCCCTGCCATGATGAACTAAAAATTAAAATAAATTCCTCTCTTCTCAACTTACTTTTGTCCAAGTGTGTTATCACAGCTGCAGGAAAAGAAACCAAGATACCTGGATAATGCAGGTCAATCTCCACATTGCAAAATCTTTAAATTGATTCCCATCTGCAAAGATTTCTTCTTAACAATCCTAGAATCCAAGAATTAGAATGAAAATCTTCTGGGGAAAGGACATTTTTTTCAGCATCTCACATAGGCCAAAGACTGGGTTCAAGAGGTTGGATATAAGCAAAGAAAGTGATGGAAAGACACCAAAAGCCTTCCACAGGCCCTCCTCGTCTCGTGGCTGGGTAATGGCAGATGTTGGGAGTGTCTGCTCAAGGGTTCCTCACAATGCTTGCAAATTAATGGATTACCTGCCTTCGAGGCAATCACTGACTAATTAAGCATCTGATCCCCTTGCCGCTTCTCTAATAATAAAGATATTTACCATGAGATGGGGCAATAATTTCACCTGACACGCAAGTAAAATGAGCATGTTCTCTGATTGCACAACAAGGATCTTTATAAAAGCCTGTTAGCTCCCAAATTACCTGGAGACCACTTCTTCTAAAGTGCGCATGAGCACTATGTCAGTGAGACAGATAGTAACAAACTGGAAGGGAGAATTTATTTCAAAAAGTCAAGTGACACTCTGGGAACTATCTGGCCCGACTCTGGATTCCTGGGGCTTAGCTGTCAGCTCCTAAGGTATGCAAATGCTCCCATCCAGGGCCCAGCTGCTGAGTGCAGAATGTGCTGATGGAACTAAATTGGGATTCTAGAGAACACAAATCAAATTGTAAGCAAAATTACTGAAACACACGAGCCCTCCTTTGAAGCATTATGGGCCAAGCAAAGAAAAATGACTAATGAGTAATAACACACAGTCCTGACAGGAATCATAAGCTGGGAAGGAAGTTGCATGTAAAATAATAATAAAGAATATTAAATTGTCATGAGTCCCTGTCGGAGACAAATGAAATCAGAACAGATTCTCAGCACTAGTCATTTAACCAATCCCTTTGAAAGTGTCCCAGGAATCTGCAGACAAGGCATGCTTTCACTTGTGTTGCCTTCCTGTTAGAAATGAATGCTTGCTAAGATCTGGAAACTACAGATAAGGGATGGCTATGAAAGCAGAAGGCTGGGAGGGGCATGCAGGCTCATTGTGTACTGTGAATCCAGGTGGAAAAACAGACTACCTGAACCCACTCCACATAAACAGAGCAGAAAGATTTGTTCTAAGGGAGAATAGTTTGCTGGCTTTGCATTTCTTCTTTCATAATATTGTTCTCCTTGAATATATAGTTGATAGTCAGCAAAGTGCTCACCAAGCAAGCATAAGGACATGAGTTCTTTCTAGAACCCACATAAAAGTCCAAGCATGGTGACAGGAATATGACACCCGTCAATAAAGAGACAGACAAGCAGATCTCTGGGGCTCACCTGCCAGCCAGCCTAATCTAATCCTTCTGCTCCAGGCCAATGAAAGACCTGTCTCCAATAAAATGAACAACTGCTAAATAGCAACATCCAAGGTTGACATCTGGCCCTTACCACACACCCACTCTCGAGAGCACACACACACACCTGCACACACAGACATACACAAGTGAACACACACAAGTTCATGCATGCATCCACACATGATCAAATGCATGTGCACATAAATAAATATTTTAAATAAGGGGTAATATTTTAATTTTATGATTGATTCATCTTAACTTCAAAAAGCAGGACCTCGGTGGTTTAATTTGGAGACTCTTTGAAAGTTTAACTCCAAAGTATCCATCACAGTAAAAAATGACCTCCTCGGTTCTTCAGAACTTGTCTGAGAGATTCCCTACAAAGTCTAGCCTCGGTCTCTTCGATGTGTACTTGCTACTAAAACCCATCACTCTTTCAGAACACAAGAAGCATCTAAATTAGGAAGGCAACTCATAGCACCTCATCTAGATTTTGTTGACCTACTTCTCAAATCTAGCTTCTCTTGAGAAACACTTGGAAATGTTTTCAAACTTACTAGAAGTCTAGTACCCACCTGCACCCTTGGATAGAATTGATTCATGGGAAGGCTAGGGTAGCCATGTTTCTCCTTAATCTACAAGGGACTATTATGTGTGAGTAGAGTAAGAACCATCCTCGCTTTTAATGCTTCTTTTCACACTCACTACCCAAGCCCAGAATATGCCATCTATATATCGTGTCTTCACTAACTCTTGTCCGCTGAAGTTGTGGATCTAGCTTGCTGTTCTCTAAACTTAACAGATTGCCTGGCTGTGGTCATTTGAAAGAAAACACCTCCCAAAGAGAGTGGCACTATTAGGAGGTATGGCCTTGTTGGAGTAGGTGTGGCCCTCTTGGAGGAAGTGTGTCACTGTAGGAATAAGCTTTGAGATCTCATTTGCTCAAGCTACTCTCATTGTGGTAGACAGTTCACTTCCTGTTGCCTGTAAAATAAGATGTAGAACTCTTAACGCCTTCTCCAGCACTGTCTGCCTCCAAAGCTGCAATGTCCCTCCATGATGATAATTGACTAAACCTCTGAAAATGTAGGCCACCCCAGTTAAACATTTTCTTTAGTGAGAGTTTCCATGGTCATGCTCTCTCTTTACAGCAATAGAAACCCTAAGACACTGGACAAACTTGCTATTCAATTCTTGTTATGTCCTGACTTCATTAGCTAATCCAATGCAATACTGCCTGTATTTTCCAACATGACAAAACAGCTGAGAGTATTCTCCTGTAGTGATATATTAGTTATGATTTATTAAAGCTTGCCTGAGGATTCAGAGAGCAAAGTCATCCATAAGCCATAGAAGCCAGGCACACACCTTTAATCCCAGAAGCTAGGAGGTGGTGGTACATACCTTTAATCCTAGGACTCAGGATTAAGAGGTAGACAGATCTCTCTGAGTCGAAGGCCACTGAGATCTACACAAGAGTCAATAAGTCTAAAAGAGAACTACAGCTCACACTTTTAATCCCAACATTAGGGAAGTATATGAGACAAAAGCAAGGTCTCAGAAAGAGGCATTCATTCTCCAGCCATGCTGAGGAGAGGCAGTAGTCTGAGGCTTGGTGAAGAGCTAGTGTGTGGATAAGTCCACTCAGCCTGAGGTAGTCATAAAAAGCTAATAGCCAGCTGCTTTGCTTTTCTGATATTCATCTTGAAATTTGAACCCAAATACCAGTCTCTGGGTCTTTCATTAATTCATGTTACAGCCGCCCATACTTGCCATTCTTCCCTTCAATTAACCCATCTCTCATCTGCAAGTCAGATAGCCTTTTTCATTTTACAACTCAATTACATTCAATAAATACCTCAATATTTAGATAAAATGTCTTATCATGACTATCTCTACATTCTCCTTCTCACAGAACTTCAGAGCTGTACAGCTGTCGCCATTTACAGCCCAATTAGTCTGTGTTCTCCATATTCAAAGGGATTTAGCAGAAACTCTAGTTTCTACCCATTAGGTCACACTGGCATCTGCCCTTAAGTTGTGACATAACTACAGACACTGCCAAATATTTCATGATAGTGAGGAAGAAACAAATCCATACCTCAGTGACACTTCTAGCTCCATATCAGATAGCCCCAAAGTAGCTTGATAGGATTGGTTTCTATCAGATGCAGACAGAAAGACAGGACCCCTACTTCAACAAAGCCACACCTACTCCAAAAAGCCCATACCTTCTAATCCCTCCAATCCTTCTCAAGTAGGTATACTCCTTGATGAGTAAGCATTCAATGAGCCTATGGGGCCATTCTCATCCAAACTAGCACAAAGTCTGTGGAATTTCAATCTAGGCTAAAATGATGTGTTTTGAAATCTCCTTAAAATTACAACTGTGGGTAGAGAGGCTAGAGAGAGGGAGGACAGTAGATACTTGGTGGACTGTACAAGAGGAAGAGCTTCTAGTGTCCTATGGTACAGTGAGAAGACCACAGTTGACAAGAATTTGCCACATATTTCAAAACAGAGAGTAGAGAAGATTCTGAGTGATCTTAATATAGAAAAATGATCGATGTTTGAAATGATATGCTAATTATCCAGATCTTGTTGTAATACACAGTCTGCATGCATTAAAATGTCACACTGTATCTCATAAATACTATGTGTCAGGTAAAATTAAAATATATATTTAAAAATATTCCAACTGTGATTTCTCCATTACACACATCTAATTCATAAGCACTGGGCTTAGGCCATAAATAATGAAAACATTAAATTAATTTATAAAGCACAGTAGTGCTAGGGGGAAAACACAGACCCAGAATTTCTTATCCTTAGAAATGCTAAGTTGATCTCACTGGCTTCCTGTTACTCATTTTCACCCCAGTGAACAATTGTTCATTTCCTCATCTGCCTTGCGAAATGTGAGTATAATGTACTTGCAAAGCCTTTTGAAATTTTAAATTGGAGAGTCTTATTTAAATTCAATTTGAGTACCAAGTCTTAATTATTTGAGCGAGTGGAAAAGAACAAAACACCAAAAAAAAAAAAAATAGGAAATTTAAATAATGTAGATTAAAATACATACTGGTATATGTACATTCTTAATTTTTCAGGAATTAGAAAGTTGCCAAAAGTATTACTATTTTGTGGCTTAAAACTCTCCCAAATGATTGACTTCAATCACATTGAACCACTATGCCACTCTCAGCACCACTAAGTGGGTGACTTTCCATGATGTTTTACCACCTGAGGTGCTATACTTTTATAATTTCTTAATTCTTAGTGTTATTGTCATTAAAACTATACTGAAATGTCATAGAGCTGTGTTTACCACAGCTATTGCACCCTTAGTGCCACGATAGCTTTATTTTAGTTCTTACAAGGGTGACCAGGGAGCCCGCTCAACATGAGTGAAATCGTGCCTGGTACGGGAAACCTAGTGGACTACTCGTTGTCAGTAAAACGATGGGTCTTGGAGAATTTACAGCTACCACTTTACTCAACAGCACAACCCCTAACTGCACTGTAGATATTTGTCCTCATACAGGTAAGGCCTCTCCCTTCATCAGTGAAATGTCTCGGACAGAATCCATTGCAGGAACCCACAACTGATGAAAGCACAGAGAACCAATGGCCAGCTGGTGCCCCATCCCCAGCTCAATTCTGAGAGCAGGAGAAATAGTCTCCCCAAGGAAGAGCTCCAAAATTGAGTATCCAGAACCAAGTGGGCCAGCCCTGAAATCATACACGCAAGTAAATGTGTAGAGACTGAGCAGATTGTATTTATAGGAATATATACATACAGATATTTGTGTGTGGATACATGTGCATATATGCATATGTATTATGTATCTATGTGTGTGTGTGTGTGCGTGTGTGTGTTTATATGTGTGTGATAACAAAGAAAGACTGTGGATTTGAGAGAGCAAGGGTTGGAGGGAGGGAAAGATTGGGGGAAATCATGTGATTACACCTCAATTTCAAAAAACATAAGGTTTATCATTTTTACTGATTGACTATATAGTTCTATAGCAAATATAAATTTATATTATTGTATCACATTCACCAACACCATTCATCTCCACAAGTTTTCCATTTGTCATCAACATCAACACTTTTTGTTTTTGTTTTTTTGCAGGCAGTACAGCATGCAGTTGAAGGTGACCTGGAACTCAGTATGTAGCCCAGAAGTCCTGATTTTCCTGCCTTTATCTCCAGAGGGCAGGGGTGACTGGGTGGATACCACACTCAGTCTATGCAGTGCTGGGGACCAAATCTAAGACGTAGTACTTCTGAGGCAGGCACTCTATCAACTTGGGTTCATTCCTACCCCTTCCCAACATCAACATTCTTCCATATCACTTCTGATAAATGTTAAGTTTTTATTAAGGTAAATGTAAACTCTCAAAAATAGTTTTAAGAACAGAATGTGTGTGTGTGTGTGTGTGTGTGTGTGTGTGTGTGTGTGTGTGTGCTACACTGGCAACCTTATTTTTTTTTTCAGTTGTATTTTATTCATTTTCACTACTCGGTGCTTTACTAACCCTGTTCTTCCTCTTCTTGCCTTTATCAGACCCAGGGAACGTGTGGCCAGAAACTTCTGGCAATCTTGAACAGCAGATGGAGTACAGGGCTGTGGCTGAAGCTAGGATGTTCTTTCTATCTATAAAATTGAAGCATTTTAATAAATATACTTGATTTTGCTTTAAAAAAAAAAAAAAGATGTTCTGCTCTTTGAACAAAGGGCATTATGACAAAGCAGGCTCTTTGGTTGTTTGTTTTTGTTTTGTTTTGTTTTGTTCCAGAAGCGTTCTGCTTTTAGATTAAACCATTTTTAACAAACGGCACCTACTAAGAAAGACAGTGTTTTCCCAACACTTTAATAATACTGTTTGCTTTATCCTCCCATCATCCTAACTTGATTAATAATGTTTACTTTAACTTCCATGGCTCCTGAGGAATATAGAAACTGCCTTGGTACACATCTATTAAGTTACAAAAAAAAAAAAAAAAAAAGTAACCAAAAGTAACTTTATTTGAGTTTCCAAATAAAGAAATATTTATCAGACTACTACAAAAGTCCAAACTTTGGAATTAGGAAAAAATATTTCTAAGGTTTTTTTTGTTTGCTTGTTCTTTTTTGCATACTGGAACCTTAAATGTTCTTATTTTCTGGAAGAAAATGTATGATAGTGGTGACAGTCACTAAAGTTGCCTCCAAGTCAGCTTCCTTCTCAGAACTTCAGACTATCACCCCACGGGACTCTGAGCCCTGATGTTAAAACTGACCTTTAAGGAGGGATGGGGATTTAGCTCAGAGGTAGAATACATAAGGCCATGAGTTCAATCCCGGTAGGAAAAAAAAAATTCAAAATACAAAAGACAGACTTCTCTGTAAGGTAAAATCATGTAACAAATAACGTAGTGTTTCCCTACAATTTCTCACAAGAAATGTGTGGCATTTTAGCTTCCATCTTTTTTTAATGAAAGCAACTGCTATTCTGGCAAAAAGATCGTTTGCATTCAATTTCCTGTAGTTAAATGAATACCAATTTATCATTCTTCTTGAGGTGCCATAACAAGTACCTAAAAGGCAGAATTCAGGGTTTGCTCGAGAGAAATGACTTCTCACAGTCCACAGGCTGGGGTAAGCTCTATGGTGGGAAAGGTGGGCTTCATCCCGAGACCACGTCTTGTAGGTGGCCATCGTCTCCCGAGGTATACATGATCTCTTCTTCCCTGGCTCAAGGACAGCTCTGTCTCCCTTAGTCTTTTCGAAAGGATACTAATCGTAACTGACCCTGGTGCCAGCATGACCCCTCTTTACGGTAATTACTTCCATACGGGCACTTGGAATGCACTTATTTTGGAGATGCAGAGCTTCGGGCTCTTACTGCTGATATCTCCTTAACGAAGAAGTCACTAACACATTCAACACCTGTACTTAGGTGCTCAAAGAAAAGTGTATAAGCACATATATCAAACGGTTCGAGCCTTACTCACTCCAAGCTGACTCAAACTAGCATTAGCTATGTGAAGATAATAACATACAATTCCTGAGCATTCTTCTAAAATACAGAGAAAGAAAGAGACACTAGCTGACCAAGGAATAGTTTTTGTAGTTTTTGTTTTGTTTTTGTTTTTTTAATGCAATGAATTCTAACTGTTGGGTATGTGTTTTATGCACTTTTCTTTTTTTAGACAGGGTGGCCTTTGAAGCCCAAGCTCATCTTGAACTCTGGATCCGTTTCTGCCTTCTAGGTGTTGGCATAACAAGTGTGTACTGGCAGGCACAGCTACTCACTATTCAAGAATTGCATTCCCAGCACTAGCGGGCAAACCTCTAACACCTCATCTATGGCATCAGGTCACAAGAAAAAAAAACCTGTACGTTGAACATGCAGGGTTCTGAGAAGAAAGGAAAAACTCCCCAGCAGGGCATTTCTAGCCGCACATTCCAGCATTGCAGGAAGGTCGCATTTCTTCCCTACTTCTCCTGAACTCTGTAGTTGAGGTTTTCAAAATTGTACCAAATCACAGCCTCCGGAAAGCCTACACTAGGCCGCCAGTGTGTTTGCCTTCCTCACAAGGTGGAGACATTGTCCAGCATTTTCTCCTTTAGCCAGAAGTACACTGACTATTCAGGAAAAAAAACAAAAGCAGTTAGGCCTGACACAGACCTCTGAGAGTCTGTGAGTGTGTAAGGACAGTCCTTTTGGGGTATTTGCTGATGAATCTGCAAAGATGGTATCTTTGGGCACACACAATTAGAAAGAGGGTTTGTTTTTTGGGGGTTTTTTTTGTTGTTGATGTTGTTTGTTTGTTTGTTCTTTTCTGCTACTGTAATTTTCTAAGTAGAGCTGGGTACATTTTTCTGTTAGTTATTTTCTGCTCCCTGATACATTTAAAAAATGATTTAATTAATATAAGCATTCATCTAACCACAAATGTTTAGTGGTGATCTATGAAGTCTCTGAACTGTTGAGCCCTGGGGCTAAATAAAGAAATAGGTGCCTATTCCCATTTTGTAAGTGGGGAAATATCTGTCAAGGATAAGTGAGTAGCAAGCAGCAGCATAAAATAGAAGCAAGAAATGCCAGGTGCCACTGAGACCAAATTTCAGTTTAATTTTCACACAAAACTGTGTGCTTTCCAATCTGTGTTTTCCAGAAAAGAAAGGCCAGGGCAGAACAAGAAACTGCCTCCATCGCCCTGTCTTTCTATATGCAAAGACATTAGAATTCTCTTACCCTGGGTTCTACCTCCCACATCTACCCAGCAAGGGAAATCAAACAGACAATACCTTAATAAATAGTAAATAGCAAGGCTGACAGTTATAGTAACAAAAGAGAACTGATTTTTTAAACGTATTGCAGTATGTTTCATCCTTTCCACTTTGAAAACAAGAGGGAAAAGCCATTCTTTTCCAGTAGTAGTTTTACAAGTCACTCAAGAGGCTGAGGCAGGAGGATTGCCAGTTTGAACTCCACATAAACTGCTTAACTATTCTAAGCCCTGTCTGGGCACTTTAACCTGATTTGGGGTTTGCGTTTGTGAGTGTGTGTGTGTGTGTGTGTGTGTGTGTGTGTGTGTGTGTGTGTGTGTGTGTTATTCATTAATCAATAAGAGGACTATATAAGGACAATCCCCATCACCTGGAACTCACCCATATGAGCTGGCCCCTGAGAGCCCATGTCTCTACTTCCTGGGCACCAAGATGACAGACATCTTGGTGGGCATACTGGAAATCCAGACCCCAGTTTTACATTGGGCCATTACTTCCTATTTTTGTTTTGTTTGTGTTTTGGGTAATGATAGAATGGGTGCTGTGGTAATGGTGGTGATTGTTGTGGCGGAGGAGGGTTGTGATGGTGATGGTGTTGTTGGCGTTGGTAGGACTGATAGTGATGCTGTCGGGCATGCTGATGGTGATGGGGTGAGGATGGTAGTGTCAGGGGGTGGTAACGGTGGTGGTGGTGGTGATGGTAGAAATAGTGTTGATGGCGATGAGGTATGGGAAGAGCAATGGTAATACTGAAAGTGTTGGTGATGGTGGAATTGGGTTTTTTAGATCAAGCTTCTTCGGCAAGATAGCTGTTTCGTAGAGCTAACTCTTGTCTTTCTTCACAAGCCAGCCTGCACTTTACAGGTCTCCATCTTCTTTCCTTACTGCCCTTCCTCGTCTTCACTTTTGTCCTTCAGCAAGATAAGATGTAAGGGTTTTAATTTTTTCTTATATATCCCTTTTCCTCTTCTGTAGTTGTTCCAGCTATCTTAATGATAAATGCTCATGTTATTTCATCATGATATTGCTTATACATTATTCATTTTTGGATTCCTATCAGATTGGCTCAGTCTGGCCCACGGTCTACCCTCAGGGGATTTGAATGAATGAATGAATGACTGAATGGCTACAACCGGGCCAGGGAAACGTGCAGGAGCCAAGGGAAGCATTAGTAGCCTAAACTGGCTTTACAGATCTTTCTAAATACCAGCATTTGCCTCTTTTAGGAAGTCTGCAAATGGCAAGGCACATTTTGGCCTAAAGGGACATTTGATTTGGAAATACTTAAGTCCAGTATATGCACACACTTCTAGAAGCCAAATACCAGGGCTGGAGAGGTGGCTCACAACTGCATGTAACTCCAGTCCAGGTCATCTGATGCCCTTTGTGGCCTCCAAAGGGACTGTTTCCATCTCCTAGTGAGAAAAATCTTCACATTTTTTTCTTCAGTGTTTTAAGATTTTCATTGTGATTAGCTTTATTCTCAGACATGTATATATTGTGTATTATTATGCATGTATAAGCTACTGGGGAAGGGATTTTTATGATTTCTTGGCAAGAGATACTTGGTACATATGAAAACTACATACTTGTACAGCTTGATTCGGTATCCAGGTTTTTGGGGTTTGTTTGCTTGTTTGTTTGTTTGTTTGTTTGTTTTGCTGCAAGTATTTGTCAGACCAAAGAGTTTACCAGTGGAATCTTCGGGATCTTCTAAGAATAGAGTATCGAGAGGGACTGGACAGATGGCTCACCAGTTAAAACCACTAGGTGCTCTTACAGAGAATCAAGTCACAGTCACCACCAATAACAGTGGCCCTCAACCTATAACGGCACTTGCAGGTGATCCAACACCCTCTTCTGGTCTCTGCAGGAACTGCATGCACACGGTGCACATATCTACACACGGGCAAAATACTCAAGCAAATAAACAATCTTTTAAAAAAGAATATAGTTGGACCCTCATCACCAAGCCTCTGCCGGAAGTGAGTCTGGGACCAGTTCAGGTCCAATTCCCCACACACATCCTTCCCTGGGAACTCCCTGGGTTAGCCCCGAATCTCGCTCCCCCCTATATCCTTTCCCCCAGAGAGAAGAGTCCTAGTACTCTGATCCACAAACCACTCCACCCAGAACCTGCCCTCCCCCCACCCTGTGCCCTACTGAGCCTACTGTTCCACTGCTCTGTTTGAGCACTGGGCCAGAGAGTGTGACCAACAACCCCTCCACCTCCAGGAAACTTCCTGGATTTGCTCTGATGCACTAGATCCACCTATCCACGCTGAACCACCCTGAGTCCCTGCCTGCCTGATCTTTAACCCCCATCACTGGGCCCTTGCTAGGGGAGAGACCTCCTAGAGAGTTTGGACCACCCAGAGCTACAGACCTCGAAAGCCTGACCCACCTACGCCCACTGGAAGAGTAGCAGACAGACAGACAGACAGACAGACAGACAGACAGACAGACAGACAGAGGGGGAGGGAGAGAGAGAGAGAGAAACTCCACATGCACCCACTGGAAGAAGCCATGGGAAGACTGCTATACAAGAAAACACCTAACAAAAGAAAGACAAGCATGACACCACCAGAATCTAGGAACTCTACATCAACTAGACCTGAGCACACCAAAGCATATGAAGCAGAAGAGAACAACTTTAAAAAACTTCATAAAAGTGATAGATGCCCTCAAAGACAATATGAGAAAATCCCTATAGAAATGAAAGAATAAACAAACAAAAAATGGAGGAAATAGAGGAAAAGACCAAGCAAAAAAATGCAAGAAATGAACAAATCTCTTAAAGAAAGTAAGGAAAGCCAAGAAAAAACAATCAAACAGATGAAGGAAACAACCCAAACAGTTCAAGGCTTGAAAACTGAAACAGAGACAATAAAGAAAACACAAACTGAGGGAATGGGAGAAATAGAAAAACTGGGCAAACGATTGGGAACTACAGACACAAGCATAACTAACAGAATACAAGAGATGGAAGAGAGAATCTTAGGCACTGAAGATGAACTAGAGGAAATAGATTCATCAACCAAAGAAAGCTTAAATCCAATAAATCTTTAACACAAAACGTCCAGGAAATGTGGGACACTGAAAAGGCCAAACCTAAGAATAGTAGGCATAGAGGAAGGCAAAGAAGCCGAGCTCAAAGGTGTAGAAACATATTCAACAAAATCATTGAAAAAACTTTCCCAATCTGAAGAAGGACATGCCCATGAAAGTACAAGAAGCATATTGAACACCAAATAGACTGGAACAAAGAAAAAAGACCCCTCAGCACATAATAATCAAAATACCTAACATAGAGAATAAAAAATATTAAGAGCAGCGAAGGAAAAAGGCCAGGTAACATATAAAGGCAGGCCTATCAAAATTACACCTGATTTCTCCATGAAAACTCTCAAGGCCAGAAGGTCCTGGATAGATGTTCTACAAGTACTATGAGTCCACGGATGCCAGCCCAGCCTACTTTACACAGCAAAACACTTAATCATTGTAGATGGAGAAAACAAGATATTTACTGACAAAGCCAGATTTTCACAATATGTATCTATAAATCCAGCCCTACAGAAAGTTCTGGAAGGAAAACTCCAACACAAGAAAGTTAACTACACTCACAAAGACATAAGCAATAGATAATCCCACTTCACCAGAACCCACAGGATAAAGCAGGGCAAATATATTCACAATACCACCGCCAACAACAAAAACAAACAAGCATTAACAATTAATGGTCCTTACTTTCCCCCAACATTAATGGTCTTAACTTCCCTATAAAAAGACACAAGCAAACAGAATTCATACAAAGACAGAATCCATCCTTCTGCTGCATACAAGAAACACATCTAAGCTTCAAGGACAGATATTACCTCAGGGTAAAGAGTTGAGAAAAGATCTTCCAATCATCTGGACCCAAGAAGCAAGCAGGTGTAGCCATCCTAATATCTAACAAGTTAGACTTCAAACCAAAATTAATCAAAAGAGATGAAGAAGGTCATTTCGTATTCATCACAGGAGAAATCCATCAGCACAAAGTCTCAATTCTGAATATCTATGCCCCAAATACAAAGGCACCCACATTTGTAAGAGAAACGCTATTAAAACTCAAAGCTCACATAAAACCTCACACACTCATAGTGGGAGACTTCAACACCCCACTCTCACAACTAGACAGGACCACCAGACAGAAACTTAACAAAGAAATAAAAGATCTAACAAAAGTTATGTCCCAGTGGGGTGTAACAGACATCTATAGAACATTCCATCCACACACAAAAGAATATCCCTTCTTCTCTACTCTATATGGAACCTTCTCTAAAATCGACCACATACTAGGCGACATAACAAACCTCAACAGATACAAAAGAATTGGAATAGCCCCCTGTATCTTATCAGACCACCATGCTTTAAAGTTGGAATTCAACAACAACACAAATCACAGAAACCCTACAAACTCATGGAAACTGAACAATGCACAATTGCACCATACCTGGGTCAAAGAAGAAATAAAGAAAGAAATTAAGGACTTCCTAAAATTCAACAAGAATGAGACTACAATATACCTGAACTTATAGGACACCTTGAAAGCGGTGCTAGGAGGGAACAGAGGATAGTCATGTTAGAGAATTAATAGCACAACTGAAAGCCTTAGAACAAAAAGAAGCAAACTCACCTTGGAGGAGTAGACGCCAGGAAATTATTAATCTGAGGGCTGAAATCACTAAAGTAGAAACCAAGAAAACAATACAAAAAAATCAATGCAATAAAGAGTTGGTTTTTCGAGAAAATCAACAAGATAGACAAACCTTTATCCAAACTAATCAAAAAGCAGAAAGAGAGCATGCAAATTAACAAAATCAGAAACGAAAAGGGGGACATAACAATGGACACTGAGGAAATCCAGACAATTTTCACTTCATGCTTTGAAAACCTGTACTCCACATAATTTGAGAATTCAAAGGAAATGAACAAATTTCCGGATGACTGTCACTTACCAAAATTAAATCAAGAACAGATAAACAACTTAAATAGACCTGTAACCCCTAATGAAATAGAAACAGTCATCAAAAGTCTCCCACCCAAAAAAAGCCCAGGGCCAGATGGCTTCAGTGCAGAATTCTACCAGAAATTCAAAGAGCTAATACCAATACTCCTCAAATTGTTCCACACAATAGAAGCAAAAATTCATTACCAAACTCTTATTACGAGGCCACAATTACCTTGGTACCCACACACACAACTGAGACAACTGAGAAAGAGAACTACAGATCAATATCCCTCATGAACATTGATGCAAAAATACTCAATAAAATACTGGAAAATCCAATCAGAGAAATCCTCCACCATGACCAAGTAAGCTTCATCCCTGAGTTGCAGGGATGGTTTAACATAGCAAAATCTATCAATGTGATCCACCATATAAACAAAATGAAAAAGAAAAACCACATGATCACTTCACTAGATGCTGAAAAAGCCTTTGACAAAATTCAACACCCTTTCATGATAAAGGTCTTGAAGAGATCAGGGATGACAGGGACATACCTAAACATCATAAAAGCAATGTACAGTAAACTAACAGCCAACATTAAACTGAATGGAGAGAAGCTTAAGGCAATTCCTCTAAAATCAGGAACAAGACAAGGCTGCCCTCTCTCTCCATATCTCTTCAATATTGTACTTGAAGTTCTAGCTAAAGCAGTAAAACAGCAAAAGGAGATCAAGGGGATGCAAATTGGAAACGAAGAAGTCAAACTGTCAGTATTTGCAGGTGATATGATAGTTTACATAAGCGAGCCAAAAAAACTCTACCATGGAATTCCTACAGCCGATGAACACCTTCAGTAAACTAGCAGAATACAAGATAAACTCAAAAAAATCAGTAGCCCTACTAAATACAGATAGCAGACTGAGAAAGAAATCAGAGAAACATCACCCTTTACAATAGCCACAAACAACATAAAATATCTTGGTGTAACACTTCCAAACAAGTGAAAAACCTATATAGCAAGAATTTTGTGTCTTTAAAGAAAGAAATTAAAGAAGTTCAGAAAATGGAAAGATCCCCCATGCTCTTGGATAGGTAGGATAAGCACAGTAAAAATGGCAATCTTGCCAAAAAGCAATCTACAGATTCAGTGCAATCCCCATCAAAAGCCCAGCACAACTCTTCACTGATAATAATCAACTTTATATGGGAAAAAAAAGATCCAGGATAGCCAAAACAACCCTGTACAATAAAGGAACTTCAGGAGGCATCACCATCCCCTACTTCAAGCTCTACTATAGAGCTATAGTCCTGAAAACAGCTTGGTATTGGCACAAAAATAGACAGGTAGACCAATGGAATGGAATAGAAAATCCTGATATTAACCCACACACCTACAAACACCTGATATTTGACAAAACAGCTAAAAGTATACAATGGGGGAGGAAAGCATCTTCAACAAATGGTTCTGGCACAACTGAATGGTGGTGTATAGAAGACTGCAGATAGACCCATGGCTATCGCCATACACAAAACTTAAGACCAAATGGATCAAAGACTTTAACATAAACCCAGCCACACTGAACCTCTTAGAAGAGAAAGTGGGAGGTACCCTTGAACAAATTGGTACAGGAGACCGCTTCCTGAACATAACTTCAGTAGCACAGACACTGAGATCGATAATTTAAATGGGACTTCCTCAAACTAAGAAACTTCTGTAAGGCAAAGGACACAGTTAACAAGACCAAATGGCAACCCACAGACTGGGAAAAGATCATCACCAATCCTACAACTGACAGAGGGCTGATCTCCAAAATATACAAAGGATGTATCTCTGGTGCATAAAAGGACTTTGGGAGCATATTTCCCATGGAGGGATACTTCCTTAACCTAGAGAAAGGAGGGAGGGCCTAGTCCCTACTCCAAATGACTTGACAGATTTTGTTGACCTGTCCTGGAAGGCACCACCCTCCCTGGGGGAGCGGATGGGATGGGAGGGGAAGGGAGAGAGTGAGGGAGAGGGAACTGGGATCGATTATAAAATAAGAAAAAAATTAATTAATTTAAAAAAGAAATCTGTTATTCATTTTCATTCATTGTTGGAAACAGAGTTCAAATTTTTATAGAAATACTGTAAAAAAAAAGAATATAGTTAGGCAACCTTTGACTTATGGGTTTACATACCAATAAGCCCATTCTAGGTTGAAAATAAGGTAACTTTTTTTTAAGTGGACTTGGGTAATACCTGTAGCTAAATAACACAATGGCTTAGCAACACGTGCACTGTTGACTGACATCTGTATCTCATTGTCTCACTGCTCAGCATCCCAGGCAGTATTATACCACACAACAATGGTCGGGGGGAGGGGGAGCGCAGGGACATCAAAATTTTAAGTTAGATTTTCATTAAATATGTATATACTGAATTCTTTTCTATTATCCAAAGTTTAAAAATCTTAAGTTAAATGGTCATAAGCCAGAGAACTGAATTTTAGGTCCCTAAAAAAAAAAAAACACTCTCCAGACCTTAGTTCTTTTTTGTACTAACATTACTTCACACACACACACACACACACACACACACACACACACACACACACAAACTAGACACATACATTTTCATGCATGTAGAAATACTTTCAATTCTTTGGGGGAGAGCAGGTTCTAGACATAAATACATGTCAATAAATGACAAGTTAAAAGCTGCAGCCCATCTGGGCAGGAGAACATCCTCAAGAACATCATGGAATGGTCATAAACCGAGACAGATCAGTGCCTCATGTCCATGTGTCACACGAAACGGGAGCGATAGCTTGGAAGAGGCAGTACTTCAGAAAAGAGACTGGGGTGCTGATAAGTAATGCGCATGTGTAGAAGAAACCCTGGATGTGGTCTCTGGGGAAAGCTAGGGGTTAGAAAAGGGGGACTTCTTTCTGGGCTCCGTTCTTGCAGTGCCAAAGGTTTTTGTCATATCTATGACATTTTCAAAAAATAAATCATGTGTGTTTATATCTACAAAACAAAAGCCACCTAGAGGAAGTACAGGCAAAAGAGGAAGGGCGAAACCTGGCTCGGGCTATCTACCTTGCTTCCAGCTTCCTGGCTGTAACCCAGCTTCTGTCATTTCCTAGTTGGGGTGGCAGTGGACCATCTTTGGAAAGCAGAAACTTCAAAGTCTGGAGACAGTGCTGCAAACAGCCCCTTCAGCAGACAGACAACCGCTCCTACCCAACACCCCCAGAACCTCGCGGTCTTCATGAACTGTGCTTTCACTGCAGGCAAATCTTGTCCCTTCGAACTTAAAGGGGGGCATTTATATCTTACTTAACACAACCATTGGCTGCAAAGACGGAAATTAAAGAAATAGCTTGTGAAAGATTTCTGTTCTGCAATGACTATCAGACTGCCTGTGATGCATTCTTGACAATAAAGTGAGAAAGAGCCTGGTTTAGCCTGGCCCAGCTGGAAACGGGCTTGGTGAGATCTACGGGCCTGTGAGCATTGCTCACCGTCTATCTGTCAGTCTGTCTGTCCCACAGCAGTGTGGAAGGAAGCATTCAGAGTATTCCCAACACCCCTTAACCGAAATTAGAACAGCATTCCAGGCAATCCATACCAAAGAGCCAAAGGGGGTAATTAAAGGAGTGAATGTTTTATTCTTTAGTGTTTAATAGAATACATAACAAGTCACATAATCAATGATTCATTACTCACACACAGCAGGGAAACCAGTATTGAGGGTTTCCATTACACAACTGGTTGAGGATAGATAAAAACAAAACAAAGCATTTTGGATGGATGAAAGCAATTTCAAAGTTTGAGCACCTCTGAAAAGATTTCATCCGTGTGTTTTTGTTTCCTTTTTAATATAGAGGGGCTTTTATTCTGGGGTTTATGATTCATTAGAAAAGTCTGACATTAAGATGTTTTCCACATCCCCTTAGATTTTTAAGAAACAACTCAAAGTCATGTATCACTTAGCAAATAACATTTTCAACATTTCAGAAATCTAAATAATTATTACAAACAGGAAATTTGCAAATGCCAAGAAAATGTAATTTACATGTTCAAAATCCATAGCCATGATGAATGTTTCAATGCTTTGTCATCAAATGGATACTAACAGTGGCAACAGGTGAATGTGTACCATTTATATCTGAGAGTTATACCAAAGTTTACCTGGCTATAAAGTCACAAAGACAGTTGTATAAGAGTTTACATTACAATTAATGTCTGCACACTTCAAAGCACATTTTAAATAAAAGTGGCTTGGGAAAAAAATCACAAAATACTTTAAATGGCAAGAATTCTTGGTCAACAAGTCTATCTTCCTACCATACAACAGTATACTCTAGGTATATCTTCTGCTAGGATTCTTCCATCTTTGTTTAATGGGGCCCAGAAAAGACTCTAAATCCTCATGTATTCAGACCTTGAGATTTGTACTGTCCAAACCTGTCACAAAGAAAAGTTGACTGCAACATAACTTATTTATGGCTATGTGAAGACTTCTATAGTCTCTGGGAATAAGAATACTGCATTTTATTTATTACTCAAGAGACAGTTTGGAATTATCCAAAATATTCAGATTGTAAATGATTCGTAGTGATGAAAACATAATAAAAATTGCAAGAAAAGTCTTGACTAAGATTTTAACAATAACAATACCAAGTTTACTATTTTTAAAATATGTCAATTTTACAGTACTTGTAATTAAGACTGTAAAAGAAATTCTTAAGGAATTCACTTCCTTCACTCACTATTTTTTGAAATATCTGCATTACAATTTATCTTACAAATAGGAGTACAAAAATGATTTGAACACTAGATTGGAATTTACCATAATTTGAAGAGTTAAAAAAAATTATCGAAGCTTCGTCATATGTGGCTTGATTTAATAAGAGCATTCCATGTTAACTACAATAAAAATTAGAATTTGTTATAAGCACTGCCAGTTTTCTCTGTGTATTTGCACATTATATATTTCCTCAGAGAAGCAGCAGGTATACATATATTGAACATATATATATATATATATATATCATATATATATATATGATTCTGCTTTTAAAAAGAAGACAATTTGGGCTAGCATTATCACTTTGCTACTAACTGCAAAACCTTAATAAGAAACACAAGAATAAAAAACAGTATTAAAGGGGGAAAAGTTTCTCACACCTTCAAGGAATATTTCCCTCTACATGTCTAAAAATTTAGAATAAATGTGGTTCATAATCCACATGAATTATAAAACAAACAATACATTATACATTTTATCTTCACAAGCATGGAACATGGTACCTATTTTTTTCCAACCACAATGACTGTCAACACTTCTTTATAAAAATCAGTTATTAAATCTAATGTCCTTCCATTATTTATCAGCATCAAATGGTAATTTGATCAGCATATGCAAATGCTTGTCTCTCTGAGGTGGATTATGCAACCATAATTATTTAAGTAGTTTACAACCTTCTCCGGGGTCATTTCAAAGATATTTTTGAGAGCCTTAATCTATTTGGTAAACTAGTCAAATTCACAGGTGTTGACCAGTGCTTGAGAACATTTGTAAGCCTCAAAGGTTTCTCCCAAAGCCCAAAGCCCAGCAAGAGGAAAGTACCCATGCCCGGTGACCCTGACTCAGTCATTCTATGCTCCCATCATAGAATGAGGTGAGTACTTGGACCTCACTTTGGGCTAAAAAGTACAAAGTTTTCATGCATCGGCTTCAACCGCAGAAGGCATAGTCACTTTCCAGGGAAAGGGACCCATGTGCTATTCCTAACACTGAAAGTCCCAATCTTCAAAATTACAGACCAGCCAGGGTGTGGTGGAAGGCACAAAAAGATGCCTAAGTCTTATTGAGACAACTGAATAGCTTTCCAAGATATGATGCATATGAAATAAGTGCAGACAAAACTTCAGCAATCTCTCATGACTCCTAGAGTTGTACAGATTTGACCAGGGGGATCAGAACTTCCATCTTGCCATCTGTCAGCGTATTTTGGTCTGTCCTAAAGATCGTGCATTTCTTTGTTAAGCAATCTGACAGGGTACCATGGCATGAGAAATTTCTGACACTCACTTTTGACCAGTGAATGACAGTCCTAAATCACTCCAGGCTTGAAACTAAGGTTCTGACCCATTTACCTGATCCATTGTCTAAAATTGAGGTCAACACTGAAGTTAAAGCAACTTCCTGGATCCCTGCTTCCTTTCTTTAAAACAGCAGACTTTGTACATGAAGCTAACGTTTCTTAAAAAAAAAAAAAAAAGTAACTAACAGAAAATACTTAAATCTCTCCCAACTAAAATGAAAACATTATTGGATCAAAGATATGGATAGCTTGAATACAGGTAGACAGTTAACTGACATATGATTGGGATACAACTAACATCCCAGCAAAAAATGTGTGGAGCAAACCCAGCCTCATAGTTATGAATGTTTTCCTGACCCAAGTTCACAGGCGAGGATATAAGAAACTCACCAAAACATGTTGCTTTTGTATATACACCAACAAATGCAAGTTACCAGGGGGTAAATAGAGTAAATTGTATGGCATTAGTAGATGGAATTAGAAAACTAAATGATTCGTGTAAAATGTTTCTATATGGTATGTACAGATTGGATCACACGAGTCTGAGGGTAACATCCGCCATGGACACAGAGAAGGGTTAGGAAAAACAGCACTAATTTGAACACTTACAAGGACTCTTACAAAATCTTTGAAAACATATTTCGGAGAAAGATGGTGAAACAAACCACACACACACAACAAAGTCATCACAGATAATTCAAAGGATGCCTATCAGCAGGGAGCTTCCGGATTTGCCTCCCTGCGGCTGCGGTGTACATAGGATAGACACTAGGAATTCACTCCAGGACAGAGTAAAGGCATAAGGTCTCCCGATGCTGCTGCATTTACCTAAAACACCCTGTTATTGCTCAGCTCACCCCGAAGTGCTTATTCGCCTTCATTTAAGAGCATTTTTCACTTCACGGCTGTCTACAGATGGGCGGCTCCCGTGCTCAGTTTATCTTCAGCTCTGTCACAGAAAAGAGTTCGCTGAAACCTCAAACAAATGCATGGAAGAAATGGCGTTGTTCGCGTTTTCAGAACTGCCCAGCGGTCCATACTTGCTGGGCTCAGGAAAGAAAAACCAGTAATTTAAAAATAATAATAATAAGAGATCTTAAGTCTAAGGAGCTAAAAACCAAACTTACTTAAGTGAATAGGCTACAGAATGAGGAAATATAATCAACAAGAAAACAAACGTTCAAACCGCTAAAACTCCACTAGGTAACTCTTTGGTTAGGTTATACAAGTGTCAGTAACTTAAAAGTTTAGGACTCAAAATAGCTCGATAAACTTCCAGCTGAAAGCGGACTTTTACTAATCTTGATAGAAATCTAAGTTTACGCGTACTGTTTGATATTTTTTAAATGTGCATGAACTCAAACGGATGGCACAAACTTCCAACTTTCAAATAATAAATGAGTTTGTCCTCTCCTCCCTCCCCGCCCTTCCTCCCCCTCCTTCCTCCCTCCCTTCCCCTTCCCCTCCCACTAGTCCTAGACCTAAGGGCTGTAAGATCCTACTAACACCCCTGCATTACTGTCACTGCCAAGTGACTTCCTGCAGCGCTGGGGGCCTGGGCAGCCTTGCCTCCTGCTCCCAGCTCCTCGCCTCCAAGTGCTGCCTTAGCCAATAAAAACTAAAGCTCAGGCAAAAGCTGACAAGATCCACTGCAGGCAGGAGAATCACGTTCTACAATTTTAAGCCACGGGAGGTCTATTGTGTGTGGAAAATAGGAACCTCCCGTTACCAGTACTAGGATTTACTCCTACCTGCAACTAAAAAAAAAAAAAAAAATCACTTTATTTACAGCCTCTGAACTGCCTCCATGGGGTGTTAATTCCAGCATTACAGTCTTCCATTCAGTGGTCTAAAACTTTCTCCTATGAAGACCAGGTCCGTAAGAACCTTTTAAAACACTGTCCCCACACAGCTCTCCGTCCTCATCTCTGAAATCTCTATGGACTTGAGTTTCCAAAGACTCTTCCGCACTGCACGCTGGACACCGTCCAATCGGGTCCTGAACGACTCAGTCATCCCCAGGTACTTGGTGACTTTGCGCCCGCACTCGAGTACAGTCTGGGGGAAGGGTGATCGGAGGCCCGGAGTAAAGGAAGCGGAGGTGAAGAAGGGCTACGTCTGTGCACTCTCGGTTAGCGGGGTCCACAGACGACGAAGAAGCCCAGAAGATCTGTGGCTGCGATTCAAGGGCGCTGACCTGTCTGGGTGAGCTACTGGGGGCGGAGGGGGCGGGGTGGGGAGCAGAGGGAGCAGGGCACCCGGGGAAGGGTGGGCATCTCTAATCCTGTACCCACACCCCGCGTGGAGGAAGGGAAGCGGGCGCAGGGATGGCGAGGGGCCTGGGGATCTCACTCCCTGCAGAAGACGTACTCGGTGTAGCTGGTCCAGATCTTGTCCTCGCTCTGGTCGGTGCTGCTCGCGAAGGCGCAGGTGCCGGTGGAGCTGCACGCCACCATGTGGAAGCCGGACTCAGACAGCTTATCGAAGGCCTGCTCCAGGAAGTTGAACTTGAGATAATAGCGCGAGGTGTAGCGCTCGGGGGGCCGGTCAGGGTCCCGGCTCTCGTTCAGGGTGTCCCCAAACACCTCCTTGGCCAGCGACGTCTTGCCGCACACGGTGATTCGCGCCACCCGCCGGAACTTGGCGTCCGCCTGGGCGTCGCGCCCGATGGTGTAGGAGCCGCGGTAGCCGATGGTGATGTAGCCGGAGCGCCGGCTGCCGTCCAAGGACTGGGACGGCGTGAGCAGGGGACCCGCCGCGCCCCCGGACGGGCTGCGGCTAGCCAGCTCCAGCGTGGGCGACGGCGCCCCGGCCGAGGCGCCCTCCGGCGGCGGCTCAGTCTCCGAGTAGCCCAGCGGCAGCAGCTCGTCGCCCAGCGAGCCCTCCTTGTGAACCCCGCGGCGCGAGTGCGGCGGCGGGGGCCCGGGACCCGGCTGCTGGGGCGCCCCGAGGCGACGCACGAGCTCCGGCAGCTCGAAGTACTCGGCCTCCCGCTGCAGCCGGCTGCGCTCCGGGAAGTAGTCGGGCAGCACGAGCTGCAAGTCCCGCAGGTAATCCAGGATGTAGCGGAACAGGAAGCCGTCCCGATCCAGAAAGAAGCGGCCTTTGCTGTCCCGGGCCAGCTCCTGCGGCTGCTGCTGCGTGAACATACGCCAGAGCAGCGAGTCCGGCACCGCCACCACGGTGCAGCGCCGGGTCACATACACCTGCCCCCCCACGTTCAGCTCCACGATGTCCGGGAAGAGCGGCGGCTCCGCCGAGGACGACGACGAGCCGCTGCCACCCCCGCCTCCACCCCCGTTGGGTAATCCTCGGGTGCTGTCCGCCAGAGCCATGGCCAAAGAGGTGGCCGGGATGGGCCGGCGACGGGGAGCGGGGTCGCGATCGGGAGCTGCCGCGGCTTTCCTCCCGGGAGCCCCGCGCTCGGGCGGCCGCCGTCACCGAGAGCCGCGCGGTGCGAGCGCGCAGCTGTGCGCCCACGAGAGCCCCGGTGCGCTGCGCCCGCCTCGCCCGCGCGCTCCAGGCGAGTGGCGGGTCGCGGCCCGCGCGCCGCTTAAGTAGAGCCGCCGGCTCGGGCGCCGCGGCGCGCAGGAGGCGTGGGCGGCTGCGGAGCCGCTGAGCTCGCTCCCGGGGCGGGGAGGGCGGGGAGGGCGGAGTGGGGGGAGGAGGAGGAGGAGCGGGAAATGGATTTGCATGCTAAACGCTGACGCCGCTCGGGGCTGCAGGCTCCACCCTGACCCGCGCGCTTCGGGGGGCGACCAGACTGTCACCGCTCGTCCGCCCGCCCACCCGTGCCACACCCGGACCCGGCTCTCCTTCCTCTTTCGCAGTGGGTCAGAGCCTCGGGCGCTTCCCCACAAGGCTGTTCTTCTAAACAGATCATCCCGGGTCCCTTTCTCTGCCGACCGCAGCCCGCAGCAGGGGACTCCAGAAGGGGTCGGAAACTTTCTGGCAGAATGGAAAAGGCTTGGTTGCCTGTGGCCTAGCGCCCTCTAGACCTACCCGCTGCTAACTGTGCAGAGAGCTGCGGTAGAGGATCCCCGGGTCTCCGGAAGTTCTGAAGAGAGACACAAGCTCTGGGGGAGTCTGGGGGTCACTCCAACCCCAGAGCACCCAAAGGTTTTTCACGTGAATGCAAAATTGCCAAAAAAAAAAAAAAAAAAAAAAAAAAACTAGAAACCACAGGCGAATGCTTCGCGAGGATGCTATCATAGTTTACTTTGAGAGTTGCATAAACTCTTTGGTCAGGAAACCTCAACATAGTACTGCAGTGAGCAGAAACTGCTAGAAGAGGAAGTTGGGTGGGCGAAAGGTGGGGCTTATACTGTGTCCGCATGAAGGCTACCAAGCGCTTCCGAAAGCGGAATGTGAGGCCTCGGGTTCGTTTCAGCCATCTGTGAATCGCACCAGAAAATTCCACTCTAAGGCAGTTTTTAGCAATATTTTATTTGCCCCTTAAAAATTTAATGCACTTATACATGAAGTATATGCACAGCTATTCTAGAAGTCCAGGGTCACTTGTTTCAGGTCCTGCCAGCTTTCTCTTCTGTGTCTTAACAGGACAATGCACCAGAGAAGCGGATGTGGACCTTTGTGGGGCTTCTGGATCCTGCCCTGGTCTCTGTGGCCTCCTACTTCCTGCGCTTTTGCAGTCATGCGCAAATTGCAGCCCACGGAATTCCTCTTGCAGGAAGCCTTCCCTGGTCTCCAGAAGAATGAAGCAGCTTGCTCTCTTCAAATTTCCATCTGAAACTCCAAATTTGCGAGTGGTTATGTGGTTGTTGGTTTTGGGTAAATACTACATAGGCAAGAGATTCCAGAAGATGGAGATAGAGAAGGATTTCAGAACCACGAGGTTAATAAACGCTGTTCCATGCTCAGTGTCAGGCCGTGAGAAGTACAAGGCTGAAGAACAGCCGGGACCCCTTCAGAGCAGCCATGAGGCAAAGCTTGGGGCTCTGAACAGTTATCAGACCATTTTGAAGGACAGGCTCTGATCCCAATAAGCCAGGAAAGATCTTTGTCCTCGATAATGATGTTTACCCTTTGTTCAACTGTCTGAGGAGCTTGATAGTCTTCTCACGGATAAGTGTCATTTTCATTTTTGAAATGTTTATGTCTGCCGAACAATTATTGCACTCATGTCAGCAAGCTGAAATAAGATCACGCCCCACACCAAGCTGCTTAATTCAAGCACGGATTATTTTGGTACTGAATATGTTGCGCCATTTTTGGACTGTTCTTTGGGACAAATGATAGTTGACCCAAGAATTCCAAGGCCCAGCACAGAATCTGTTACCTCGGCGACTGGGGCCTGACAGCTCTCGTCTGAAAAGACTCTTGTGTCACCATGGCATCGTTGGGTCATTACTTTTGTCCATTGTTTCCGTAGATTCTGCCCGGTTTCCCTTCAAGATCCTCCTGTCTCGGGGATTTCACCGCCTCTGCGCCACCCCTATGGACCACACCAGCATCTGCGCCACCACCTATGGACCACACCAGCATCTCCTCTAGCTTGGATCACTGTCTGAGCCTTGCAAACTGCTTCCATCCCCGCACCCATCAGCCTTGTATCACTAGAACAAAAGGAGGATCGAGTCACACTCTGCATCAGATGTGTCACTCTGCCCAGAGCCCTACAGCGCTTCCCCATCTCACACAACAGCAAGACCAAACTCCTTCTAGTGCCTGAAAGCCAGCAAGCCCCTATCTGACCGCTCCTCTGGCCCATCCCTCCACACTTCACACAGACTCCTCGCCCTGCTTTTCTCTTTGCCTAAATGGCTGACCCTCCCCCTACACTGTGTGCACCTCTTCTCTCCCTACCTTCTCCAGGCGCCCTTTCTCCATCGCCCTGTGTGGTGATGCCCAGCTATCTTCTGGAAGCTTCCCCTTCCCTGCCTTATTTGTTGAAAGTCTCTTTCCCTGTGCCAGAACGTAAGAAGGGTTCAGGGATGTTGGCCGGCTTCATTCATTACTTTATTCCTACTATTTAGAACACAGCTGGGGTTTTATAATTCTCTCATAAATATTTTGCTCATTCGCATATTCCATCCATTTTCATTCAGGGTCTACCACTGTGTCTTCCCAGGAAGTGTGTTAGAAAATAATCATTGCCCTCAAAGGATAGAACTAGAAGAGAGCATCCCGGGTGAGGTAACCCAGTCAGAAAAAGACAAAAGTATGTACTCACTCATGTATGGATATTAGACTTAGAGCAAAGGGTTACCAGCCTCCCATTCACGCCGCCAGAGAAGCTAGGAAACAAGGAAGACCCTAAGAGAGACATACGTGGTCCCCCAGAGAAGGGGAAAGGGACAAGATCTACTGAGAAAATTGGGAGCATGGGGGGGGGGAGAGAAGGAGAAAGAGAAGTGGAGAAGAGGAGGAAAGAGGAAGACATGAGGGAGCAGGAAGATTGAGTTGGGGATTAATAGAGGAGAGCAAGAAAAGAGATACCATAATAGAGGAATCCATTATAGGTTTAGAGAGAAATCTGGCACTAGGGAAATGTCCAGAGATCTACAAGGATGACCCCAACTAAAATCTAAGCAATAATGGAAAGGCTACCTTAAATGCCCTTCCCTGATAGTGAGATTGATGACTACCTTATATGCCATCCTAGAGCCTTCATCCAGTAGCTGATGGAAGCAGAAGCAGACACCTACACTAAGCAATGAGCCAAATTCCTGGGATCCAGCTGCAGAGAGAGAGAGGAGTGATGAGCAAAGGGGTTAAGACTAAGCTGGGGAAACCCATAGAAGCAGCTGACTATGACAAGAAGGAGCTCATGGACCCCAGTCTGATAGCTGGGAATCCCGAATAGGACTGACCCAGACCCCCTGAATGTGGGTGTCCGTGAGGAGGCCTAGACAAGCTATGGAGCCTCTGGTAGTAAATCAGGATTTGTCCTTAGTATATGAATGGACATGGGAGCCCATTCCACATAGAGGGATACTCCCTCAGCATAGACACATGGGGTAATGCCTAGGCCCTGCCCCAAATGATGTGATGGACTTTGAAGACTCCCCATGGAAGGCCTCACCCTCCCTGGGGAGCAGAAAGGGGATGGTATGGGAGTTGGTGGGGGTAACAGGGGAGGAAGAGAGGGTGCAGGAACTGGGATTGTCATGTAAAACAAGCTTGTTTCAAATTTATATAAAAATCTAAAAAAGAAAATAAGCACTGCCCTCTTAGAGTGTATAGTACACACACACACACACACACACACACACACACACACACACACACTGTCTCTGTGGAAATGACAAGGGGCCTAAAAAGAGAGAACCCTAGCACATTGTAGAATAGTAGCATTCTAGGCGGATGTGAAATGAGTCCAAGGCGCCCGTGAGGGGAATGAGTTTGTCTCCAGGTACAGGTTTATGCACAGCGCCATCCACTTGTGTGCTATAAACACGAGTGTCCTTGACACAGTCACTGACTACAGCTGAAGGTGAGGGATGCTGTGTGCCTGCAAGGCCACAGACAACTTTGTTCTTTACCTCTTGAGATGACACACTCATCACCGCAAGCCTCTTCCCACAGAAGAGCCCCTGGCATTTCCTGCGTGTATGGCAGACATTAATGGATTAAACGGAGATTTAAGGCTCAATTATATCAAAATAATTTTCCGGTTGATTTCGTGTCTTTTGATTCTTGTGAATTGGTTAGTGTCACAAAACTTAATAACTTGGTTGCTTGGAACTATTGGCCTGGGTATGTTGAGGGGACTCACAGCTCTTCAGAGCATCCGGGATGTTAAATACACCCAATGGAAAGGAGATCCAGAAAGACTTGGGAAAGCATCCTCCCTATGTTTCAGTTCAACCCATTCTCTGGTGGCGAAGGACACATTAGAGATCCTTTCCATGTGACTCTTTGCACTTTCCTAAGTAAAGGAGAATACACCTTACAAGAACTTGGACCTTGAAGGTATAAGATCCTAGAAGTGTTCCCAGCCTACAATCTCATCTTACACCTACTCACCACCTGCTCTTCCAACCTGTGGTCTCCACCCCCACCTCACCCCACCAAAGCACTTAGCAAATACTCTGCCGTGATTGGAGGGAAGGAACATCGGGGGAAGCACAAGGCTGAGAGAGAATGGATAACTGGAGCGAAATGAAGTGAATGCCTCTGAGGACTGAACGGATTTAATATATGTGAAAATGATCTGTAAGCTGTAAAACACCATTCGAGTGTCAGAATCACTATTTTCCAGCACTTATCATGGTGCCCGACAAGACTGCTCAATAAATCCTGAATGAGTAAATGAATGGCAGGGACATTAATATGGATGCTACAAAGAAAGAGCCGGGACCAGAAACTGTCCTGAACAAATATTTGGTACACTTATCATCCAGCACGTGTAAATCTCTCTTCTGAAAATCATTGACTTCAACATTCTCGGGGAGAAAAGAACCGGGTTCAGGGATTAATTAAATGGCATTTGGTTTAAGTAAATTAGGAAACATTGATCTTAATTAAGATTTGCTTAAATACACCAATATGTAATCTTCCAGTGGGGAGAGTATTAGGAGGAAGACAGTGCCAAGTAGCTAGGAAACAAAGATTACCCCAATATTATAACATTATCACTGTGGGCTGGTGGTTTTATATTTAATAGAACCAAACATAGAAGCAGCGTGTCAGAAACGCCTTTATCTTTATTTTCATGTCTTTACAAACAATATTTAAAACTTTTCCAAAAACACTGATATAATAGTGAGTGTTTCGTTAACCCTCACCACCTCCTATCAGCCCCCTGTTTCTATGGCAATGCAGACAAGAAGTCATTTAAATTGCCACAGAAGCTCTTTTATGTTATAGCATTGTAATAGCCCAGTTTGGGGATCACAAACCAAACAGAGAGAGGTTCATTACTTTTCCGGGACCACGTAGCATGTAATAATTCTCTGATATTTGGACCCAGGAGTCTGGCTTTTCCACACTGCATCTCACAGCCTCCTGACTGAGCTGCACTTTCTATTATTTTGCCACTTTATAGACAAAGAACTGGAGGCAAAGTGAGGTCAGGTAGCTTGGGATGAAACCTTAGTGCAGCTCCACACTACTGCCGGAGACAGTGGTGGTATTAGTGACTTATTCTGAAGCCTGCTGTTGATTCCCTACACTGTGCTTTCCAGTGTAGCCCCTGTGGAAGGGTGGGATTAGAAGTTAGGTCCTCGGCTCTCATTCCTTCTACCCCAAAAACAGTCCTCCTCAGTTAAGATAATCTAGGTCCACAGATAGAGGACACACAGGTAGAGGAGAGACACCATTGCCCCCGCTCTGTCCTCTATGACAATGAATGTGATTTATTTCTGATGCTCTAATCTATCACCACGGTCTGCGAAGCACTGGACTCTGGGAGCGTTTATTTGGTTTTATTCTGATCTCATTAACTCTAGACAAGGATAAAGTGGGTCTGTGAAACTGCTGAAATCCAGGTTCTGGTCTTCAAATGCAAGCAGTATCCGCTGCTCTTCTGGGGCTCATAAAACTGAACAGTTGCATTTGACTTGTGGCTTTAAATATCAAACTTGGCACTGGAGTAACTGAACACATGCCCAACACACACACACACACACACACACACACACACACACACACACACACACAGAGTGATTCTGGATTTTCAGACCAAGTCCTTTTGTGTTTTCAATGCCTTCATTTCAGCGTGTTCTTAACCGTTTTGGGAGGGGTTATTCAGCCTGAGCTACAAATGAGGAAAAATAGTCTTCAAAACTCGGGTGAGTTAAGGCACCCTTCAAGTAGCATTGGAACAGCAATTGCCTCTCCTAGGGCTGAGGTGACGCCCTGAGTGACGCTCCCTGAACTCCCTTCTGTTGTTGTGTGTTGGTTTGTTTTGTTTTATATTCACTATACAGTGTAGGATTTTACCCAAACAATACTTTTAAGTAACAGTATGTATTTTTACTATGTTCACCCCGCCCAGCCTTCCCCTCTCTGCCCACTTCTCCTGTCCCTAAAGCCTCCCCATCTATTTTCATGTCACATACCTGTTAACAATTTTATGTATTTTTTAAAAAAAAAATAAAAAAAGTATAGTTCACTAATGAGAGCCAACATGAGTGTGATATTTGTCTTCCTGGGTCTGGTTTATTTCATTTAAATGGATGACCTCCAGTTGCCAGACCCCATCTTCAGTACTCGGATCACCGCTCATCAGCCGTGTCAAACCTCGCAATTGAATGTCACTCCAAACAGTCACCCTGGAGCCCACACCCTTATTGGGAAGAAGCTGGAACTACCTCTAGTTGGGGCATTCCTTCAAAGACGTTTCACACACAAATGCCGTACAGTTGCTTTATACTCGGTGCTGTGTAGAGTCGGTCGATCTCCTTTTATAAGATTCTGAAACAGGGCACCTCACTGCAAGGTAGACCCACACACCCAAAAACAAACGAGGACAGAGGCAGTTCCGTGACGGCGACTATCAGGGTGTCACCTTTTGACATTGTGTTTTAGAGATCTCCTCCCTGGGGTTTCTCTAACATGCTGAATAAGACGGAGTTTAAGTTACTCAAAAAAAAAAAGAAAGATGACGGGCTGATTCGCCTGCTGGGATTTTAATATGTGGTTCCAGAAAGTCTGCATATTTCATTGTGAGGTTTGGATGGGAAGCCAAGCCACTGGCTAGACTATAATGGCTAACGTTTTATGTAATTGTACGATCATTTGTTTGGTATAATTATGGATGGAAAAATCCTTTCCCCAAGTTGCTTTCCAGTTACTACAGAAATGTGCCATAATGTTTTACAGTGAAAGAAATGGCCTTAAAGGATGTTAAACTTTTAATTTGTGTTATTCAGTATGACTTACTCTAAGAAAACGTGTGGTTTTTGTTTTTTGTTTTTTCAGTCAAATACAGACAGGATAAGCATGTCCTTTGAAGTCTAGTGGCCCTGTATTCTTCTCCTGCCTCCATTTAAAATCTAAAATACCAGGAAAATTTGTTTATTAAATGTTCTCAACTATGCTGCAAGTTAAATTTGAACAAAAATCTAACCCAACTCATGAGATAACACAAAGCATTTCATTCCACAGTATCTGACTCACAAAGACAACACCAGGAGCCTTCACGACACAAGACAATGGCTTTCTCTCTGCCTAATCCAGGAGCCTTGGCCAGGAAATGACAAAGAATTAAGCTCAGGGGTGGCGAAAAGGCCCTCCAAACGACTGTGGTGTTTCCACATTACACACAAGCTGCCGTGGCTCCAAAAGAGAAAGCTTGCACGGGCATGCTGCAAAGGAAACTAATTTTTGATGGCTGCAGCAGATGTTACTGGACAGAAGTCAGCAATGCAGGAGAGCTTCAGCCCACCTTCACATGTGTTCAACACCACTTGAATATTAATAGAGCACATGCTATGTACCCGATCTGCTTCAAGTCACGGATGGACCACCAGGAGTCCTTGGCCCATAAGAAGAACATTGGGCAAGGCCATGGCTCAGTCAGTAAAGGTGTTTGCTACCTACCCTGACAATCTTAGTTTGACCACCGGAAGGCTCTCATGAGTCAGAAAGAAAGAACTAACTCCTAAAAGTTGACCTCTGACAGCCACATGCATGGCTTGGTACTCTAAAACACCTGCTCCCTACCCCCCACCCCTCTCTCTTACAAAGGTGAGAAAGTAGCAAAATCAGGAGCCACCAAGAATTCCACGTTTAACATGTAAGTATCATAGGGAAGGAAGTTACCTCCCTGTAAGTCAGGGGTGAGACATCTGATCCAAGACTCCGTAAGTTCATTAAACCAATGCACTATAGTGCCTGAACAATAATACTATGATCCTAATTATATATTATGTGCAACACATACTATGTACAATGGAATATTTGTCTTTATTTCTGTACACTGGTATGGTGGATGTACATTTATAAATTCATATGTGTGTTTTGGTATGTGTACATATGTTCATGAGTGTGCAGACGTGCATACACATGTATGTATGTATCTTCTATCATGCCTCGCCTTATGTTTTTTTTAAGATATAGTCTCACTGAACTCAGAGCTCACTAACTGGCCAGAAAGTTCCAGGTGTCCCCCTTCTCTGCACTCTCGTCTCTAGGGTTGTAGATGTACACCACCAACATGTCCAGCTTTTCATGTGGGTGGCGGGGACCGGAATGCAATCCAAGTGCTTGCATAGCAAGCACTTTGTGGGCTGAAGCCACCTTCCCACTCTATCTACAATAGCTTTTAAGGTTTGGGAATTGTGCAAATCAAACCTCTCAGTTTTACAGATCAAAGCTGAGGCACAGGAAGGGCTCTAGCCAGCCTCAATGTGGTAAACACAGGCTGAGCGTGGCAAACACCACAGGCTGAGCATGGCAAACATGGCAGGCAGGCTTTGCCCTTTTACCCTTTTCCTCTCCCTTGCTAAAAACTGTTGCGTTCCCAAAGCTAGAACAAGGTCTATTCCCTCATTTGGACACTGACTCATTCCAGAAACAAAATACCAAGGTCCAAGAATCAAAGTTCATTATTTGGCCAATTGTCCAATCAGGATTTCCCAGCTCATCCTAGCACAGACTTCCCGTTTCCCGTTAAAATCGCACTCCTGCACACTATCTTTCGCTTTTCTTGCTTGCCTGTGCTTACCGCGGCTGCCGCCTTCATGGCCTCCCTCCTTCCCCACTTGCTTCTCCTCCAAGCTAATAATTCTCGTTTGTGCTGAGAATTTGGTGTCTGGCCATGTCCTGTACCCATTGGCAGCAGTGCTGATCTCCCGTTCACATACAGTTACAGAAACACAAATGACTGAAAAGTAACACCCCTTAACTGACATTTATTGTAAACAACATAATCTCAGAGTCCTTTTGCAAGGCAAAGGATGGGAATAGTAAATGACAACCCCTCACTTTCTGGGCAGTCTTTCTAAGAACCTAACCAAGCTTTAATTTTTCAAAAGTTAAAGTAGCCATATTTTTCATCAGCCCTCTAATCGTTGGTATAGGGCCACAGAGACTAGCGCTGGGTGTTGATGTGCTTGTAAATATTTTATCACAGAGGTGGGGACTTGCATGCTACAGACAGAAGCAAGAAGCTTTTATTTCAGAAATCGGCACTGCCAGAACACTGCCATAATCTAGCAGTCTATCCTTGCTCACACCGTCTAAGACCAGAAAACATTCAAGGATGGCAGGGTGGTTGTTGTGCTGTCAAGAGTATGTACACATTTATTGTCTGGTCCTCTATCCTGAATCTATCACCATCCTCCTTCTTATACTTCTAATGACCCATGCTAAGTTGATCCAAGGATTCAGGGATGCTCTACTGGTCTTGAAGCTATCACCACCCTCCCTCTTACTCTTGCAGAAAACAGACACATTTCGCAACAGACATTCCTTTGTTTATGACAGTGTACCTTGCAACCAACACATATTAGTTGAAGAAATATACCTGTCTGTTTAAGAAAATAACCTCATTTTGTTCAGTTTTTCCTTTTTACATGTAGAATTTGCCTGATGATGATGATGATGATGATGATGATGATGATGATGATGATGATGATGATGGAGTGAAGTTACGATTGCATGTTCATCCTGCCTAATCTGCATGTCGTTAAAACATTTATATTGTCACTTATTGATTGATGCATATTTCAAATAAGCTCTGCCTATTTTTTTATTTGACAGTACTATTTTTGGCTCTAATTAGCAGTTTCAAATAATCAAACAATTATCCTCGCCTGCTCCATCAGAGCTCTTGCAGAAGTCTCAGTATATACCAGCATGCATTGGGGCTTTCGGTGTCCCAAGCAATGCTTCAGATGCCCGGTGGACTCAACTCCCCCTCCGTGCTGCAGGGAAGGCGATGAAAACACCTCCCCTGCCAGAACATCAAAAGATGCTTGGTTTTTTTTCCTCCAGCTATGTTCTCGGATACTCCTGAGAAGCTAAAAGTTGGGCTTCCCTAGGGGAGTGAGCCAAGGGGTAGATAAGGGAGTAATTAAAATGATGGAACACATTCTAGCTGTGAGAAGAGGGCAGAGCCTGGCTTTCCCAAAATAGTACTTACAGACATCAGATTACTCTTGGATATTCTTTTCTCCTCAAAGGAGGACGTACAGTGGGGTTTCTAGCCAGGAGGAGATACTGGAAGGACCCTTTCCCACCCCTAGTCTCCTCTGTCTCTTTCAGGCCCCCTTAGCCTCTTATATCAGGAATACATGTCTGCACCCCACAGCTTAGAGTCTGCCACGAGAGCAAAGCCTTTCCAGCTGCCCTGGATTAATCAATACTCCTTTCACTTAAATTCCCTCCCGACCTTCCAAGGTAACTTTTGTTGGTGGCTTGTACTCCTGTTTGTGTGAAAGAGGTCTGATTGCTAGGCCTGACCGTTACAGTGTTTCTCTCTCTATTTCTGACTGCCCAAAGATAAATATCTTACTTCCAGGGTTCTAATTAAATGCAGGCTCTTACTCCTGATGACACAGAAGACCTTAATTGGGAAACTGAACTCAACACCAAGCCTTGGTTCTATCCCTCCCTTTCTTTTGACAAATCTACAATGAGTGGAACTAGATGTCACCATACGTGACCGTGGCACGGACTGACACCGAGGAGGAAGGCATACATGTAACACCTATCTGTCCTGTAAGTCCCATCCAAGATTGTCCTACTAATTTCACCAGCTAAAACTTAGTTAAGTGGTCCTGTCGCGTGGTCACATGAAGCAATTATCTATCGAGGTGGGCAGGTAGGGACAATATTCTTGGAGGAATGACAGGCACAGAACAGGAAAGTAATTGACAGGTTACACATCTAGCGACAGCAGAATGTTTTCACCTGTTAAGGTGTGTAAAAACCACCCGAAGATCCGTACATCCCTAGCAGTCATCACACACAAACGAAAAGTGACCCCACCAGCAATAGCTGTGTGCAATTTCTGTTTACACGTCCCGCCAGCTCTCTCCCGTGCTAGGCACACTGCATTCTTCTCCGTTACTGTAACAAAACAAGCTAGGCCAAGTATTAATAAGAAGAGAGGGTTGTCCTGCCTGGTTTTCTGTCAACTTGGCGAGAGCTAAAGTCCTCTGAGAGGAGGGACCTCAACTAAGAAATTACCTCTGTAAAATCTGGCTGCCCGCTAGCCCGTAGGTGTTTTCTTCATTAATGACAGATGGGGAAGGACCCAGCCTGTGGTGAGTGGGGCTCCTCCTGGGCTGCTGCTGGTCCTGGGTTCTATAAGAAAGCAGGCTGAGCAAGCCAGGGGAAGCAGGCCAGCAAGCTGATGGCCATACAGCAACTCCTGCCCTGAGGTCTCCAGGTTCCTGCCCTGAGTCCCTGTTATAGCTTTCCTAGCTGATGAATTTATAAGCTGTCAGGCAAAATTAACCCTTCTCTCCCCAAGTTGCTTTTGGTTGTGACCAAAATATATTCATCATAGCAGTAGAAACCCTAACACGGGGTTTGTTTTGAGCTCTTGGCCTGGGGTGGGGGGTGTCAAAGCCTAAGATTGCCCAATGTGCTGCCTATGGCCTCTGCTAAGGAGCTCATGGCAGGGTTACAAACATCAGAGTGATCAGGAAGAAAATATCCTCAGGTGGGAGAGGGCAACATCTAGGGGTGGCCTTGATGTTCAACAGCTCACTCCAACGAGGAGTCACCTGCCATCTCAGGATGGCTATGTCAGTCCCTTTTCAGGGAGTTTCCCCGATGGCTTCTACAAGTCTCAAACCTCTTACTGTCCCTACACCTGGGACTAAGCCTCTAGCAAGGAACCCTAGGGAAGAAGCCACATTCAAACCGTATGGCCCTCCCTTCCCTAAACTTTAAATTTCCATAAAACAGGTCGTTTCCTTTCATTTTTGTATTAGAAAAAAATAATTTATCTTGTTCAATAAAAGTATACAGGTTTGGTTTGCTAACTGGTTTCAATTTTTAGATAAAAACTTCTGGAACTTTTTATTTTCACTCTTTATTTTTAAGACATTGGAGAGAGAAGTTTTAAAGTTTCAACATTTAGGGTCTCCGAATTTTAAATCATGTTACTTGTCAAAAGAAAAATGTATAAATTTCTTCCCAAACGGACCCAGTGAACATAAATATGAAAGGGGTTTTGGTATTCTTTGTGTTCAGAAATGTTCAGCATGCATTCACAGCAGAGGGCTGCAGAGATGCCTCCAGGCACGATAAACACGGGTCACCATCGCTCAGGAGCTTCCAAACTACTTTGAGCATTTGTCAGGAACAACAAACAGATTTTCCACACATTCATACTTCATAAATTGATGTTTCAGCATTAACAGTACCCTTGGATGGTATGTTATAACAAATAACTTAGGGTTATGTGTTTTTACTATCCCGCAAATGACATTATTTAGATACTACAATATGCCATGCTTTTAAGGAGAGACTATTGTCATGTTAATTGTCTTTTTTTTGTCATTGTTTATTTTTGAGATTGCAAGTTAATTACAACATTTTTCCCTTCCTTTCCCCCTCCCTCGGAACTCTCCCAGAAACCCCTTCCACTGTCCTTTAAATTCATGGCCTCTTTTTTCTCAAATTATTATCGTATTCATGTATGTATTTCTATATACATATGTATTCCTAAATACAACCTGTTGAGATCATATACTCTTACTTTCGTGTATTATGTAGTTTCACTTCTCATCAAGGAAACTTCTCTTTGCAACAGACTGAGAGTACTACAGAAAACCACAGCCAATCAGAATGCAGAGCTGTGGAGTCCAGGCCCAAAGGATGCATCTGTGAGATACTCCCTCACCTAAGGCTTTTGGAAGAGGGTGCAGAAAGACTGCACAAGATCATACCTCCTAGTGACTATCTTCTTACAAGCAATGAAAGTGCAATTACAAGCCATTGGCTTTCTTAGACCATTCATACATACATAAAAAAATTAAAATAAAAACCAGAACAAGTAAGGTATTGACCTCTAGTTTTCTAATATGAATGGTAGAGGGTATTGGGCTCTTGGTTAGCCACTCTCCAAGTACTGCATGGCTGTAATAATGGCCAAATAACCAAGATGAAGGCATATCTTAGGTTCTTAGACAAAGCCAAAAGAGAAAAGGCTCTAGTCACTTGAGGCTTAAATCAAACGTGATGGTGGAAGAGTGCCACCTAGTGGTAGCAGCCATTAACTACAGCCACCAAGAAGCAGAAGGAAAGTCTGAACTGTTTGGGTTATTGTGATAGCTATTCATCGTGTAGGCTGCTTACTCGGAGCTAACCCACTTTGTGCGCTTGCACACTTCCAGATAAAAATGTGCACAGGAATTAAGAAGAGAACTTGGATTCCGCAATTATTTCCAGGTGCAGGAACTGCGTCTGGGGAAATGCGCAGGTGGACATAACAAAGAGCTTCTTTAGATGGTGTGATTTAACTTCACAACTCAGTATCTAAGAGGCCAGATCTCTTGGACAAAGGTGTTGCTCTCCAAATTTCACTGAAAATTTGCGATTTGGAAGTAAGCAGCTACTCCAAGGTTCTTTTGTCTGAGTGGCAGAGGCCAAGCCTATGGCAGTATTTTGTACATGTTGAACAGGCACTAAGTTAGTAAGTGAGCGTCTTTAAACTTTTATATCAGAAACTAGTTAATTAGCTTATGATTTTATTTACATTGAGAATGGTAAGCATATAATATAATATATACGTATATATGTATATATATGTGTGTGTATATATCTATATACATATATATAGATATATAATTAATGAGTAAAAACCATGTGGCATCTGTACTGATATGAAGAGACAAAACTGATATTTGATTTCACTGCAACTATTTCATTAGCACATGCTTGTACACACACACATAGAGAGTGTAATCTTTCCCTTTCTCGGGGTTACATAAATCAAACTTATGCTGAAGATAGTTGCTGACAAAACTCACCCTTCAAAATCTGCTACTGAGATGCTTATCCATCCCATGCTCCCCTCCTCCTCCCTCTTCTCTCCCCTGCCCCTCCCCGTCCCTGGACAAGGAAGAGTAGTGAGATACCCACCCTGCTGCACCTGTTGCACTGACCACGCCCATTGGGGCGTGGGGACAGGTACAGATGTGACCAGTGGGGGCTAGGTCTGGGGTCCCTGAAGACCCCAGCTCGCTCTCTTGTTTCCTGGTCGGAAACAGAGAGAGCAGCGGGCGGATCCTTGGAGCAGGAACCCTTGGTGGTCTTCTGTTTCTGGAAAAGCATCCATCAGCCCATACTGTGTCCCGGAATCTTACTCCCCCACAGAAGGAAGGATCCCACTCTACCCCAGCTCCTTCCATCAGGCAGCTCCGCTCCCCAACTTCTAGTCCACCCGTTTCAAAGGCGACACTGGCAGCGAGGTAGAGGTTACCCATCTACAATTTCATGTGGCTTTGTTTTCTCCAAACTGTTCCAGTAAAGCTGGGAGGGGCCAGGAACAGAACCCTTCTACAGTGGCGTCTCACTGGGGATGTTAACCTCACCTAAGGGCCGGCCCCGTGCCCAACAGTAGAGGCCCAACGCAAAATGAACTCCGTGGCATCTTTGCAGACTTTTTGTTTTGTATTACTTTGTTTGGGGGCATGCTTTTTCTTACCAATCCTTTGATTGTATACTATGGTTTTGAACTTTATGTTTTTATGGGTTCTGGAGTGTGTGCGTATGTGTGTTACGTGCTTGCACACATGTGTGTATATGTGTGTGTATATGTGTGTGATTGTGTGTGCATGTATGTGTATGTGTGTTTGTGTGTATGTGTGTGAGTGTGTGTGCATGTGTGACTGTGTGTATGCATGTGTGTATGTGTGTGAGTGTGTGTGCTTGTATGTGTATGTGTGTCAGTGTATGTGTGTGTGTATGTGTGTGCATGTGTATGTGTATGTGTGTGTACATGTGTGTGTGTTGTGCTTTTTCTTTGTCATTTTTCTTTTTCTTAAGAGAGGGAGAAAGAAGGCGTAGAAGTAAGGAGTTGGGGGAGAGGGAAACCATGATCAGAATATATTATATGAGAAAAATAATTTTAATTTTTAAGAAGGTGGAAAGGGGATCAAGAAAGACATTTCCATGTCAACCTACAGTCTCCATATGCAAACCTAGGGCAAGCACATTCACATGCGTATGCTAGGCACACAAACATGAAAAAGGGGCTCAAACAGTATGTTGTAAGACACACTCACACACACTCACACACTCACACACACTCACACACTCACACACACACTCACACAAACTCACACATGCACACACTCACACACACATACTCACACATACATACACACACTCACACAAGTCACACATACACTCTCACACACACACATACATACACACACTCACACACACTCACACACACTCACACATACACTCACACACACATACACACACTCACACACACTCATGCACACACTCACTCATACACACACTCACACAAACTCACACATACACACACTCACACACACACTCATACACACACACTCATACACACTAAAATACACACTCATACACACACACATACATAGACACATTCACACATACACTCACACGCTCATACACACACTCACACATTCACACATACACTCATACACACACACACACTCATACACATACTCACACACATACTCACACAAACTCACACACACTCACACACACATACACACATACATACACACTCACACACACACATACACTCTTACACACATACACACACTCACACACACACTCACACACACTCACACACACACACTCTCACACACACACATACACACACACTCACACACACACTCACATAACATACACCCCTTTCTGCTTTGCAACAATAGCAATCAAGGTTAACAAACACTACTCTGAGCAAATATTCTTCTTCAGGGCAGATGAATTACGTTGACATCTGCCAGACAAGCAAGAGTCTGCTCATATTCAAATAAGTTCCGCTTAGATTTTTTTTAAGCCTGTTTAGGAGTGAACCCAAAGGGTGCGGGGGCAGGGTGCAGTTGGGACGGCCAGCCACCAGATAATGACACAGAGACTCATTATTAATGAAAACTTGGCCTTTAGCTTAGGCTTCGACTAGCCCTTACAACTTAAATTAACCTGTTTCTATTCATCGATATTCTATCACGTGGCTCTGTACGTCTTCTCTATTCTGGATGTTGAGCTTCTTTGGTGTCTCAATGGCGTCCCCCTGCACGGCTACATTCTATCCTCAAGTTCTTCTCTCTCCCTGGAAGTCCTGCCTATTCCCTCCCACCTAGCTATTGGCCATGCAGCTCTTTATTAAACCAATCAGGTTCCACAGGCAGGCAAGCTAAAACAGCAACACATGTTCACACAGTGTGATCAAATACCCCACAACACGGGGGATGAAACAGTAATGAAGAATGAACGCTGTGTTTTGTTTCCGTTTTCCTGCTCCTCCCTAGCGTACCCTCAGCAAGCTACTTACCCAGCATGCAGGTAGGAAGGAACGACTAGCAAATGGAGGCAGAGCTCCTGCTCCCACCCTCAGTCCAGGGGAAGAGGCGGGTTCCTTGGCGTCTGTGGCATCCTTCTGAGATGCTACAGTGTGGAAGAATGGAATGGAACTGTGGAACATGAGGAAAAATTCAACAGGCAGCAACATAGGAATTCCTGGGCCCCCAGGAAGAGACTATGACGAGACTTGGGCAATTAGCAGTTCCCAAAGGGCCAGTCAGTCATGAAAAGTGATTGTACCGCAGTGCAGCCTATGCAACAAGTCCATTTATATATCATGACCCCTCATCAGGAGCCATCCCCAAGTCTACACGTGAGCGGATGTCAGTGGGAGACATCCATTCCCATCACACTCTGGCGCTCAGGAGTTCAGAATCTAAAGGAAAATGTATGAGCAACCGCTATGATGAACGAGCTCACCCGGAAGAGATGCGATTCTGCTCCTTGGGTGCAATAGGAGGCTCCAGCACCAGCAGGATCGATCCCTGAGGACGGAAAACAAGTCGGGCAGCGGCAGCATAGTGCCGTCTTTCACTTAATGTTTTCATTTGGATGGAGTTACATCACTGCCGCTTTCTCCTTTCTCACATTTGTCTTCCCTGGGGCTCCTCCCAAGCTCTCCCACTTTCCGGTTAATAGCATCTCTTTTTTAATGATATGTTAGATGAAATTTGTATATGTATGCGACGTATATGCACAACTACATAATCAGAGCATTTGCTGTTCGTGTTTATATGGTTTCTAAGGTTGGCACTCTGCTTTGCACAGCCTATAAATGGGGGCTCATCCCTCGGGGATGCTAATTCTCCTTCCCCCAGCAGGCAGTAGTTGCCTGTAGTTCTTTGCCTAGAAGTAGTTACCCTCCCCTCTCCCCCCATCGAAGAAGCTTCTCCTCACAGCAAATGGAGACCGTCACAGAGAACCACAGCTGGACACAGGATGCTGGGGATCCCAGGCACAGGGAACATCACAGCTCCCGTGCTTCAGGGAGCGCCATGGAAGAGAGCAGAAGGACTGCAAGAGACCGGGAGGTCCGCTCTGAAACTGAGTCTCCTATAGCTACATAGGCAAGAATGGAACAGTAGCCGTGTGTCAGTGGACACGCTAATGTAGAGGGAGGGAGGGAAGGAGAGGAGAAGGGAGAGGGAGGGATGAAGGGAGAGGGGGAAGGTAGGAGAGAGGGGAAGGAGAGGAGAGGGGGGAGGGAGAGAGGGAGGGAGGGGAGGGAGGGGGGAGGGACAGACTTTGCACACAGGACTTGGTGATGATCCATTGTTGGCCTTAAAGATGGAGGAACCAGTCAGGCTGGAAAAGGCAGGAGACTTACAAGACAACCTGGACAATAAGTAAGCAAGCAGGTTCCCCTCCCCAGACTCCAAAGGATCATTGCTCTGCTAACGTCTTGATTTTAGCTCACAAAAAAAGTCACAAATTTCATTAACATTCATTTCCACTTATTGAACATTTTTTTTATTTGCCGCTTACTAAGAGAAATTTTAACTTGAAACTCTCAGTGTCTTTGACTGTGTCACCCAGATCTTTGCACTCTGTGGGCGGGAAAGCCACCTCGGTACGGTAGGTGGCACTGTTCCCCTTCCTGCTTGGTGTGGGAGTCCTGTATCTCTCTTCCTCCCAACATCATGGGCCTCTACCAAGTGCCTCCCCTCTCCCTGGAAGCCCCCTCACCAGCAGCGCCTCTCCTGGGTGTCTCCCCGCAAGATCTCTCAGATTGTCGCGTCTCCCGAGATCTCTTCTGGGGTCTTCCAAACAGATGTGTAATCCCTCTCCCGTGATTCCTCGGGTCCTGTACTGCAACCCTTTAATTTCACTCACCTGGATAAACACTTACCAGTACTTATTACCAAGTACTGGTACTTATTACTAAGCAGATGTTGTTCCAGCCTTGGGAGCTGAAAGGAAACGGGTACACAGCACCTGCTATCAAACGCTGAAAAGCTAGACGCGAAGACAGAAACACAGACAACGTAGTAAGGACTAACAAGGGAATGCAAGATGAATCTGGGGAGGCTCCGAGGAGGAACAAATGACTAAGTCTGGAGACAAGACGCCTTAAAATAAAACTAGAAGCCTAAGACCAGCAGTGGAGGCAGGAAAGGACCCATAGCCTGGACCGAAGGACCGCTGGAAAGGACCACAGGGAGCTTTTAATGCCTGTGATTGGATAGGAAACACCTGGGACAGAGCTGGGGGTGCAGCCCAGTGGTAAATGCATGCCCAACACCTGGATTTAACCCTCAGGACTGTAAGTAATAATAACACAGGCATCGATCTCCGGGGAACTTGACGAGATTAGACAGAAAGAGGTGAATCTGGAGAGAAGATCAGACATCAGAACACCCACGTCATTTAGGGTCGATAACTGAGACCCTAAATCAACTGAGAGGTGAATCAGGCAGGAGAGACTGCAAATAGCGATCTGCAGGCTGCACTGCCAGGAGGCCCTGAGTGAGGGAGTCCGGGAACACACCAGAATTCTTCGGTATTGTCACGAGTTCTTGGCTCTGGGGCACTTTGCCCAAGAACCACCTCTATAAGGGACGCTTCTGTGAGCCGTGGGAAGCCTCTGAGGGGTTTATTTATCCAAGTGTAAGACTTGTGTTTTAGGCTGGGGGGTTAGCTCACTTGGTAGAGCATTTGCCTGCCATGCATAAGGGCGTGGGTTCCACGCCCAGCAGCGCTGCTAAAACTCGAGTAAATTAAAATGTAAAACAAAGGGGGAATGGAGGAGGAGGAAAGGCTGGAGAACGACAAAGACTAACAGGGTAAATAAGAACTACATCCGTTATCGGTATGGGAAAGTCATAATAAACCCTTTACTTTGTGCTAATAAGACAAGCTTTTAATAATTTGTGGGCTGATTGTGGTGACTGACACCTGTGATCCTAGCACCTAAAAGGCTGAGGCAGGGGGTCCCTCGTAAGTCTGAGTCTACCCTCTGCTACATGGACCCTGTCTCAAAAAAGAAAAAGATTTGCATTTTAGAGAGATTGCTTTCACAGTTCAAAGAAAGATGGATTTAAAACAAGACTGCCAGCTATGGTGGCACATACATGTGTTCCTAGCGCTTGGGAGGCCAAGGCAGAAAAACCACAAGCCTGGTCTACATAGAGAGACTCACTCACTCTCAAAAATTAAAATAGAGAAAAATAAAGATTAAAGGCAAAGGGCTACTGATGAGGTTTTCAGTGGTTAAAAAAAAATAAAATTATAAGGGTCTCCTCCACGAGAGGAACAGTCAGCACAACAATGAAATACCTCAAACGTGGTGATGAGACATTCTGTAGAAGAATGTGAAGTCAAATGCAACCCAGAGTTTTCCAACATGGCAGAACTCAAGTCAGACAAGGAACTCACCCAAAAGGAGACCGTATCAGGAAGATGATGGTGCGTTCTATCAATATCATCTGGAGCACCAACAGCCTATAGACATCCAGGTAGAAATATGCTGAGCCAGAGACAACCATGAGTCTGTGGTCCAGCCCTGGCGGACCTTCACTATGGAAGCCCAGGCAGAGCATGAAGGCTGCGTGGTGATGTGGTCTGAGGAAGAGGAACCGTGGAGGACCTAGAGGGAGGACTCAGAGAGGCTGGAGGGAGGAAAGCAGGGGAGTCCAGCGTGGGCTGCAGAGAAAGGGTACTGCATAGCGGGGAGAGCTAGGTCTGAAGTCAAGGACATGGACCGTGAAGTCGCTCTGCCTCCAAGCCAGTCTGTCTCTTACTAAGTGGGAGCAGAACAATTAATTATGTTCTACTCTGTCTCCCGGTCCTCCTTCTGTAAACAGGATGTACCCATCTCACTGGGTTATTGTGATATAGCTGTAAATTGATAAAAAAGCATTAAGACCTGGAGCTGGTCCTCACTGTGTTCCGAATGAATGAATGAATAGCCATGATTTTGTTGTTGCTATTACTATCATCATCAACATCATCATCATCATTATTGTTGGTTTCTGTCATTTTTAATGTTTTTACTTTCCTCGGGGACAGAGACCACTTTTTTTTTTTAACTCTCTGTGTCCCTGACACCTACCCATGGCATGTAATTTCTAATATGCACACTCAACGTATTTGCAGAACAAAATCATTTCCAGGGAACTCCTGTTTGGTTAGATGACTTATTGTGATGCCAAGTAGTTAGAGTTCTGATCCACTGAATCCTAGGTTTGATTTTGTTTTCCTCTGAAACATGAAGAACCTGTTTTTGTTATTCCAAATATTCATAAAGCCCTGGAGCTGAAGAGACCATAGAAGTCATCCAGCTCAACATCATTTTTCATATAAGACCACGCCCAACACCCACAGTGCTCATCTCTACTGTAAGGCTTTGCTGAAAGCCAACTTACCTTCAACTCACTTCTCCATTACCATAGGCTTTGAATTCTTCTGTCTTGAGTAAGTAACCTCTCCCTTATCATTTTTACACCCAGCCCCTATTTCTACCGTAGGGTGCAATCAAAAGAGCCATCTCTGGGCTGCGAATACAGCTCCATTAGGAGAGAGCTTGCCTGGCTCTCACAAAGCCCTCTAGGTTAGGTCCAGCGCTGTTTAAGCAGGGTGAGATGATGTGTATCTGTAATCGCAGCACTCAGGAGGTGGAAGCAGGAGCTGGGATCAGAAGTTCAAGCTACCTCTTGGCTACATACTAAGTCTGCCAGCCTGGGTTGCCTGGGAGCCAGTGTCAATAAAAAATAAACCAAGCCAGGAGGTGGTGGCAGACACCTTTAATCCCAGCACTGGGGAGACAGAGGTAGGCAGAGCTCTGAGTTAAAGGACAGCCTCTTCTACAGAGTGAGTTCCAGGACAGGTTCCAAAGCTACACAGAGAAACCCTGTCTCGGAAAAAAAAAATATATCTGCTGCAAATAAAGGGTAACTGGAGTGTTGCATCTGAGCTCTGTGGTGATTTGCACATAGTGGGACATTCACAGACTAGCATACCCAGAAATGCTGTCAGACATCTGAGGCATTTGGAAATTGCAGCATTCATGTAAAGGAAGTTACAATAGTAACTTCTGCTTGTGGGCAACTAACACACCAAGTGTGTTTGTACACTGATTCCTAATAAGACAAGTCTTCAAAAAAAAAAAAACTGATCCGTGTTTAACATTTATCTTCTTATTTCCTGAGTAACATTTAGACCACCGACTTCCCGCAATTCGATCTTTCCGCAATTCAATCTATGACTGATCACCACAGCAGTGTGGGGTTTTTGTTGTTGTTGCTATTGTTTATATTCTTAATGGCCTAGGTCTCATGTAACTCAGGCTCCCCTTAAATTCACTACTTGGCTGAGGCTGTCTTGAATATCTGAGCCTCCTGGCTCTGGCTCCCTAGTGCTGAGAAAACAGGCTCTAGCACCACACCCAGCACAGCCAGCTGTTTTAACTTGGTTTCTTCTGTAAGTTTGACTGGAATGATTACTAAACTTCATACAGGGATCTAGAAAGAAAAAGCATATCTGGTTGTATAGTCCTGGGTGTATCTCCTCTCCTTGATCTTTCTTTATAGCCGTCTTTAAAGCTAAATATAAGATGGGGATGCCTTAACTCATTGGGAAGTCTCTATACAGTCAAAACCTATATCATGAAGGCTTTTATTGAAATCCTCATGAATTATATTTCCAGTGTGAATGAGCATTACCCAGAGAACTTATGTATAGTTTCCACAAGTTAACCAAGAAGATCTAAAAACCTCACTGAAATGGACCAGTAGCTACCCATCCGCTAACTGTACAGTTTTAAGCAAGACTCAAATTCCAAGTAATTCAAGATCAAATTATTTGAAAACATCCTGAAAGGCTAAATGTCTGAAGTTTATGCCATGGAAACTATATTTGTATGCCTCCTTAATCAACTTCCTGTTCAGATCCATGCCAAAATTAACCAAAGATTCTGCCAGTAAGAGACGGAGGAAGAGGAGAGCTGAAATACTAAGGCACCTCTAAAGTGGAACCCAGTTCCTCCCCCATCACCGGAGGGAGAGGATGAACAGCAAACGCCAAAGGGGTTTTTGGTGTCTGTGTCCACAGCAGTCAGGTAAAGGGAGAACAAACATGCACAGACAACTGCTTCCTGGATACTTCAGGAGCTACAGCAATTATACTACATCAAGCCTGCAATGACCACTGCCTGCCTTTTGCTAGTAACATCCTCTCGTGCAAGCTGTAGGGCATCCTTTGATGTGACACTGAACACCTCCTGCATCAGGGCAATGGTATAGCAGCCTTTGATATAAACAGTAAACATTTCTGCATTCAGGCTACATCAGCAACATCCTCTAATGGCATACTGTTTTACAGCCTATGGGGAGCTGAGCTAATAAGAGCAGAAGGGGGACTATTTGAGGAGAGAGAAAACAGTAAGAGGTCTGACTTAGTTTGGGTTTCTATTGGTGTAAGGAGAGACTCTGAGCGCAGCAACTCTTATAAAAGAAGTCATTTAACAAATCTGCCTCCTCTGGAAAAGAAAATAGGAAAGGGTCCTTCATGCTTTAGAAAACAGAGTCTATGTTCTTGTTCACTCTGTAATGATCAGGCCTGCCCTTGTTTCTTGAGGTAGTCCCTCAACTTCTTCATACTCATTTTAATGCTTATTATGACTAAGTATAGTCCCTGGAGAGATGGCCTGTCTCTAGATGAGCTATTTCATAGGCCAGGGGTAAATTTGGGCAAGTTACTAATCTCTAATTGCCTGGTTGGTTTCTTCATCTGAGAAGTGGGGATGATGATGTTTTTTGGGAATTAAACACTGCATTATGTTGTAACAACAGTCCTCTAAATCCTGACTCCATCTTGTAGTGAGCTGGTTTACATGCCAGATGGCAGCCACACACACCATTTTTCCTATAGCCACTGTGTTCTGAGATTAGCAGAACCCCGGATTAAAGGTTAGTACAGAACACCCATGAGCAGCTTTCTCAGAGTGCGGGTTTCTGTGTCTCAAGTCTGAGCCTGTATGGACATGTTTAACATTTGCTGGCCTCTAAATCCAGATCTTCATTAATTCTGCTATGGATTTACAGCATGGTAGGCAGGATGGCAGGGAAGATTGGCAACTTTGGGTGAAATGTAAGTCTTCCTAGTCACCCACAGCTCTGTAAATAATTCCTAATAAACTAACTTTACTCATCAAAATGAACTTGTATGAATCATTCTTCGGCTGTTGGTTCTATCCTAGTCTGAGGTAGATGTCATACAACACATTGATTCATGTAAAGCTCCTAAAATAATGCCTTGTATCTGGTGCTTGGACTTCTGTTGTGATACTTTGGGGAGGGGGGAGATTTCAAGAGTTGCATGTTCATCACAAGAGGAGTTCTACTCAGGTCCAGTTTGTGGACATCGTAAGTTTTATTGAGGTTAGTTATAGGAGCACTGTGACTCAAAAGCAGATGTTATGAAGATTCCCACCCAACAACGGAGACAACTCATGAAAAAAGGGATCACTGGAGTCTTGTCTCCAATTAATCCTCCACCTATTCTATATCCTAGCGGCCCAAGACCACCAGTAGCTAGAAGACTAGAAGGCAGCCAGAGCATCAGGGGAGGGTCTGATGAGCCTCCTCCCTCTACTCCTAGGAAAGAATGTTAATGGTCCTGATACCATGCTGCTGTTTTGTTTACTAAGTGTCCACGACTTTAGAGCCAGGATACTCTGTAGGTCACTGTATGGATCTCTGATCTATGACGGCTGATGGCCCAGAGGAAAAACTGCATCCCACCTTATTAGGACACTGGTATTGTGTGTTAAGTTCTGCTCTTCTTACCTCATTCAGCCTTAAGGACCTCTTTAAAATCCCTATCCATCTTCAAACAGTTACATTGGTGACTAGGGCTTCAGCACATGAATTTTGGGAACACATGCACCCACACTTGCTTCATTTCTGATGCTCATCTCTGTCTCCACCCTTACATAATTCAGAATCCCCCTGCTGAAGGAACCGTGTCACCCACAGTGGACTGGGGTTTTCCATATAAATTAACTTAACTAAAATAATCCTCCACAGACATGGGCCACCCCGACATAGACAGTCCCTCACGGAGACACTCTTCCTGGTTACTCTAGGATTGGCTGACAGTTCAAGCTGTCACAGAATTTGATATTTTTGATCCTGTCATTGCTACATAAGCTCCAACTTTTTACTTATCTTAAGGTTCTACTTTTAAATCTGATCAGCCATACATTCCTAGACTTAGTCCTGATTACAGGATATTAATTCCACATAGGAATGGCACGCACAGATTGTTTCCAATGACCATTCTAAAGAAAGAAAGGCATTCTAGAAGGTGTGTCATGGATACAGAAAGCTATCCTATATGCTCAAGTCTGGAGATGAGCCGCAAGTAAGCTGCTGTCTGACTCAAATTCAACCTTTTATCACTAGTTCGCTGAAATAGTAGCCTCAGGGGTGTGTGCTGTCATGTGCCCAAATGTTGTAACAACTTGGAGACGATTACCATGGGAATTTCAAAGGGGAACAAAGAAAAGTAGTGATCTAAGGTAATTCATACTGACACCACCCGTTTTCCTGGTTTTCTAGTTTGCAAACAGCAACCCACCAAACTAGTCAGCCTCCACACTCACCAGACCGTCCCCACACTAAATCTATTGGTATGGATTAAGCCTGCAGAGGTTCATGTGTTCATGTGTTGTCTCCAGTGTGACCATGTTAAGAAGTCATGTGACCTATGGAAGATAGAACCATAGGAGGTCATAAGACATTAGGGGCGTGTTCCCATGTAAGACTGGTACATTTCCAGGAATTATTATTCTCCAGTTTTTCTGTTGAGCTATTTGGACCCTTGTTCCCATATTGACTCACAACTGTGATACTAACTACCATGGGGGTCTCCAAAAGAGCTAAGCAGATGCCTCAGGACAAGCTCTTGATCCCCTTAACTATTAACTAAATAATGGTCTTGACAAAATACTCAGCCTCAGATGTTTTTGCTATAACAAAATGAAACAGACATCTTGTGGCTGATATCTACCGAGTCTATTTATCTAGAGAACGTTGCCTAATAACCCCTCTGACTGTTTCATTCTGGTTACATCCCCAGGAATCAGCATTCAATTGCTCATCTGGATTCCTAGCCACATTGCATGGTAGGGCTATAGAAGTATTTAACTTTCAACTTTCATTGTAGAGACGTCTACATATAAAAATGTATTGGCATCCTCTTTAAATGCGCACTAGCCTCTTTCAAGTTTGTTAGGGAAAAGAGTCCTTACCCTCGTAGGAAAACACCTCTGGCACTTCACTCCCCAGAGCCGTGCCCAGCACAGCCATTCAGGTATCTTAGGATGACGTTTTCCCAGGACATCCTTGCTAGAACAACCATTTGCCTTGTCTGAACTCCCCTTGTCATTCCTGACAGCTAATGGCCCCACTTTCAAAGCATGCTCCTAGAATGATTGGTCCTGAAAATTCCAGACACCATTGGAAGCAGACGATCCCAGAGCCCCCGAGTAAGGTTCTAGTTGCTCAATTAATATGTGCAGGAAGGCTAAACAAAAGTTGAACAAGCAAAACACCAGTAGATATGAAAATGTGGAAGGGGTAAGTTTCTCAGGGTTCTACCCCTACATAAGTAACCACAGCAAAGTAAGATTTGAGAGCAGAACTCTTTCCCCTCGGAGGAGCATCCCCCAAATGAGTATCTAATACAAAACGGCTAACAGATTGCATTTACCCATGTATGCATATATATGTAACAATAACAACTTAACAGGAATTTGAGAGGGAGTGGGTATGGCACGGGAGGAGTAGGAGGAAGGAAAAGATATAGAAGTTATGTAACTATATTTTAATTTTAAAATAGCCTTAAAATAAAATAGTGCATGGGGGGTAGAGAGGCGCCTTGGTCCTGCCTCAATGAGATGATGGGACAGACTTAGGAGACTTCCTAGGGGAGGCCTTACCCTCTCTGACGAGCAGATGGGAGGTGGTTGGGGGAAACTTGGGGAGCAGGAGGAGAGAAAGGGAGGGAAACTGGAATTTGAATGTAAAAAAAATGAATTAATTAAAACGCAGGAAAAAAAAGAGGTTAGAATATTCAAATATTCTCAAATAATTAAAATAAAATAGTATAGGCAAAAATGCCATTCCCATAACTGAAATGTGATTTCTCAGCTTTTTAAAATACAAAATAAGGTAGGAACTTGCAATGCTCATACTCACCCGGAATCCACATACATTCATTTTCTCCTCCTGTCCATTCAGCAACTGGAATGTGTGTGGTAATGGGAGGTAGTGGAGATCCAAAGACAAAGGATATGGAAGCCCCTTGCCCTGCAGAGCTTTGCACTAGTCAGGTTCTTCAGAAAATTAGACGCCATGTAGGTGTGAGTGTGTGTGTGTGTGCATGGACAAAAACAAATTTGTTTATTTCAAGGAACTACCTCACACAATCATGGAAAGTCCGAAATCTTCAGTGGAGCTCAGCATGGCACAGATGTGGGGAAGACTTGAGGTGTCACATTGTATTCCACAGCAATCAGGAAGGAGAATGTTTGCTCTCTGGGGAACTTCATCTTCTTCACAAGCCCTTCAACTGGTTGGACAAGGCTTCTTGGAGTCCTAAAAGCTCACTTTATTATGTGCTGAACAGTACATGTGGGCATTAGCTGCTCCTTAATTCGGAAAGGGGATAAGAGAAAATAAGGAAGGAAGGAAGGAAGGAAGGAAGGAAGGAAGGAAGGAAGGAAGGAAGGAAGGAAAGAAGGAAGGAAGGAGGAATCAACCCACCCACCACAAAGCATTCCTCTGGAACCTCCTGGGCACCTCCCCTCAGGGTCCACCCCACCTTGGGAGCACAGAGACTGGATTTTTGAACTCATTTCTCATCTGCTACTCACTGTCTCAGAGGCTAACCAGCTTATTCATCTCTGTTAAAAGTAACAAAGGTCCTCTCCCCTTCTCCATTCCTGTTTCTTAATTCATTTACTTTAGAAACTAGAATTTCTGACTCTCTCTTCCTCTTTCTCCCTCTCTCTCTTTCTGTGGAAAGGCAGGAGCCTAACTTGCATGGATGACTCCAAATGGCAAAACTATCTCCTGTCTTAAGAATCTTAGAAACTTTTTTTCTCTGTCTCTGAACAAAGCCAGCAACCTAAAAATGTTGGTCACCTCAATTAGCTGATAAAGTTAGGATGAATAGCGGGTGAAGTCCTCTTGCTTGAGGACCAGTGGTTGTTTACCTTGACAATATGCACACATGGAATGTTCTACAAAAGCAGGGGTTTCCTGACAGTCTTTGCTCTCTCGTTTATGATGTACATCTCCTCCCAGGTTCACACTCTCCCTCTCTGCTTGCAGGGAAGGTGTCTGTTGGGAAGCTTTCACCATAGCTAGACTCTGCCAGTGTCTTATTCATCCATACCCAGCATGCTTTGCACAACGTTTTCTCACACACAAGATGTCCTCAGTCATCCCTTTTTCCACAAACCCAAGATCGAGGCAAACATTTTCAGCTGATAAAACCAAAACCAAAAGTTCTACTAACTTAAGAAATAAAACCACTGCCAGAGAATTAAAAGAGAATTGCAGACCAGTTTAAGTTATTATGTTCAGCTGAAGAAAGAGAATACCGCTCTTCCTTGTCTCTGTAATGAGTATCAGTGTAAAGAACAAGGAACAGTGAGCAAGTCAGTCCTACAGGAATCATCCACAGCTCCCACACCAAGGCTCAGAAGACACTTAAAGACTGGGAGACAGAGGATGGGGAGATGTTCTGCAGAAGATGCCTCCAGGGCGTGAAATAACCATTGCACTCGTGAACTCACTCCAGCTGTGGTTACTCCACAAGTCTTACACAAGTTTGAATCTGTCGTTATTTCATCATGGAAGAGGGAAGAGCTTGTGACACCTGCTCCTTCCTGGTAGACAACTGACAGTTAATGGTGGAGGGAGGGGGTGCCACTTTCCTCAGTGATGAAGTCACTGATAAGTTGCCCACTGCTAACTTCCCACCATGCTCATATAGGAAACTATGGCTAAACTCAATGGGTCACACACAGAAGACACGAGAGTAGAAGAGGGAATTGAAGGAAGCTTGAGCAGGAAAAGAGAGGTCATAAGAGAAGGCACTAAGGGATGAAATGACTAAAATGCACTATATACAATATGCATGAACCTGCCAAAGAAAAAAATATTTTTAAAGTCTTGAAAAGACAAAGGAAAATATTTTTTTGTGAGTTGCAAGGGATGCAGAAAGAGGAAGGACAGCAGGGCTAAGAGAGAATTCTGCAAAGCAGGATCAAAGTCACCATGCAGAAAGTACCTCACCTCTAACCCATCATGAGAGATCGCATTGCTATTTCTAGTTTTCTGAAGTGATGAGGAAATACTGAAGGAGCATTAAACAAATGCATAGCCTATGTGTGCACTGTGAGTAATGACAAACATTCCAACTGACAGAACTTCTCTCAATGGAACAGGGTTGCGGGGACTCTCTCCCTGGCAGGGAGTAGGGGAATACTCAGCCAGGTCTTTGTAAGATTCCAATGATAAACCAAAGTTCAGTTCTATCAGAGTTGCCAGTGGGGACCAGTAAGTTTCCTGGGCTTAATGACAGAGCATGTGTGCAGAGCAACTGACAGTAGCAAGGGTGACATTCAAAGCAACTGTACTGTAAAAGTCTTCGCCCATCACGGATGGTGGCTTCCCCATGGCTATGTAGAGATCCCTCACCTTAACCTTCCCTGGCCTATATACACTAACCCCTTCCCCAAAACACTGATTCACATGCAATTAGGTTGGGAGGTGGCTAGATGGCCGGGAAAGGTCCACTGGCCCTGCCCTTCTATAAGGCAATGTCAATGAGCCCAGCTATTGTGATGTTTGCAGGCAGAAACACACACACTTTTCAAGATGGCAGCTGTTGGACTCAGAGGGTAGTCATGTTTCTTTGCCATTCAGACTGTGCTTGACTGTGTAATGAATTTGAGAGGCTTTGACAGGTATGAATCTCACTTACTCATTGAGTAAATGAAGCAGATACATAAAAAAACGTTTAAAATGTAAAACTGAAGAATATCCAATTGAATTGTGATGAAAGTTATCGTCATGTTTAAAAGAAAAACCTAAAGGATCAATAAGATAAAGGTAATGTATGGGCATTTACTGCAACTAAAAGTTAATAAAATAAATATAATGAGATAACAGTGAATAAAACAGAGACCCTTCAACCTGAAAGCTTTTGAAACACTCAATGAAAGTGAACTGTGTAATACGTGATGTGCAAGTGTCACTAACCACGGCAGCTGGCTGGTTTTGTGTACTGGTTAGCATTTCTTACTTTAGCTGACTCTGAGGAATGAGGAATTTTCCTTATTGCTTGCCCAGAAGAGGCCTCATGAACTTGAACAAGTTGTCGGAATCAAAATGGAGTCACTTTTGCAGAGCCACAATGTGGACAGACGTCTAATGCCATATGGGATTTGATACAATTCACGGTAAGATGGTCAGAACCACCGCCTGTACAGAAGCCACACACATACAGAGTCCTCAAAGGATATGTGACTTAAAACTGTCACTGAGTCTTAGACTGATGTCTTCCATGTTATCAATCTTTATGGCCAAGCATTGTCTCAATAGGTAATATGCCTCATTTCACCTCGGAAACCTTTGCTGTGTTACAACTCCTTGAATATGCAGTTAATGACAGATGCATTCCCACTGCCGTGTTCCACCACCCTCAGATGAAAGAGTTCTTAGAGAATCTTTCTGAGTGTTGTAAAGATTGAGTAGGGATGGTCATGGCAGCATGGGGGACTGGGAAGACAGATATGCGTGTACATCGAACAGAGATCTTGCAGTCGAGAGTTCCATCTCAACACCAGGGATCAGTGTCACATAGGAGCAGCACACAGGAGAAGAACAGAATCACGTGGCCTGAGTTACCCCCCCCCACTGTGTGAGAGAGAGGTACTGAGATGAAAGGCTGGCTCTGACTCTAGGAGAAAACTGATTTTGAAGAAATTTAGAAAATACCAAGAAGTTGCAGTCTCCACGAGAGAGAGAGAGAGAGAGAGAGAGAGAGAGAGAGAGAGAGAGAGAGAACAAAAAACGCTAATCTGGGAAGAAAAAACTCTAATAAAATAAACATATAAATAAAAACATGACTGCTTCAGTTTAGAACCCAAGGGTCCCTACAAGGTCCATGTGCATTAAGACCGAACTGGACCCCCTTACTATAGGTGGCAATGGTGTGGCTGGGAAAATATAGGAAGCCACTGGCACTGCGTGCAAGATCTAACTCTAATGCACAAACTGACTTAGTGGAGCCCATTTTATATGGAGAGACATCATGCCCAGCCTAGACACAGGGGTGTGGGGTAGAGGGGCGCCTTGGTCCTGCCTCAACTAGATGGTTTGGCAGACTTAGTAGACTTCCTAGGGGAGGCCTTATCCTCTCCAAGGAGCAGATGGGAGGAGGGAGGAGAAGGGAGAGCAGGAGGAGAGGAGGGAAGGGGAACTGGGATTAGAATGTAAAAATATAAACTAATAAAAGGTTCATGTCCTAGAAGTTTAGTCCTCAGAGTGACACTGATGAAAGGCGTTGGAGTTTTTGAGAAGTGGGATCTAGAAGGAAGTCTTTAGATCGGTGAGGTGTGTCCTTGAAGGGGATTGTGAGACTCTAACCCCCACCCTCATGCTCTTTGTTCACTGACTTATGGTTTGGCCACCTATGTGAAGGTGGTTTTTCTCCATGACACACTCCTCACAATGTTGTTTCCTGGCCTGAATGACTAGGGCCAGCAAATCATAACATCTAGTAGAGATTCTAAAACAAACCATTTCTCCTTGTAAGTTAATGAGCTCATGTACTTCGTTAAAGTGATGGAAAATTGAGTAATGTATCACCAAAATAAGAAGCTCATTTACAGTACTAATTGATGGGTAAGGTCCTTCTGTATATATGTTTAGACTCACAAACATAGTCTAATAGACTAAATATTGTTAACTATTGTTATTACTTGGTAACTGTTTCATTATATATAATTTTACTATATTAAAATTAAAACATTTCTTTTTATTTAGACAGGAAAGAGAAGATGATGGAGGAATGTCCTTCTGTGTATATGTATGTATGTATGTATGTATGTATGTATGTATGTATGTATGTATGTATGTTTCTCTTATTGGTTGATAAATAAAATACTAATTGGCCAGGAGCCAGGCAGTAAGTATAGGTGGGGCTACGAGATGAGGAGAATTCTTGGAAGAGGATGTAAGAGAAGCCTCAAGAGTTACCATGTAGCTGTTGAGAAGGTAGGGCACCAGAAGTTCTCTGGTAAGGTAAGGCCATGTAGTTATTAACCCATAACTACTATTTAAGAGAGAGCCAGCCAGTAAGAAGCATGAACCATCAGCCAAACAGTTTATAATTAATATAAGTGCCAGTGTGTTTATTTGGGGCTGAAGGTCAGTGGGACCAGGCTGGACAGAAACTCTAAATAAAAAAAATGGATGCAACTGAAGCAATTAGATAACTAAGCCATCTAATCCTATCAGAATGCTGAACAAAATTGTAGGAAGGATGTAGCTGTCAAGAGTCAGCTGTGGAGATGCAGAGGATGAGGACATAGTCATACTAACTATCTGATACATCAGAAAGAAAAATAGACAAGGAATTAAATTTACAAGTAGTAAAAGAAATTTATCTGGTATAAACGAAAATACTTGACTTTTCAACAAAGTCTGTGGTGTTATATATAAATATCAAGAGGATGAACCTGGCCCCCCTTTAAAGATGCCTATTTATATTTATTTCTCATGAGCTACACTACAATTTTAAATTTACATAACTCATGTCAATAACATGACATGCCCCGCTTCTATTCTGCCTGCCACTTGTGCATAAAACATTGTTGTATAGGCTTTTTAGAGTCCACCAAATTTTATCCTGCTTTTAATAAGTATCCAGTGTAAGGCAGTAAAGATTGCAGATGATCAATCTCTCAGCAATCACTAGTTGACTAGGACTCAACACCACACTGCTTTACGCTCCTGTGAAAACCACACACGGTATATTTCTTTTTTCAATTATTTGGTTATTTTTATGGATGTTTTGCTTGAAGGTGTGTCTGTGTGAGGTGTGAGAGTGTCGAATCCCCTGGAACGGGACTTACAGACCATTGTGAGCTGCCATATGGGTGCTGGGAATTGAACCCAGGTCCTCTGGAAGAGCAGTCAGTGCTCTTAACCACTGAGTCATCTCTCCAGCCTGCACAGTATCTTTAAGGTAGAAGAAACCCTGTCCTGAAAAAATAATAAAAAAATTAGCCCTGTATTTATTCAGTGGTTCCTATTCCTCACTTCCTAACTGGGGAACTCGGTTCTTTTCTTCAGGACTATAAAATCCCACCCAAGTTTTAAGAAGTTGGTAAAGAATTCAGAAGTGGCATACACACATGCAAAGTAAACAGACTCGTGACTTTTAGCAAAGTAAATTATAATTTGAAGTAAATTCATTTTAATATTCTTTCCTGAACATTTTCCCCCCACATGCACACATACCTTGGTCACGTGCAACCCCACCCATGAGTATGTGCACACACATGACCCATTTCTACCGGAAATGACACTAAACTATTCATGCTACTGAGGTTGGCATCTATAAAGCATCAGATCCACAGCGACTTGTTCATCTTCATTTGTACCTTCTTTGTTAAAATTGGGTTCTCTCTTCTTCCCTAAGGGATGTGGAGAACAGAGCCACAAAAATGGCAGAGAGACGGCTGGGGTGCAACTTGGGACCACCAATGCTTTAGGAAACCCAAACATGAATCCCCCTACTGTCACCATCTTCCAAAGAGTTTTCATAGAGAGTATGTACCAAGAGAACAACAAATAAATAAGCTGGCAGATGAAGGGTGGTTGCGCTTCTCCTAAAATGTCAACTTACTACAAAGTTAAAACAGCTGTCACCAGCCTGACGTTGACTCATCAGATTTGTTCAGAGCATCCCAGGAAAGAGGGGAGGGTCAGAGAAAGGAAACTGAAAGCCAAACACCCTGCCCCAAGTCAGCTCTTCAGAGCTTCTACAAAATTAAACACATTATTTTTTCCACCGATGGACGGAGTAAGGCATATCACCCTCCCCGTTATGAGTAGCTCTAATGAAGTCAGTAGTAGGCTTTCCTAGAACAGATGGGAAATTCTCCCTCCACATAGCCCTTAACTGGCAAGAGAGATTTTTTTTTAAACAGCTGCTTTTCCTGGGTCTCAGTCTTGCTGGTGTCTGAGAGGGACCTTAGTCCATATTCTCTAGTCTTCAGATTCATCTTGACACTACCCAAGAGGCCCTCTCGGTCTGCAATTTTTCAACTGCTTATCCCAGGGTCTGTTAGCCTCCACGGAGTTGTAAAACAACCATGGTAATGAATACATTCTCTCTCTCTCTCTCTCTCTCTCTCTCTCTCTCTCTCTCTCTCTCTCTCTCTCTCTCTCTCTCTCTTTCTCTCTCTCTCTTCCTCCCTCCCTCCCTGTCTCTCTGTCTCTCTGTCTCTGTTTCTCCCCACCCTTCCTCCTTACCCTCCCATACACCACACACACACACTGAGGAGCTCTGTCTAACACACTCCACACTCTGAAATAGTTTCCAGACAACCTGGAGTCCCTGAGCCACGTGGCTCTACATGGAGATCATTCGTGGAACTCCTAGCGGCTGGAGATATGCCAGCACTGGCTGTAGGCAGGTGGTTTCAGCTCTACTCTGTGGGTACCCACACAGCTGTACCCAACACAACTTGGTCTGGGCGGGGAGGTGACCAACATGATTTCCTGGAAAACAAGCTCTGGCTACTACTTAGCTCTGAAAGAACAAAGTCATGGCATTCATCAAACCTTTAAAATGTTGTGGCAATATTCATAATAGGTGTATAAAGACACAAAATGATACATGTGGTGGGATAATGATGCTTTGGCATGTGTGTTCATGTGCAGTGTTAAAATCAATTAAATATGTTCGTCTCCTCAAGCACAGATCACTTCTTTTGTTTATATGTGTGTCCCTGCGTGGGTACTTATGTGTGAGCGTGCATGCATGGGTGTCCTCATACACATAGAGGCAAGAGACTGATTTTGAATATGTTTCTTCGGTTTTTCTTCACCTTATGTTTTGAGACAAGCTCATTCTGAACCTGCTGTAGTCTCTGATTGGCTAGATAAGCTATCCAGCATGCTCTGGGGAATTTCCTGATTCACACCTCCAGCACTGGGATTACAAGCCTGCACCACCATACTGATTTTTATATAGGTGCTGGGGATCTAAACTCAAGTCCTCATACTTTACTGGCTAAGTGGCTTCCAATGACATTGTTTCTCTTTATGGTGAAAACATTTTAAATCCTTTCTCCGAGTTTTGGAAATGCATTACCTATTGCTACTACCTATAGTCACAACACTGGACCAAAACTTCTGTTTGTGGGAGTAGTTCATTTATTTATTTATGTATTTATTTTGCTTGTTTGCTTGGGATTCCTGTTGTGGTTTTTGTTGGTGCTGTTAGTTTTCTCTTGCACCAGAATGTTTTTGTACCTATTAGCTAATTTCATGCCCACTGACCAACCTCTCCCCATCCTTCCTCTCTCTTAATCTCCCCAGTGAGATCAACTCTTACTGTCCCCCAGATAATTGAGGTCATGCAGTATTTGTCCCACTGCGTCTTTCTCATTTCACAAAGCACAGCCATCTCCAGTTCCAGCCTCTGTCACCTCTGAGAGGAGTGCATTCTTTGTGTCTGGACAGCATTGATCTTTGTATATGGTCCATTCTTTCTGCACGTTCATCACTTGATGGACACAGGTTGTTTTCGTCTCTTGGCTATTGTGAATAGCAGTACAATGAATGTGGGAGTTCAGACAGCTCTTTAATGGACCAATTTCATTTCTTTTCAGTATCAACCCACTCACGAGTTTGGTGAATGATAGGGTAATTCAACTGTCATACCCCCACCCTGTTTCTCGAGATCGGTATATGAATTTACCTTTCCATCAACCATGTGCAAGTTCTCCTTTGCCCCACACCCTCAACCAGCACTCCCTATCCTTGTTATTCTTAATAATGGCTACCCTGGAGTGAAGTGGGCATCACATTGTGTTCTCAGTGTGTATCTGCTGGGGTCGAGCATCCTTTCATAAGCCACTTGGCCGTTGTTCATCTTCATCTTTGAGATAACCACATCTGCACGGATCTAATTTGCTAGAGCTGTTTAATGAAAAAACTCCCCTCCCTCTAATGTGTGCATCTCGCCAGTTTATGGCGACACAACTAACACCACCACAGTAACTTCTTCATTTTCATGGAAAGTCAGCTGCAACCTCACTGCTTTTGTTTTATCACCTCTGTTGCAATAAAGCACCGTGATAAAAAGCGATTGAGGGGAGGAGAGGGCTTATTTACCTTATAATCTCATTTCAAAGTCAACCGCTTCTTGGGAGTTAAGGCAGGAACACGAGCAGCTGTGTTGTATTCACATCACAGCCAAAAGCAAAAAAAAAAAAAAAAGAAACAACTCGTGCTTGCATGCTTGCTGGCTGGTTTGCTTAGGAACCAGCTTGCTCTCTGTCCTCTTACCCAGTCCAGGGCCAGCCCATGGAATGGTGCAACCCACATTCTGGAGGATCATCCCATCTCAATTAACAGTCAATGTGACCACCACTGACATGTCCACAGGCTAACATGATCTAAATGACTCTCTGGTTGTGTCAAGTTGAAAATTAAAACTAACCACCACCACAACAACAAAAAAATCAAAAACAAAAAAACACTTAAATTTTCATCAGGGTTTTGGCTTTCAACGTGAGAGTAACAGCCAAATGTGGTGGCATACATTTCTAACTCCATGACTGAGAAAGCTGAGACAGAAGGATTGTGGCTTGAGGATAGTCTAGGCTACAAAGAAAGACCCTGTCCCAAACATCAATAAAAAATATTGATAATAATGATGACAACACTCATAGAGTTTGTTTGTAAAAATGAAAGTATCTACATTGGTGTATGCAAATATGTTGAGCAAATATAGACATTCAGGCTAGAAAGAAACAGAATTTCAAACTGAAATAATTTTCCTTAATGATTTTTATACTAATTGTAATTACATCATTTCCCCTTTTCCTTTTAGCCCTCCAGCCCCACCTATTTTTAATCCACTGTGAAAGCTGAAAATGGAGAGATGGTTTAAGGGTAAAGGTACTTGCTGCTGAGCCTGACAACTTGTGTTTTATATCAGGTGCTCACATGGTAGATGGAAGGAAATAATCAACTCCCAAAAGTTGTCCTCTAACCTCCACACAAGACCGAGTACATATGTACCCACTCACAGACACATGCACACAAACAAAATTAATGAAAAAGACAGATGTTTATTTCATTTAAATGCAGCAAGGTCGGTCAAAACACCAGTTGCATAGACCATCCAATAGTAAACTGTAAAATTATAGAATATATGATCTATACAATGACACCATATACACTCTCTGCACACAGCCACTCAAATATTTATTATTTTTTGAAAATAAGGACCTATCTTTCCTTATGTCTATGGAGTCCATCTATATTACACAGATCCCACCCGAGATGACTCCTTGATGTACACAACGACCATTGGTGCAGATATTGAACCTCTCTCTATCTGGGCTTCCTCAATTGGACCATGGTTGGGAATGCCAATTCAGGCTTACAAACAGCATCTGAACATGACTGGATTCTCAGCCTCTGAGTCCCTGTTCTCCAAACCGTACAAACAAGTAAGACTGACTATGAGTGCACCTCCTTGCCTTTGAATTAACTACTTAGGATAACCAGAACTCCTACCCTCATTGTCTCCTACGTGGCATTCTCTTACACTTTTTGCTCTGTGCCTGTGGAGGCATCAGGATGAAAACCAAGAGTGTGCTGGGCACGGTGCTGGGATTTTAACAGCCCTTGAAACGTCACTGAGAAGGGGGTGTGAATGTTATAGGAGTTGGTCTTCTGCAGCTTCAAGATGCCTAAGCCCAGATGTTGCAAATATTACAGCCCTGTGTTCTCAGAAGATGTCAGGGTGACAGAAAGATGACTATTGGAAATTATTATAGCTTGAAAGCTCTCAGAAGGCTTCAGGATGCCAGTTAAGAGCAGGTTTTGTCAGAGAGATTCTGAGGGGGAAAATGGTTGCCCGTGATGGTAGCGAGAGTTCAGGTCTCCCATCTCTGGCATGTTTTAGAGGTTGGGGCTGTAGTGCTCTGAAGAAACAGGTATCAAAGTCTGGAGCTGCAGATTTCTAAGGTGGTGAATCACAGAAGCAGGAAACCGCACTGGAGAAGGACTCAGGTTGAATCCTGGGGGCTGGTCCAGCAAGTTCTCTGTCTGAGGCAGAAATTCTATTAACAGTGGGTCTTGAAGACAGCCTTCCTTCTCCGAAGATCATCTGAGAGACAAGGGCTTGGCCAGGAGCTAGTTATGATCCAGACTCCATCCTCAGGGTTCCTCACTCCAAAGCCTCCCTTCTTTCCCTCTTCTAAGGAATGATCTGGAAGGGTGCTTTTCCCACTCTTCTCTCTCTCCACTGTGTAGACCCTAAGTGTCTGAATGCATGCCCAGCAAATAAGACATAAATGGAACTAATCAAGGAAGAGCTGCCACACCTGGGGATGGGAGGAAGAGACCTCAGTCCACCAAGACGCTGCTGCCAGCCACTGTGAGGGGAAGGCAATGGGTTCTTAGCTCCCCAGAGGAGTTTCTGCTAGTGTCTGGTGTGCGGAGACCCTCTCTTCACCTCTGCACACAGGTTGTTCCTGGGATCTCTACCAGAAGTCACCCTGTGCTTCAGCACTTTGGGCACTACGGTCTGTTTCCCTCACATCAGTGTGCAATCCCTGTCACTTCTTGCCCAGTGGGAATTTTAGGTTCCCAGAAGCCACTTCCTTGACAGCTAGGACCACAAGATGCCCTGCCAAATGATAGTCTACAGCCAAGAGCATCTTGCGCTCAGGGTTCTGGAACTCTTTCAACCCCCACAATTTCCTTCTATAGAAGCTACCATGTCTGCTGTTAGAACAAGAGTGATGGTGGCGCCGGCTACATCTGCTAAAAAGAGGCATGGTTAAGGGACATGAATCAGGGCTCTTCCAAACATCCCCAGGACCATTTCAATCTTGAACTATTCTGGGCAATAAGTGATGAATTTTTAAGAAGCTCAATAAACAGAGTTCAAATAATAGGGCCAAGAAGATTATTACTAAAGCGTATTTACAAAAGGCCTGTGAGGGAAGGAAAACAGGACATTCGATGCCACATCTTGAATCATGAGCCCATGCATGGTTCTGCTAGTTGTTGGTATATCTAGGGAGCATACTCTGTCAATTTGCATACTATATCCTTGACTATTTCTGATTAATTTACATAGACAGCTCTCTTCTGTGAGAATGTTTTTTTTTTCTGAGAAATACTATGTGAAGCTTGCCTTTACAAATCACACATTCACCCAACATGTAGTCAAGCAAGTATGCCTTGAGACTATGTACTCACCCTTCTTATATAAATTCTGCCCGTTTAGGATTAACTGACCTATAGACAGCATTGGAAACAGTCTGACTATGCTTTCTATTTCCAATGTAAGTAATTTCTTCAGCTGAATGTTCACCCTCAACTGTGCCTGTTCCCCTTTCTCCTTTCATGCTTCTGATTCAGAATAAATGTATATGTGAGAGAGATGTGATGGCCAGATCTCAGACCATGTGTTGAAAGTAACAAAGCATTGAAACTGTGCCCCCATACCCTGCCACATACACAGTATGTTGGAATAAACATACAGAATGATTGGGGTTCTCAGTCAATAGTGCCAGTGAAGCAATTCCTGTAAAAGATTAGTTAAGACAAAAGTTCCTCATTCTTTTATGTTACCATATTTGCTATGCAGTTCAATAAAGAGGAAGGTCTTTGTCCAGGATAACTCTTAAATTAGTTCAGATTACAACACCTGAAACCAAAACTCTTCATTAATCAGGCCAGCTGATGGGTAAGTGACACCAAGCATTAATCCTTCTTTTATGTACCATCACCACTCTCTTCTAGGAGGAAGCACAGTTGCCTCCTCAGCAGGGAGAAAGTCTAGTTTCCTTCCATTTCAAAGGACTAACACTGCCAAAGAATCTATCTGGTGCAACCATATTTTATAATCTGGTCCAGGCTGCCAGGGAGACTCCTAGATAAGTTTTGATATTGGGAAGGGGGTAATGTGTTCTCCCACATCAAGTTCAATCCTATCAAGAAGAGTGATGTCCAGCTTGGTCCTGATGTCTGCTGTAAAGGAGTAGTCAAATGTGGGTTGCTGATGAGTTCTGAGAGAGGAACAATTAGTCTTCCCCAGAGATGAGCCCCCTAGATGTTTATCCATGATGAAATATCAAATGGTTGGTCCCAGAAACATACTTACAAGCAACAATAAACAGACTCAGCAGGTTGCATTGATGTATTTACGCATATATGTGTGTATGTAACAATAATAATTGAAGGAAAGAGGTCATACATCTGAGAGAGAGTGGAGAATGCATGGGAGGGGTTAAAGGTAAAAAATGTAATTAAATTTTTAAATTAAGACTCTTTATTAAAAGTGGGTTATTAAGAGTTCTGTCAGTTTCAGGGGAAAGATGAAAAGAAAGTACCCAACATCTCCAGATGGGAGTCTTTCTGAATTATGACCAGTGAATAAAGTAATCACTCTCCTTGTCATTAAAATCAATTTTGTTATTTCTAGGATCAAAATAACAGTGACCAAAGCTATTTGTCATAGGCAAGCTGTCTATCTTTTGGTCACCAAGTTCTTTCTTTACCTTATGGGCAGCTAGACAAGCCCTCCTGGCCCAAGTTAGACACCTAAAGCAGCAGTGAACACAGGGACAGGCCTAGAAAAGTCAGAGCCCAAGGTTGGGGCTCCAGCCTGTTCCTTACCTCCACTTAGCATCTTTAAGACCAGTTGTTCCCCCCTCTGCATCAAGAGAACAGTAAGCTTTTTAAAATTAGAGCCCCCTTCAGTCATCTGATAAAGTCGAAGAACGTCTCCTCAAGGTTCTGCTCTATGTTGTCTGTAAGAAACCACCCCATCAAGATTTTTATACAAGGTGTTAGTACACCGTTTGAGGTTTCAGAGTGAGAAGAGCCCTCCTTGGTGAACATGCTCATACGAACCAGAGGCCCA